>OX371223.1:333909955-334509955 GCA_947310385.1 Nephrotoma appendiculata
AAAATTGACTTTAACAACTGTTTTGAGGATTGGAAAAACGTTGGCACAAGTGTATTGTGGCCGGGGGGATTGCTTAGAGGGGGACAAAATAGATTTGGAGAAATAAATAAAGAATTTTTATAATTATGAACAAAGTCTTACTATTTTGGTCCACAGTACTATGAAATCGATATTGAGGAATTCAAATTTAAAACAATATCGTTTCTCACGTAAGTCAACTTAAGTGGTTTTTGGTTGTTGCCACTGAGTTGATTTATTCATTTTCTTCGAAAAATACTAATTTCAGAAATTGTTAGGTATTTTAATATTATTGAATTCAAATCTCATATCATCCGTATACACATAGAAAAACTCATTAATGCATTTCATTAAGACAAATCAGGAATATACATACATAATTCATATATACAAAACACAAATATGTATGTGTTGTTTACTGCGACCATTATAAAACCGATATAACACATTTTTTCCTTTTCTTTGTAAGATTTTGATTTTTTCCGTATCAAAATCCTCCAAATATTTTTTACCATTTTTTGATTTACATTTCATGCACACCAAAATAAAATACATTCAATGCAGCTACATGTATGTATGTATAATGCGTAAACAACACAGATCATCTATATTTAATGCCACGTGCTATATTTGCACGTGTTAATTTTGTTATACATACCTAAAATGGGAAGGAACGATACGAGTAAATCTATATGTATATTGTACTTTGTACATAATCGTTTACAGTTTTCGTTTCATTCTGTTTTATTAATATAACTGGTGTGTAGAGAGAGATATTTCCAAACGAAAATAATAAATGGATTGGATTTGTTTTTTGTTTTTTTTTTGTCGCTTACATACAGTAAACACCATAGTTTCATAGAATAATGAAAGCAAATTTAAAAGAATAATTTGTGTTTTATACTGTACAAACAAATAATTTTTTTTGTTATGTAATTATACTCGATCATATGGAAATACTAGACGGCAGAAAGAGAAATTATCGAGCCACGTAAAATGATAGATGCACTTTTCATTTTGGCTATACACTTTTTCCCCTACAAATGTATCGATTTTATTTAGTGCGCATCGGCGTGCCATGATAAATACTCATCTTTATATGTTTATCTTTGGTAATATATAGAAACATTTCTCACGCGAATAGAGCTATTAAAAGTACAATTTTAAAGCAGAAAGGATTCAACATATATCTGCCTAAAACATTTATCATTCTTTGGGAATAGTAAGGGGGATACCTACGGACATTAGTATGAAAGAGATCGCAGATAATTACACATGCAACGCCGCAATTGCTGAGATGGAAAGACTAAATAGATATAATCATGTAGAAAAAACAATCGAGCAATCGGAGAATATTAAGGTAACTTTTAAGTCGAAATCAATACCAGAAAGTATGAAAATTTATGGAGTTAATCAAAGAGTGGGGTGGTATATACCACAGCCTCTATTTTGTAAAAAATGTCTTAATTATGGTCATACTAAAAAATATTGTCATAGTCTTGAATATAGATGTGGAAACTGTGCACAGATTCATAAAACCGATGACGACAAGGAATGCAGCAGAGAAACAATGTGTTACCAGTGTAAAAATAAGCATAGAACGAATCATAGAATTTGCCCTAGAAAAACGAAAGAAATAGAAATTCAAAAATAGTAGTCAAAGAGAGAAAATCTTATAGAAGAGCAAGAGAAATTTATGAAAACAATTATCCCGAGTATAATTATAAGGCAAAAGAATATCCAGCATTAAATAGAATCAAAAGAATACGTGGAGAACTAAATAAAAGGAATAATGACGAAGAAATTATAGAAAAAAGGAATAGTAATGTAGTAGATGAAGAATCTATTTTAATAGAAGCGGATAAGAAGAAAAGATATGGAAAAATATTTGGTCTTTTTACAGATCTTTTTAATTCAATTATGCCAATAGTTAGCAAAAAAAAAATGCCAGAAGAAGTAGTATCAATCATGCACTTATTGACTATAGAAATTTACAAAGATAACCCGGATGAAAGGTTGGAGGGGTTATCCTACTTTAAATAGCTTAAATGAAAGTAGTTCAAATAAATATACATAGTATAAGTAATAAAACAGATCAGCTGCTAAAGTACATAAATGATAATAACATTGAATTAGTAATTATAAGTGAATCATGGACAATTGATAAAAAAATGCCGATATTAAAAAATTTTAGAACAATAATGAATAATAGATATGATGGATATGGAGGGTGTGGTTTCTTGATAAAAAATAGTATCCAAATAATTACTACTAAAATATTAGATTCGGATCCAATTGAAGCAATAGAAATCATTGTTAAAAAAGATAATATAAAATATAATATAATTTCATTTTATAACTCTACTCGAAATAAAGAAATAAAGGAGATTAGTGAAAGTTTTGAAAGGATAATTAAGCCATATGGAAGTGCAAAAAATGTTATAATAGGAGGTGATATTAACGCTAAAAGTGACTTGTGGGGAAATAAAAAAAAAGACAAATTAGGAAAGGAAATTGAAAATGTAATCACAACACATGCATTGCTAATTGCAAATGATGGATCACCAACACATGAGAATTATTTTAACTTTGACAATACAGCAATCGATATAACATTGATATCAAGTGACTTGCAAGATAGGATAAATTGGGAATGTAATGGAGAATCTATTGGTTCGGATCATTTTATAATTAAAATAAATATAGATGAGAATAATATTAATAGTAATGTTAATAAAAATGAATTAATTAATAAAATGAATAAAAAGAATATAATAAAGGAAATAAATGAGTTTAATCCGAGGAATACACGGGATATAGAAGATTATGAAGATCAACTATCTACAATAATAAATAACAACACCTACTCATTGTCAGGAATAAGGAAAATAAATAGAAATAAAAATTGGTGGAATGATGAAATTAGTATGTTATGGAAGATTAAACAGGAAGCGCAAAGAAAGTATAATAAAATTAAGGATTTAAATAACGCTATAGACCTGAAAAGAGCTAAAGCTAAATTAGGGAAAGCAATTAAATTGTCAAAACAAAAATCATGGAGAGAGCTTACTGAAAAAATCACAAATAACACTGATAATAAATCAACATGGAAAATAATAAATTTAATAAATAAGAAGAATACTAGACAATAAATAATAATAAATAAATTAATTGCAAGATAAGAAAAATATAAATGATTTTCTAGATTTAAATTTTCCAGAATCACAACAAAAATTAATAATGCCAATTGAAAATCCAAATCTTATAATGTGTACTGATGAATTTAGTGAAGAGGAAATAATAAAAATTATTAATAATAATAAAAACTCAGCACCTGGAATTAATAAAATCACAAATGAAATACTTAAAAAATTACCTGAGATACATATTAGAGAACGCTGAAAGATCATCTAAATAAAATGTGGAGTAACAATCAATTTCCTAAAAAAATGAATGAAATAAAAATAGTAGCGATCAAGAAAAAGGATAAAATAGAGGACATACCAATAAATTATAGACCAATATCACTACTGTCAACTATCTCAAAGTTAGTAAATAAATTGTTAAAAATAAGAATAAATCGAACATTAAAAATAAATAACTCTCTACCGGAACATCAGTATGGATTTAGAGAAAAAAGGAGTATTATAGATTATTATGTTGAATTGATAACTAAAATAGAAAGAAATAAATTAAATAAAGATCATACAATATTAATTACGACGGACATAAAGAAGGCATTTGATAATATTAATAAAGATAAGCTAATAAAAATGTTAATAGATCTTATTGTAGATCATAATATAATAAATTGGATTTATAAATATCTCACTAATAGAAAAATAATAATACAATATAATAAAAATATAATTTCAAGGATCACTAATAAAGGAATCCCTCAAGGATGTGTGTTAAGTCCGATATTCTTTAACATTTACAGAAAATTAATATATGGAATGAACTCAAGAAATATACAGATAATACAATTCGCAGATGATATTGATATAATAGTTACAGTGAATAAAAGTAATAATATTGAAAATATAATAAATGAAAGTTTAATTAAATTCATTGAAATATTAAAAAAATTAAAACTAGATATCTGTCCAGAGAACACTAAAATAATTAAGTTTAATTCTAACAAACATATAAATTTTAATATTAAATATGATAATTATAAAATAGATGTAGTGAATAAAATAAAAATTTTAGGAGTAATAATAGATAATAAACTGAATTGGAAGGAACATTTTAAATACATAAAAAATAAAATAACGTAAAAACTAAACATAATCAAAGCATTTGGATTCAGAAACTAAAAAATATGATGAAAGCGCTGATTTCCACTCAAACAACAAATGCAGAAGTTTTTATGACAATAAACAAAACCACAAATAAATTAATGCAAACACTGTTAAATTTGAGTCTAAGGTTATGTCTAGAATTTACGAGAACTACACCTATAGCAGTTATATTAGCAGAGTCAGGAGAACTAGATTATAATAAACAAAGTGAATATAAAACAGTGAAATACATTAGTAAACAGATATCTAACAATACGGAAATAGGCAAAAAAATATTGAAAGGGAAGTCGCTTAATAAATTTAAAATTTTGATGAATAAACATAAGGAAATAGTTAATATAGGAATAATGAAGGATGAAAATGCGAAAATTTATAATATCAGAATAAATGAAAACATAGGAAATATAATAAATAAAAAAGACATGAATGAAATACAAATAAAAACAGAATTTAATATAATAAAGGATAGATACAAAAATTATAAAGTAGCTTATACAGATGGAACAAAAAAATTAAAAGTTGGAGGAATTGGAATACACATGGAGGATGTCGACATAAAAATCAAACTGGAACATGAAACTAGTATTAAAACAATTGAAACAATTGCAATATATATGGCATTACTGCACTTGATGAGCAAGATGCATAAGAAAATAATCATATATACTGATTCGAGAAGTAGTTGTATATCAATTAAAAACAGTATTTTTGAAAATAAAATAAAATATTATGAGAATGAAATAATCAAGTTGGCAAATGAAAATAAAGATGTTGAAATAATTATACAATGGATCCCTGCACATAAGGGCATAGAGGGGAATGTAAAAGCAGATCAGTTAGCAAAGATGTCGGTGGAACCAGGACATGAGAATTTATTCTTCAATAAAATTCCATTATATGATATTCTCAAAATAACAAAAAGCACAATAATTAACGACTGGAAGCATGAATATGAGATAACAACTAGAGAAAAAGGAATATTTAATAGAATTGTAAATGGAGCATCGCCCCCGAGACAAATTTGGTTTAAGAGGAGTAATATGAACACTAAATTTATTAAAATAATAAACAGATTAAGAGCAGGTCACACATACAATAAAATATTTAGGTATAGAATGAAAATGGAAGATAATGAAATGTGCCAAATATGTAATACAAGGGAAACGGATATGCATATCATTGATAATTGTCCAAAATATAAAACAATAAAAAATAAATATGGTGCAATAAAAAATAAAAAATTTATTGATATACTGAAAGACAATGTTATAAGTGAATTAAAAGAATTGGTAAAATTTTATATAGAAGCAAATATAGAAACAATATAATTGAATTATGTATAATAGAAATAGTAAAAAATAATTATGTATTAGAAATAAGTACGAGCAAATCGATTGAATTTATCGGGCTCATAAATAATGAAATTAAATTAAAAAAAAAAAAAAAATATATTTTATAACATTTTTCACAGATGTTATATTGCAGGTAATACATTTTGTTGATACATCAATAGTAAAAATATTGTCATTTTTAAATATAAATTCAGACACATACGTTCTGTTCGACGAACAGTTCACTTTTACTCCGTATAATTTGGTTAAGATATTAAAGCGCTTTTTTCCATATTACCCACTTTGAGAGAATTAACAAGTTCCAAATTAGCAAAATATTGAACTAGTGAATCAAAAGCGCACGGTCAGTGTAATTCTCTCCGGTGAGTAATCTGTTGCGCAAATACGATAAATGATTTTTATTTGATATTTCGGTTAACTTAGTTCGTTTTGTATTTTTCGAGCATTTAGGAGTGTCATAAGGGTTATTGCTTCTGCTCGTAGTCAAAGATTTTATTATGGATGATTTTTTATATTCTTCATTAATATTATTAAGTCGCTTCAGTGTTGCCAGAGCAGGCTGTCCTCTCCAATTTTCGACTTCATCCATTACGTTTACAAAATTTTTCTCCACAAAACTGACATTACTATTACTTTTTTCAACTATTTCTAAATTTGGTTTAGTAAATCGTTTTGGAATGCATAACATTTTCCTTTTTAAAATATATTAGTTCCTTCGATCTAGTTCTTTTAGAAATCGTAAGGCTTTCAGTGGAACTTTCGCAAGAGTTAAACTTCGTTTAGTTCGTTTTTTTATTGTGGCAAAATAGCTCTCAATATGACTATTGCAGTGAGTCTCCTCGTGAAAAACATTGGACCAGAGTGGTAAATATTCATTTTGTATTCTACTGTCAAAGCGATTAGTTCACAAAATATAACCTTAAGCTATAATAATATAATATTAACAATTTCATAGTATTTTTCTTTTTTTTTCCAAAGTTGTACATAATATAATACACATTATTTGTTTTGATCGGATACTATATAATAAATATTAAAAAATACTCTCAAGTTATAAATATAACAAAGTAATTTTATAAAATCATAAGTGACCTTAAATCATTTTGCCGCCAAAAATTGATTTTCGATTATCATGAGTGGAAACTGTGACAAGTGTAACAAATATATCTCTAAAGGAAGGTTTTCTGGTGTAAAATGTGTGACCTGACACAAAATGTGCGGAAATTTTTGATGAAATGCTAAATGGCTTCAAAACGGGATCCGCTACTTGGGTGTGTCCTGATTGCCGTACCAGTGCCAATAATTCTATTCTTGATAGTGGTGATGACGACATAGTTGTGCAATTGAGCTCACACAATCCATCACTCAGTGAAGTTATACAAATTCTGAAAAGTATGCAGCATCAGTTTGAATCTTTCAAAAATTCCCTCAGTTTCCTGTGTAATTCAGTGGATGATATAAGAGAAACTGTTACCCGTTTATCTAACGAAAATCAAGCCATGAATGAAAAAATTTCTGCTTTAGAGACCAGATATGAGGCACAGGAGCAAAAAATTTACTATATGGAGGCTCAACTTGATCATGCAAATCAGGATTTAAATAAAACAAATATAGTTATTGTTGGTCTATCATCCGGAAATGATAGTGAGATTTCTAATTCAATAAGTGAAGTTGTTGACAAAATTGGAGTACAAATTTCTAATGAAGATATTTTGGCAGTTAGTCATATTTCCCACAACAAATCATCAAATTCACAATTAAAAAACTCGTATATTGTCACGTTAAAATCATTAGAATTAAAATCTAAAATACTAACAACATTTCGTAAAAAAAGAAAATCAATTTATCTGCATGACCCAGCTGGCAACAACTCTTCAAATTGTCCGATTATCATTATGCACCATCTCACGAAATATCAATCAAGATTATACAGCGAAGCTAAAAATATTAAGCACAAGTTTAAATTTCAATTTTTGTGGTGTAGTGATAATAAAATTTACTTACGTAAATCAACTGATGCAAAAGTGTATCACATACATTCATTCAATGATATCAATCGCGTCATCAAAAGCTGTTCCAGTTCCACAACATCTTCAGTGCAACGGGCAACCCAACATCCAGGCCGATGATTCCGGAAAATAAAATTATAAATCATAAATTAAGTATTTTTTTAAGTTATTTTTTTAAATATTTGCTTTTCATATTTATATATTTTTTGAAACTTACCTTTCACATAATTTTTATCCATATCCATAGAGATTTGTTTACAGATTTTTTTGATTTTTTGTCATTTAGTTACATGACGTATAATGTCAAACTTTTGTTTTCACTCAGATTTTTTAGTTTAATTTTGTCAAGTAAAAATACATATACTTTTAGGCGCTATATTATAAATAGAACCTTACAAATGTTTAATGAAGTGATAATTGGTTTTGTTCTCTACTACAATATTTTTTTTGTATATCTTTACAATTTATTTGAGAGTAGTTTGATGAGGAATTGTGGCGTCTTTCACACCTTGCCCAACCAAATCATTCAATAATTTAAAATAAATTTCCTAAATTTTCAAGCACCATAAATGATTAGTTGAGTATCCAAAAAATATTGTAGTTTTTGGTTTTTGTTAGCTAGCTTTGAGAAATAAAAGTTAGTAGTTTTAGTTTTTTCCTGAAACCAGATATGTTAATAAAATAAAATAAAAATATATTAAAATAAATTATAAAAAGATAATAATTGTTATTCCATATTTTAAAAATAAAAATAAGTTTTTTTGTGGTAATACAGTTGTGTTGATCATGTATCTAATAGATACCTATTAAAGCTTGGTGGAGCTCTATAACCACCAAAGAATATTCCTTCAATATTTGAGTGGAATATTAATATTTTTATTTATTGTAATGGCTAGCTACAACCTAGATAATATATTTAGTGATAATTGTATAAATAAATATTTCCTTTGCGGATCCGACTACAATAGACATATCAATTCGATCAAAACTCTGACTTGGATTTACGCGTTATACAGTTTAATGCCTGTAGCATGAATAATTTTGATAAATTTCACTCGATTCTCGAATTCATTGAAAATCTTAATTCCGATTTTCATATACATAATTATTGTTAGTGAGACCTGGATTAAAACCCAAAATGTAAATTTTTATAATATAAATGGTTTCAGAAGTATTTTTTCGTGTAGAGATGATAGAACCGGTGGTGGTATTGTGATGTATATTAGGAATGATGTAAACTTCGATATAATCAGAACCGACGAATCTAATTTTGAATTTCAGTTTATACAAATAAAACTTAACGAGTTTTCACGAAATTATGTCACTGCGTTTTATCGCCCACCTGACTCGAGTATTGATATTTTCTTTAGAGAATTAGAATTACTTATTCATAAAAAGTGTAACAACATTATACTAGGCGATATTAATATACCTTTAAATAAGTCAACTCCTGTAGTAACAGACTATAAAAACTTATTGTTAAGTTTAAGGATAGTTGCAACGAACAATTTTGAAACTCGGTCTAAATCAGGAAATATAGTTGACCATGTGCTCTGCGGGTTTAATGGATTATTGCTTCACATTTCTCGTATAAAAATAAAAGAGTTAATAAACTTTTAGAAAAGAAAATAATTGATTATAATCGAGTAAATGCTGATTTTGACAACTATTTGACAAGTCTGGATGTAAATTGTTTTGAACCGGATATAATTTTGTCAATAATTTGTGTTTTGACAGAGAAATATGAAGAACTAATTACCAAATACACACACACTATTAAAAAAACAGTTAAATTAAAAAAATCGTATTGCCCTTGGATCACGTACGATTTATGGCAATTAATTAATAAAAAGGAATCAATCCTAAAGAAATCCAAGCGACAACTCCGTAATAGTTCAGCAGCAAACCAAAATGTAAGCGATTATAACCAAAGATTTCTAGAAATGGATAAGGTGATTAAACGTGAAAAGTTTATGCCAAAAAGAGATATTTTGAAAAGGTTTTTGGGGGTGTTCCTAACCAAAGTGACTTGTGGTTCAATATAAATGCTTTACTGGGTAGAACTAATAGCAACAATCATAACCTTGTTATTAATATTGGTGGGGAAATTATATCTGACGGATACAGAATTGCATCTCAATTCAACAATTATTTTACGAATGTTGGGGAAGATTTGGCTGGTCAGATTAATAGTTCCAAAAATATTTTTAAATTTAATACCTATCACGTTGTTAATCAAACTATATTTATAAAGCCTACGTCATCTGTTGAAATATTTAACTTAATTATCGATTTGGAATCCAAGAAAGGAGGTAGACCATATTTGCTCGATAGTAATGTCCTGAAATTCCACATCAACAATTTTTCGGAGAATTTATCAAACGTTTTTAATAAGGTTTTTGAAACTGGAATATATCCAAATTGTTTAAAATTATCAAAAGTTATTCCAGTTTTCAAAAGTGGCGATAAAACTAAATTAACGAATTACAGACCAATATCTACGTTATCTATTATAGATAAATTGTTAGAAAAATTGTTAGCATTACGGGTTAATTCGTTCTTAGAGACTCACAATTTATTATATAATTTTCAGTATGGTTTCCGAAAATGTTCAGGGACTGATGTTGCTTTGGTTGAAACAGTTGATATGATTAATAGTTCCATAAATGATAAGTTCTATTGTTTTTGGATCTAAAGAAAGCATTTGATACAGTGGACCATGAATTATTATTAGATAGATTGAATCGGTATGGATTTAGAGGGAAATCTCATGACATATTGAAAAGTTATCTCACGAATAGAAAACAATTCGTGTTTGTTAATGGCGCTAGTAGTAAGAGTAGTTTGGTGAAGTACGGTGTACCTCAAAGCAGTGTACTCGGCCCTATGTTATTATTCATAAATGACATGGGTAATCTCCCATTAAAAGGAAAACTTAGGTTATTTGCTGATGACTCAGCACTGTTTTATGAAGTTAAGGATCCGATTGACGGACTGCAGTTTATGTCACATGATCTTGACATTTTACTTGATTTTTTTAATGAGAATATGTTATCTTTAAACTTGGCTAAAACTAAATACATGGTATTCCGTACAATTAGCAAACCTCTTCCTACATTACCTAGTCTTGCTGTAGCAAATGTCAATATTGAGCTTGTCGAATAGGTTATAGGTACATATTTAGGAATGATTTTAGACTCGCATCAATTGGCAGCATCATATTGATACGGTCTGCTCAAAAGTTTCTCCAATAATTGGTTTTACACGTAAGGCCTCTCATTATATACCTACGAAAATACTTCGATGCATATACTTTGCCTTCATTCACTCTAGAATTACTTATGGCCTCGTTGTTTATGGCAACTCATCCCAATCGCGATTGAGAAAGCTACAAGTTCTGCAGAACCGTTGTATTAAAGCAATATATAAATTACCAATTCTATATTCATCGTGAGATTTATACACTCTAAAGGCTGAAAATATTTTACCGGTAAAAGCCTTACACTTCATGCAGACTGTCAAGTATATCTATAGGATAAGAAATGCTACTCTAAGCGTGAGTAATATTAAGTTGAGTCCGTATAATCACCAATATCTCACGCGCAATAAAAATAATCTGAAACCTTGTACTATTATTAATGAGTATGGTCGCAAACGAGTTAGTTTCGTAGGCCCTAAAATGTATAACGAAGTCCCTGTTGAAATAAAACAGCAAAATTATGTTAATTTTAAAAAAGGAATAGTTGATTTTTTAAAAGCGATTGTTAATAAATATATTATGTAAAATATTTGTAGATGCCAAGACTATAGTAGTCTTTATTTATATTGTATTTTTGAAATATGTTATTATTCGTATAGTATAGAATTGAATATTGTTGTATGCAATTCTCTTTAAGGGATTCTGAATCCACTGCGAACTGCATCCAACAATATATATGTATAATATTATTTATTTGATTGATTAGAATGTACGGCCAAGACTAAGCAGGGATCCCGGATACGCCGGGCCTACCGTACACCCCTTTTACATATAACAAGATGGAGGGATAGGAAAGGTTGTTAGGTATGATAGACTTGACCCGGTTACAGACACCTAAGTAGTCAATAGTTAGTAAAGCACAAAACGGCACAATTATTTTTGTTTTTCGGGATATAAATAATCAGCAATCAACATCCTAAAAAGTAATTGATCAATTAGTAAATGTCCTGAAATAAAATTTCATTATTATGAGTGATGAAATTTTATTTAATACCATTTCCTCATATCAATTTAAAATAACGCGACGCCAGGCCCACCCACACACCTTTATTATAGCATCTTAAAAAAATTGATAATCAATAATGTTGGCATCTTAATGGTAAATTTTCTGAAATAAAATGTCATTATTATGCGTTACAGAATCATTTTTTTGTACGATATATTTAAATTATTCTTAAATAGAATAAATGTAATGTCATGTAATGATTATTATAACTAAATTAATTATAATTTGATTGTCGTAAAACAAATAAAATAAAATAAATCGAATCCAAATATTGTAGTATCAAACGGATGAATCCCCTCTTCAAAGGATAACCTTACCATCCCTAATAAACCAATATGTTTATTAATAAAAATAAAAATGAAACAAAGACATCTGGTTTCAAAAATAGCTAATCTGGAATCTATAAGGTAATATATAAATAATGAATGTGTCACAGGTTAAGAATCTCCAATACATAATCAGAATTAAATAAAACTATTAAGCTAATCAGGAATCTGTAAGATGACAGAATTAGTAATAAGTAGCTATTAGAAAATAATCTAATTAAAGAAGTGTCATGATCCCAAAAATACAAAAAACATCTATGTATCAATATTTGTCTGATTATAAATTTTATTGTGTAGCTTCCAAGCCAAAAAATAAGTCAACCCATAAAGTTTCCCTCCACCGACACTTCAATGTTACATATAACCATAGTCATTTAATCTATTAAAATAATATTAGTAAACCAATTGTCGTGAGACAAATTAAATCTTAAATATACAATTAAATTAAATGAAAGTAAGAAAAATTACAAATAAATTGTAATTACAATTCGACCTATAATTAAAAAATTGTTATCTGGTTAATAGTGGAAATCTATTATATTCCTAGCGACGGCAATTGTCACTACTTCAATGCAGTTCTTGAAGTAAACTAACTTTGATCTGAAACCATAAATGGCGGTTAACAAACACGATCAATTTGGAAGCTTTATACCCAGTAAAACCTATTGAAAGAGCTTATAACGAAGGAAATTCTTAATTACAAAATATACATCTAAACCAACTCAACCCGGGATTAAAATGTTTATGTACAAATTATAATTTATTAATTTCTAATAATAAACTCAGTATTGATAGCTGTCCAATCAGGAAACAATAAATAAAATATAGTATTAATGTTCCTTATCTCAGACGGCTTAAGAATCTTAAAACATTTAGAAATTTTAACACCTTAAAATGTATTATTATTAGTAAGTCATATATGTATAATATTATTTATTGTATAAAAAATAAAATTATAATAATTATTATTTTTATTATAAAAGTTAATTGTAATATAATATTTTAATTAAATTAATGTAAATAAAAAAAAAAAGAGCAACAGACTGATGATATCAACGTTTATATGACTGAATCGTCGATCTGGCGGTTTGTATTGAAAAAAAAAAAATATGTTATATATTTTTTTGAAACAAATTAATCGCGGACGTTTCTTCTGAACAACTTTCGAAAATAATAGAATCTGAAATTATTTTAAAGTCGCTGTAGAATTTGGTTTGTCTATAAATACTTTCATTCAATTTTCTTGATGAAGATGTATAGTCGTCCTGTTCTGTCAGTTCATACAAATCGGTATTTCGTAAAATTTCCAGTTTTATTGCACTTTGTTGTAGGATTATTGTTTTATTTTATTAAGTTCTGATTGGCGCTACAGGGGTCATGTCCGTTACTCACCATTAAAATTTCAAGATAATCCTACAGTTATGATTGGCGCTACTTTCTCATATTTGAATGGGCCAATACATCCATTTGGCCGGAATTTGCTTCAATAACTCCTGAAAGCAAAGAATTGCGGAAACCAAACCTAATAGAAACGACTTGTCCTTACACTTCCTACGTACTATACAAATTTCAAGAAAATCGTACCGTTCTGAATAGCGCTACAGGCACACACGCGATTGGCTCCATATATGAAATATTTTATTCCATGGTTCCAAGACATCGCTAGTTTCGGAAATCGAACCTGGTAGTAGCTACTTATAATCATGTCATGGTTGGCGCTACAGGCTCATATTTGATTGAGCCAATACATTTAACAGGGATTTGCTTCAATTACCATTAGGTATATTACCAACCATACAAATTTCAAGCTAATCCTACCGTTGTGATTAACACTATAATCTCACATGTATTGTAATGTAATTATTTAAAAAAATAGTCTGGGCTCTGAATATATTTTTTTTCTGAACTAATATCAATTTAAATAATTTTAATGAAATTCTGGGCTGGTATAAATTTATAACTTTAGTGTTGCCTGATGCAAAAATGTATTTTTTCTGGGATGACTTTCTGGACTAACTTCACATACATTTCATTTTATTAAATTGTTACATTTATTTTGAGTGTTTTGCGTAATAAAATATGTTTAATTGACATTTTTATTTTTCATATAATAAAATTCGGGGCTAATTTCACATATGAAGTGTATTTGAAATAAAATATAATACAAAATGGAGCGGGGCTAACTTCACATACATAATATTAGAAATGAATCTGGAAATGTATTAATTACGTGAATTGTTGTTGTAGCCGTAAAATTCTATAACGATATTCACAATTCAGGAATACTAAGCGGATTTGACAGGGCAAATTCGTAACAATATTATGCTTTATTTTACAACGTAAAAAAAAGTCGAAGGATACCTCATGGAAAAATGAAAGGTACAGAAAAGTTGTAAAAATTTGAAGATGATTACTATTCACAGTTATTTACCCACAACATATTTAAGAATTTAAATGCTCTTTGTTTCTATTACGAAATCAGCTGGGAAAATTGAATGAACATTTTTATTCTTTTTAATGTTTTTTTATTAAACCCGTACACTGGTTGAGAGTAGTTTTCCACAAATTTCTAACCTGTGCTTTGACTTAGGCTACCGGTCATGCTGCCTTTCGTTGCACAGAATTCTAAAAATCTAACAGGTGCACACACATCACTAGCGCAATTAGCAGAACAAACTATTTTATTTAATTACTGAGAACCCCATCTATGATTAAAATACCAAAAACCTTACTGCGATTACAAGTTTTATGAACCCGAAAAAAGTAAAAAATAAAATTAATAACCACTTTCCACACGTATACTCCACACCACCCCTAAAACTACATAACTAAACCATTGATGCACGTGCACTATCATTTTTTTAATTTTAATGTTAAATAGTAAATATATAAGTAAATAGTATATTTTTCGTTATCAAAAAATTATCAACAACAATTTACAAACGAATTATGAGTGTTGGTAAATATTTGTACACGGGATTTGTTTGCGACTCAAAACGGTGTTCGCAGGCAGTTCATCGTAAAAAGGGTTAGTATAGTATTTACATACTAACACCTAATAAACCGCGAATATTTTTTTAATTAAATCGATTATTTATTATCCAAGTACAATGTACAATATTTGCATACCGCGATAAATATGTCTGCAAATTTAATTAGACGTGTCAATCATGTTTCAATTGATTAACACGTTCTATACCTGCGCATATACTCGATATGTGTTTACATTACCATCATACACAAATCAACATCATAATATTAACATGATCGATTGATAAATGCAGGAAACGCAAATTTGATTGTTTAGCAAATAAATTGGTGAATTGTTATTATTATTTAGATTTGGAATTATGCTTTGATGTAAATTGTGTTTAGCTTGATTTGAAATGAAAGTAAATTTTATATTGTTTTATTTTTTTTTCAGATGAATCTACTTTATACGAAATAATCTGGACGAGAGAAACGAGATACACACACAAAATGTTTTCACTCGAAGGTTTCGACTTCGAGTCGGCAATGACCCGCCATCTATTCGACGGTCCATCAAACACGAATGGTTCATCGAATAGTTCATCAGATTTTTTCTTGTGCGACGATGATGACGATGACATCATGGACGAGGACGTCGACGACGACGATGAAGACACAACAGATAGTAGCGACTGCAGTGGCTTTAATAGTGACCAAGAAAATACCGATAAAGCAATTGTACATAGTAATCGAATGTTAAATCGTAATCATCATCATCATCACCATCACCATCATCATCACAATAGTAATAATATTATAAATAATAGTAATAGTAGCAATAAATTGCATAGCCATCATCATCGACGGTTAAAAAATGCCAAGCAACAAGCCCAACAGAGACAAGCAGCAAATTTACGGGAACGTCGTCGCATGCAAAGTATAAACGAGGCGTTCGAAGGTTTACGATCACACATTCCAACGCTGCCGTACGAGAAGCGGCTTAGTAAAGTGGACACATTAAAATTAGCGATCAGTTATATAACATTTTTGGGTGATATGGTGCGAAAAGATCGAAATGGTAATGAACCGGGTCTGAACGGCTTACAGCGGAATATACAAAAAGAGGTGCAGAAGAAAATTATACTAAGAGGTAAGACCGGTACGTCATTTAAGTTTATTAATATACAATAATATAATATATATAAAACCATATCGAATTAACACACTATAAATAAATATACTGTGTAAACCATTACGAGTCCCAGATGTCTTATACACTCAATGTACACGGTACATCGATCAACATGCAACATCCCCCCCCACAGTTTAACATTTCATTTTGTATAATACATCATCATCGCGCTATCATATTTTCATACATCTATTCGATTTTAATTAAAATCATATATATATGCCGTCTCAACCCCTGAACGCACAAAATCGCACCCCTTCAAAATACTGAATGATATTTGTGATTCTATATCTCATGTCACCTTTCGCAATTGTTTGATTATAGGCAAAAACACAACCAAACCGCACCAGATCATATTACAACATACCAATCCAACAACAAATAAAATTCAATTTTCAGGCGGTCCGAAACTAATTTGATTATCGCGCAGACATTTACAATACAATATTCACAAAATAGAATATAATAATGGAAATTTCTAAATTTGTTGGTACCGAGACGAGATGAATAGAGAATAGAAAATAATTAGATTATCTTTAGTTCCGGTGTTGATAATAAAGCAATTGTTTGGGGTCGTTGAAATAATTTAAAATATAAAATTTTATGTATACGTAGAAAACTAGTTACGAGTACACTTGCGCTGTAAGCGTCGGTGGTGTAATGGTCAGCATAGTTGCCTTCCAAGCAGTTGATCCGGGTTCGATTCCCGGCCGACGCAATACTTTTTTTGAAATTTCTCATTTTATATGATTTGTATATACGATTGCTAGGGATGTCTTCCGCTCGCGATTAAACAAAATGTGAATTATTCAACTTCTAAAAGGACATCGGTCTGGGTAAGCAATTTAATGGTTGTAGAAAAGTCAATTAGATGCTTAGGCTATATCCGCAGTCTGAATTGCGTTTTCATTGCGAAAAAATGATTTGACAGCTCCAAAAAATTTTGGAAAAATTTTTTCCTTGCGATTTTTTTTTAATATTAAAGTTAATTAATTTTTGGTTTTTATTTTTTTGTTTATTGCAAGTTGGTTAATTGGTTTTTTTTGTTGTTAGTTAGCTTAGGTGGTGTAAATGTTGACATAGACCGTAAGGTCATTTTGAATGGTAAGAAATGGGTAGAACGTATGGATGAGATTCTCATAACAAATGAAGCAAATAAGGTTAACCAACTTGAGGATGAAATAGAGAGAGTAAATGAAATGTGCTGTATACATATAACAGGGAATGAATGTAAGGTAAATGGTTTTTGGAATAATGAAATTCAGTATTGGTATGAAAAAAAACGGATAGCATTGAGAGAGTTCAATAGGTGTGTATGTCATAAATGTAGAATAAATTATGGAAGAATGAATGCAAAATTGAAAAATGCTATCCGTAGAGCGAAGAGGAAAAGTTGGCGGGAATATGTGTCCAAAATGACACATAGGACCACAACAAAGGATGTATGGGATAATTTTAATAGAGTGAGAGGCTATAGAGCGAAAGGCAGAAATGCAGTGTTAGATGATAGAGAGAAGGGAGGAGTCTTTTTACAAATAATGATGAATGTTAGAAACAATTTGGGTGATAGGAATGAATTTTTGTTACCTGATAATGAAAGTGAACTGATGAATGGCATGTGTAAGGAGTTTGAATGGGATGAGTTCCGTGGGGTTTTAGAATCCTCCAAATCTACTACCCCCGGAACAAACAGAGTGAGTTATAAAATGATTGGTAGATTGGAGTTCGAAGCCAAGGTGGCTTTGCTTCGAATTCTTAATCAAGTATGGTTGAATATTCAAATACCGGAAAAATGGAAGGAAAGCAGGGTGGTACCCATTCTGAAAAGAGATCGGGACCAAAATATAGCAACAAATTACAGGGGAATATGTATGTTGAATGTATTTGTCAAAATTGTGAATGGTATGATGAAAGGTCGTTTAGATAAATTGGTGAATGAGGGTAATTTGTTGCCGGAAACCACCTTTGGGTTCCGCCGTAACCACTCAGCAAATGAATGTGTAGAAAAGTTTGTATGGGAAGTAAGAAAGGAAAAGAAGTATGTTGTGGCGGTATTTTTGGATATAGAAAGGGCATATGATTACGTGGTTCCGGGGAAGCTTTTTCAGGTCCTTATGGACCTGGGGTTTCCTTGGAAAATTTGCAAATGGGTGTTTGAGTTCATGAATGACAGAAAGTTAGTGTTGTGTGGTAGAGGGTATAGGTTGGAGGGAGCGGTGAATATAGGCCTCCCCCAAGGCAGTAAAATCTCACCGACTCTTTTCAATCTATACACGAGTTCGGTGCATAGGTTTAACTCCCCGGACAAAATCATTTTGCAATTTGCAGATGACTTTGTTCTGATGGGCAAGGGGAAGACCATCGAGGAGGCCTTGAGTCGGGCTCAAGAATGTGTGAATCAGGTAACAGAATGTTTGACTGATTTGAATTTGGGCGTAAATTCGAGAAAATGTTGTAGTATGACTTTTCGAACAAATCGTATGGTAGATGTGCAAGTGTATAATGAAAGAATAGAGTGTGTAAATTTGACTAGGTATTTGGGTATCTGGATTGATAAACGATTGAATTTTCGTGTACATATGGATAAATTAGCCGAGAATTGCAAGAGCAGATTGAATGTGATTAAAAGGGTGAGCAAACCGAAATGGGGAGCTCATCCTTGTGTGACTGATATGTTACGAAAGGCGCTAGTGTCATCGAAAATTGCGTATGGAATGAGTATTTATGGTGATGGGTCTAAAGTCGGTTTTAAAAAGTTGATGACTGTGGAGAATGCTTGTGCCAGAGTGGTATTGGGGGCGATTAATTCAACCCCAATACACACTCTGTGGTCTGAATTGGGTGATTCACCTCTCAATTATAAGAGGGAATCACCGTGCGAGAGACTGTGCGGATGTTGACTAAGGACAATAAATTGGTGAATGAAATGAAAGAGAGGTTGCAAAGAGGGACGATTACCAAAAAACACAACCGGTCACGGGTGATCTTAGAGAATATGAATGTATTCTCCAAGCTTCGGCCCGTAAATCCGAAAGTCCCTCTGAACAATCCAATTGTGCGTTTGAAGTTTGGTGATACAACAAAAGCAATGATGAATGAGTTATCGGTTAAGAGTGAGTTTTTAAAAGTGCGAACAAATTATTTTGCACATGTGGAAGTTTATACAGATGCTAGTGTGAGTGGTGATCGAGTGGGTGTTGGAATTTTTATTCCTTCAATGAGGAAAGAGAAAATGGTAAGAGTGCATGAAAGTATCTGTATAATGAATGCAGAGTTGATTGGAATTATGGAAGGGATCAAGTTGGCAATGACACAAGGGAGGAGGAGAGTAGTGTTATTCTCCGACTCCCGGAGTGGGTTAGAATTGCTTAGTAAGGGTGGGGGAACTCATGGAAATGTGTATGTGGAAATACTGTATGAATACCTTCAATCTTGTGGGAGTGGGGTTATTCTTCAATGGATACCTTCACACTTACAAATTGAAGGTAATGAAAGAGCCGATGTGCTTGTGAAACGGGGTTGCTTGGTTGAAGGTATAAATGAATATGAATTCATGGATGCAAGAGATGTACTTCGCATGTTTCAGGTGAATCTGTGGAGAAAATGGGGGAGCGAGTTTATTGAAAAATGTCAGGTGAAAGACAAGAAAAACTTTGAGCTGGTTAGTTCTCCTTTGATTCTTTTTTTAAGGAGATCAAAGGAGATACTAGAATGTTACGAACAATGGAACGTGTGAGATTGAATCATGGTAATTGGAAAAAGTGTTTGAAGAAACACAATTTGATTGAGTGTGAATTATGCGAAAGCTGTTTGGTTGTGGAGGACATCGAACATTTGATTCTGAAATGTTCTTCATTCAATCAGAACAGACACATGTTCGATGGCCTCTTGAGTGCAAGGAATCTGACTGAATTATTACGAATGGGGATGCAAGTTTATAAGAATGTGTATGATTTTATAAGAATGAATCAGATAGAAGTATGAAAGGGGATCGATGCGTGACAGATGAATAAAAGATTAAAAAATAAAAATAAAAAAATAAAAATAAAAAAAAAAAAATTAATTAAAATGTAAAATTTAAAAATTTGAAAATTTATAAAATTTGTAAGAATTGTATATGTTGAAACCGGGCCAAATGGCACCATATTTTGGGGCTAGTGCAAAATAAATAAATAAAAAAAAATAAGACTTTATATTTATCGTTTGGAACTAACTTCACTATTTTTTTAATTGTTTCGTATTCAATGGGTGGAGGTGGTATCTCTTTATGTATTGTTTGATTTTCCTGCATTTCCCCTTTGGATGTTTTAAAACATTGGATGCTTTAACCGGTTGCAGTGGTCTCTCTTTCGGTATCAATGATACGTTCTTATGTGCCTTCACCAGGTCCGTAGATGACTGTTCAAGTCGTTGGGGTTGTGGTTTTCTGACGCTCTGTGTTGATTTTTCCACTTCAAGCGAAGATTCTGCTTTTCTTTTTTTGTTTTGACGTTTAGTTTTAATTTGCCGTCGTATAAAACTCGTTTCATATGCCAATTCTTTTTCATCTGTTTCATAGATAGCTACAGTGTTTTCTTTGGCTTGATTATCATTTTTGATTACAGCAATTTCTTCTTTAAGATGTTGGACTTCTTGAAAAGCTTTTCATTGATTTTCATTAAGTTTTCTATCGATTTCTTTAAATCATCGTTTTCTCTAGCGACATCGTAGTGGTTTTCTTGGTTTTCGTTCTCCCTACATTCAGCATTTTCATTCTCCTGCTTAGTAGCGGGAAGCATTTGTCTAGTTTTCTCTCTCTCTGGCCTTCACATCCCATGAAGGGATTTCGCCGCCTGCACTAAGGCCCTCCATCCATCTCGATCCACCGCTCTCGTCCTCCAGTTTCGACATCCTAATGTTCATAGATCTTGTTCGATGTCGTCGCGCCAGCGTAGTCGGGGTCTTCCTCTACGACGTACTCCGGCTGGTTGTTGGTGGAACGCTTTATTTATCATCCGTTGTTGGGGAGACCTTGTAACGTGGCCGAGCCATCTCACTCGATTAGATTTGGTGAATCCGATAATATCGCTGCCTCCGAGGAGTTGCTTTATTTCGTGATTCATACGAATCCGATATTCGTTGTTCGCAACTTTAATTGGACCAAAGATTGAACGGGCAACCCTCCTTTCGAAGGTAGATAATAATCTACAATCGTTAGTGGTCATGGTCTAGCTCTCGCTTCCGAAAGCCAGCACAGGTCTTATAAGTGCTTTATAAAGTGCGAGCTTGCACGACTGCGATAGATGTTTCGATCGCAATAATTTTGATTTGGCGTAGAAAACTCGTTGTCCGGCAGCGATTCGGGCTTTTATTTCTGCCTGCATATCATTCGACGATGTTATAACTGACCCGAAATATTTAAAGTTTTCGACGCTATCAAAGTTGTGGTCGCCAATTCCGAGATTTGCCGTAGAGATGTTCCTAGGTGTTACTAAATATTTGGTTTTACTGCTGTTCACCTCCAAACCAAGTCTTCTCGCGCAGTCTAGTTAGTTTAGTTAGTGATCTAGAAATACTTATGCTTGGTATAAGTGGGTTTCGCAAGGGTTGGCTCATCCCAGAATCCGTTGAGCCTGCCTCGTGTGAGGGTGGATTGGCCAACTGTAAAGTTGACGTACCACCTGGGGTATACATTCCGTTTTGTTGTACACTCATTGCCTTAATAATTGGTTTATTATTCAGAGTTCCATCTCCTAGCCAGATTTGGTCTGCGGATGGTATTTTATTTCCCACCTACCTTCCAGCAAGCCGGTTAAAGAGCATTCCCCTATCCGCCACCTGGGGACGCGCGACGATGGAAGTTCGGCATCTCCACACGGCATAAACGACATGTGACACGACTTAAACAAAATTTTCGTCGATTTATACTGTCTGTTTGAACGTCGGTTGTGACGAAAAATAGTTCACTTCATCATCTGACGATTCTTAAATACTACCAAAAGCGTCAATTGAACCTTCGTCTGTCAGATACTCATTATTTTACGAAACAGTTACGCTTGCAGGACTTCTGCATCACCACCAGCGTCCCCGGTTTAACTGTTACTTGCTGTTGCAACAATTGTCTCATCCTCATCCAGAAAATTTGTTGGTTTACGAATTAAATTTGTGACGCTTTTTGTTTGGAGCATATGCCATCATGGCTATATCTTTTTTGTCAGATCAATGTTGACTACCCCAACCCAAAATCGGGAAGCATACATCTCGCACCCTCGAGCAACGTTCTGGTCACCACCATTTTGTTCTGATGTATACGTGCAGTTGTTTGATGCAGTATCCTTGAATCTTACAAGAACTTAAAAAACTACTTGTTGCAGTACTTTGTATCATTATCTGATGTACCAATCATAGGCATTCATCATTTTTAAAACCGAATAGTTCTTCTTTTTAATGTTTATGGTGTTACTTTAGATGGGTTCAAATCTAATGAATTTTATTTTTTTAGCTGTGCACGTAAATAATGCCACCGTTCTATGAATATGTTAAGACATTTCTCACACTATTTAAATTACTTAAATTTTCCTATCAATAACTCTTAAGCTATGTAATTATAAGTATGTAGTGAATTTCTATTTTGAAGAATTATAATAAAAAAAAACTTTAAAGATGTTACACAAACAAAATTCTTCACTCCGAAAATTGAAACGTCAAACTAATAAAAAATGTACGCCAATCTCTTTACAAGAAAAGCGTTATTAGAATCCTTCATACTAGTGAGAAATATTTATATGGCGTATTCCTATCCAAGCGTAAATTACAAATGAAAAATTTAACAAGCAAAATGACGTACCTCTCTCTCTCTCTCTCTCTGGCACTATATATCCCATACAGGGATTTGGCCGCCTCAAATGAGGTTTCATAATCGTATTTTCATTTCGGATAATGAGTGATTAATTCATTGATCCTAAACCAGCCGTGAAATTTTTTCCTTGTCACCACCGGGAATCGAACCCGGGACCTCCGGTCGCTGGAGCAAGCATGCTGACCACTTTGCCACCGGGGCGGCAAATGACGTACCAAATAGACTAATATTTTGAGTAATGACTAACTTCAACACACAACATGCACTATTTTTGCCAGAATCGATCTGCAAGTATGTTTTCAGCATAAAGCTGAACATATATGTAGTATTGAGACTAAACTGAGTAAGATGCTGATTTGCATTGCTGTGCCATCGATAACAGATTTAGTTTCGGCATCGATACTTTGCAATACAATCAAAATCGATTTAATTTTCATTAAGATTGATTCTGGATAAAATCAGTGACACTTGTGAATTGATTGATGTAGTCTCAATGTTGGACTTGATGAGTTGGTGAATTGTAACTCTTTTTTGAAAATCAAAGTTTAACGTTAGTTTTTCGATTGTAATGGTGTTTGTGATTGCTCCGTATATTGGTCTAGTTTCAGCACTCTCTGATTGAAGGCTGATTTCCCATCTATAAGTCAAAAATTCGAGGTTTAACGGTTTGTAATCCGCATAAATTCAAAAAAGTCGACCTTCCAGAATATTTCGGAAATGAAATACCGCTCTATACATAGCTTCCAGCCCTCTATCATATATGTTGTAAAAATATGCGGCTCTGGCTTACTATTTTTGTTATTTGATGATGATGCTACTAGTTAAAAAATTTCACCATTTCTTGCTGGATGTGCAGTTGCTGAACGTTGAAATGCTACATTGAATTCATCAAACCATATAATTTATGTTTGTCCACTAAATTCTGGAGCATCGATTGATTTTCTACCACATGTGGGATAAATCGTCGAATAGATTTTGCTGTCACGAGGTGGCCCGGAAGTTTTAATTTTATTTTATTGAAATTACCATTCGATAAAATAAAAATAATTGTAAATGTTGTTTGTGCTGTCATCAACATATACGGAACCACAAAATTTAATCCCTGTAAACCAAATGCCATTTATACCAATTCAAAGGCCAAAAGGCATTATGATGGCCGTCTCTGGTATATCAGCATACTTAACCGGAACTTGATGAAACGCTCTTTGCAAATCAATTACTGAGAAAACTGTTTTGCCGCGCAAAATCCTGAATAAACGGTATGCGACACCTGTCAGGTATTGTGATTTAATTAAGTTGAATGCTAACGAACTATGTATATGAAATGGTAATGCTTAGTTACTGCTTGATGATCTGTCTCTCTTGGACGAGAAAACAATGATGGTCCTTCTGGAACGATATGATTTATCCTAAATCGAATTTCTCAGGTTATTAGATCGAAAATGCATGCTCCATTCGAGAGTATTCTGGTTTTGATTTAATTTGCTATTCAGTTGGCGATTAGGGTATTATATAATATATCTTGTGTATATTTTCAAGGTGGTCAGAAATTTCCGTAACTATTAATTTCTTGAGTACTTTCCTTAAACGATTGATGGATATCCATAGTTGACCATTATTTAACAATCAAGATATATTGCGGTGCTTTCTGAGTGACTAGATTCGTTAGTATAGGATTATTCTCTCTCTGCATGATATCGGGCATCATCTGAGCCCAAATCCTAAGTTATCCTTGACTTTCCTAAAATACTAGAAATACTTTTGATAACATAGAAATCAATTATGGCCAATTATTTTCGGTCAAAGAACTACTTCGTTTTGTTACTGAAAAGGACTGAAAAGGCATTTTTTCTATAATAATGTTCAGAGTAGGTTTCTGTTCCTTCAGAAGGATAGGATAACCATCTCCAATGATTATTGTTTTCATTGAAGTCGCCTTCTTTCTTTTTTTTTACCAAAGACAGCCGAATTCAGTGATTTTGGCTGATTGAACGAACTGGACATTCTCGATAAGCAGGCGAAGCAGACCATGGTGTAGGACCAACGGAAGATCAAGAATGAGGAACGCTTATCACCGATAAATAATATATGCCATGAGCTCGGGCAGAAACATTTCAACGAAATACGAGTATATTGAATGCTTAGAGCATAAGATCTTGTGATTAACGCTACCGAAATCCTTAGAGAAGTGACCAAGACAGTGGAAGTAGTAATATAGATCATTCTAAAACCACTCTGTTCCCGATGAAGGTATATGTGGTAACATGCTGATTGGCTTTTCTTTTTATGGATAGAAACGGAGAGATCCTTCTTTTAGGCAGAAGGAAACTATAGAGTAGTAAAAATGAAGTTGATAATATGCAAGTGGTGTCTATGGTAAAATGGATCATAAACAAACTCTCGAACCTTATCGGCGTGTTGTCAGAACAAATTGAGTTAGGCGTGATGAAAGACACCGCATGCTAAAGCTCGTTTAAAATGTTAAAATCAACCAAAACTGAAGCGAAGATGAAAGATCTGTTTTAGGATGCAATCTACTTAGATCGATTTGACGATTGTGTTTCATGCTACTTCACATTTTACGCCAGAGATGCTTCGGATGTTGATGTACGCTAAAGAATCAACCCACAAATCAACGGGTCACAAGAGGATACAAGGGGGTTTAATTAGAGAAGTAGTCCTATTACGATCGCAGCAATAGCTTCTCCAGCAGATGTCAAAACACACCATACACAGTTATAGATCATGTTGAGATCGGCCCACTAAACCTTTCACTGGTTTTTGCTCATATTAGAAGGGTAGAGCGGAAAGATACACTCGAATTCTACACCGTATTCGCTCGAAGAAATATTTAATTTTAATTAATTGAGCTTGATATCGAGAGATACCATTCCGACTGGTAATGTTCGACATTTTTTATTTAATTCGATACAAAAACATTTAAAGACGGCTCTAGAACATAGTAATTCCATCGAACATTCGAGAGCACCTTCAACATCTTATCACAAGTTGAAGTACTGGCTAGTTGGACGATGACAGTTCCTGGCGACTTACTAAGATTACCACAGGAGAGTATATGTCGTCATCGGAAATCTCAATCTTTAAGCACTGCGAATTTAATGAAGGCTTCTTCAATGCGCGCCAATGACATCATGGCTGCGACGGTGTATATTAAGCTTTATTCCCCACATTAATTGAAAATTAAGAAATCCGTCGAATTGTTCCCGAAGCTGATCTTGATGAAAATCATTCTGGAAACCAGGAGCTCAATATGTTCGGAGGAAGTAGACAGGGACCACTTGAGCGGTTCTAACTTTGTATCAATGACCGAATAGGCAATGTTTCTAAATATTTCTGATATATTAGACTGGAATTCGTTGAAGGCCGTCTTGAACAGCGCCAACAAATGGCATTCAATTCTTGCTAACCAATCTTATCGAATTTTTGCCAATTTTATTCATCCAAAACACTTAAGACAGGAATTGATTTTTCTCAATATAGGAATGAAAAAATATGGTCTAAATGTGACGACGTGTTTTGTTATTCTAATTATTTCACTATAAGTTTGACCAAAATTAAATATTTTTAAATAGTGTGTGGTTCATCGTTATAGTCATAAAGGCCGGTAGACTCTTTGCATTGTGTCAGGAACTATACAAATTTAGTATCACAATTGCATTTTATTAGTCGAAATATGAGTCAAAGTGAATAGGTAGGACCAAATTTATTATCACTGAAAAATTTCTCTCAGAAAAAATCTGGCTCTGACAGCCCAAGCTGAAGAAAATTGGCGGAGCAAGTCTAAGGGGGATCCAAAGCTTTTGTTTGTACATTGGTATCTATGGAAAGATTTTCTCGTTGCGTACAATAAACAATGAAGTTGTTTTACAGCTTCATCAAATCTAACAGGTGATTTTGGGTCTTAAAAGAAAAAATAGAATAAAAATATTAATTTGGTATTCGGGCAATCTAACCAGGTTTAAGCAGATTTAAACACAAAACCATTTTGAGTAATTCCCCTTAGTTTTATATTTTCCATCCGCAGCACGTTTCTTCTGAGTTCTGAAGTTCACCGATATATGGGCATCAGACAGCTTTTTGATGATCAGTTTTTTTTAACACAAATTAGAATTAGAAAGTAAATCATGGTAAGTTTCTATAGCTTACAACCCACGATGAATACTCTCACTCAAATTAATTGCTATGAAACTTTTGCAAATATTGATTGCGTCTTATGCCATCCGTATCAGTGTTCTCGAGTCAACAATTAGATCCAGCTTACAGTCTTGCCATCCATTCACTCTAATTATAGGAAATTTTATATTTTGAGAATGACAGTTGCAGTTAATAATTTTGGTTAACCCAGGAGCTGCTTATATTCTTCTCTCAGAACTTTTCTTATCTGGTTGATAAAATCAAGAAATTATTTACTTTATGTTACCGCTCAAATTACTAGACGCGTCTATATTTTGGTGTACATTTTTTGCAGAAATTCATCCTTTTACCACCGATCTGAAAGTTTTATCGATATCTTAAACATTTATTTTATACCCAATACAATAAAAATTGAAACTCATACCTATTCATAAATTTTCCACGCAGTTTCCAAATTCCATTATGTACGTGAACTCCAATTTGTTTGTAATTTACTCAGACAATACATTTTCCTCTTTCTCTTCACTCTATTAAATGTTTCGATGTTATTCGTGCATCTGCACAACCATAACGAATTTCCCACGATTTAATGTAACGCAGTTTTTTTTTTATAAACATAAAATGATAAATTTTAATAGGGAGGTTCATCCCCTACAATTTATATATAAATACGCTCGCAGACCCAAAATCCATTCATCCATCAAAATATTTTCGGGCCTATAAACCATCCTCGAATAATTTGTTTATTTACATCAAAAACTAAAACAATGAACTAAATTATCCCCCTTTTTATCGTATTGTTTCAGGTGATGGCATTTCGCATTCATTGTCATGGCATCGAAAAGGTGATCCGCTATCGGGACATCGAATGTACGCACGTGTATGGCGACCAGAAGATCCACGTATTAATAAACCAACACATAATAATAATAATAATACAAGTAATGTGCCATACAATAGTACGCCTAATGGTGGCTCTAATGTCGGTGGTGATACTGGACATGTAAGCTCATCGTCGACGTCAAGTGGTTTAGGATTATAAGCTCCCCAAATAATTTAAAATAAATTCTAGTCAATTCAAAAATTCTAGTCCCTCGGTATATAAATCAAATTATTTATCTAATATATATATATACCACCTTGGCTACCAAATGTAATTTAAAGTATTATTAAGTAATAATATTATATAGTCTAGTCTTACGTAGTAATTTAAGATTAATGCATGCATACTTAACCTTATCATAATGTATGTCTCGCACATTTTGTTAATAATCAAAATATATTTTAATTAATTCAAAAGTTATTTGTTTAATTTAATGAATTTTCCATTTTCAAAGTGAAAAAATTATCCGTAAGTATTTTATAAAAATAATAACTTATCCTCGCTCTGGAACCGCCTTAAAGAGGATTAGAGAATTAATCTTGTGTGAATTGAGGATAAAGTTTAAAACGATTATTCGCAAAATAGAGCAAAATACAAACCAATAGCTGGTGGTTAGGTTGGATTACAGACAGAGGGATTACCGTAAAACTCTAATCCTGTAGGTCTCTGTACACAACTTCAACAAGTGCTCACACTTCCTTGTGGCGGCCACCATTATTAGTGCGTAACTGGGGTAGGCTAAACATGTGTAGACCGTGATTCTTCAACAAGGAGAAAACAATTGCTATACGAAACTTTAAGCCGCCGTTAAGAAGTTAATGTACATGCCTCAACAGATGTGAAACCAGCATGCTCAAAACACACAGATCCATATATTCCAAGGGCACGATAGGTACAGGTCTCAAATCTCGCGTTTATTTTTAGATTAATCTTTTCTAATAGAACAGGAAAATCGATTTCACCGATTTGTAATTGGTGAATGGAAAATATGCATGTAAACCAAACTACTCGGCGCCTATTGAATGGTTGTAAATCAATCAATTTGAGACTATCTTTGTATGAAGTCAAAATGAACATGAACGCCCACGGTAGCCCGCTTAAAGCAAAGAGGAGAAATCTACGTTGAACTGCTTCAATCCTCTTTATAGGAACCTCGTGATATCTTAACCACACTTGACTAGCAAGTGATGTCTGATATTCAATTCGCTGTCACAAATGATACCAAAATCATGAGCAGAACTGGCTCTGATAATGACATCGTTGTTAATCTATATATATAAAAATGTTGTTAAAAATGTATGTGCGCGCATCAGTTGAGAATGGCTGAACCAATTTCGCTCAATCTTTTTTGTTGTGTTCGCAATTGCCAGGCGGTGGTTCTTACGAAAAAAAAAGTTTAAAAAAATCCACCGGAAGAGTCGGTAAACTCGAAAAATCGAAAAAAAGCCTTTTTATATGAATTTTTCATGTACGTTTTTTATGCGACAGATGGTGCAGTGGGTAACAGTTCGAAACCAATCGCAGTAGCGAAAACATCGAAAAATAAAATTGTGTGTCAGTGGAGAAAAAATAAAATTTAAATTTTTATAATAAAGTTAAATATAATATATATCCGTTAGTGTTATTGAAATAATATCTAATATCACGGGATACAGAGACACAAGTGAAGGTGTGGCGTAAACTGCCAATAATTGTTGGTAAACGGGGCTACCCCGTTTACAATCCAACATTAGAATAATGAAGCAGAATGATTCAAAAACTAATGTTCATAAAAGCCGAACAACTTTAATAAAACCAGTGTTAATTAGCACCGAACAACGGTATGCTAATAAATTACAGCATTTTCAAATTGAAAATGAAAAATTAAAAAATCGTATATTATTTATGGAAAAACAGCTTGATCACAGTGATACAACAACAAATATGAGCGAAATAAGCTTTACAAATGAAAATAGATTTCATCAGTTAATTAATCCAAACGATATGGATGATGATGAAGACGTTGATAATGACGCTACTTCCACTTTAATCGAAAACGGATGCGAAAACAGAAGACCTCAAACACCAACAAATTTCGAAAAATTAAAACAGTCGATCAAAGCTACAAATTTAAATGTTAATGGATCATACACATCCAAAACTACGACATCAAACCTCACCAGGAGCAACAGCAAAAATACAAACTATGACAACAACCGGGACTTGATCAACAGTAACAACAAGAGTAAGAGCAAACCGCCGCCACTCCACATACATAATCAGCAAATCCAAAATACGATTGCATTGATCAAAGGAATAGATATCAATAATTTCGAAATAAAAAGAATAAATGATGAGAAACATTCGGTTCTAACTGAAAATTTGGACGAGTACAATAAAATAAAGGAAGTATTTAACGAAGTTAATACCAATTATTTTTCATATACTCCTAAAAATATTAAACCTAAAACGCTAGTGCTAAATGGTTTAACACCAAATGAAAATATTTTGGAATTACAAGCCGAAATTGAAAAAATTGGAGGAGTTAAAGTAAACAACTTAACTCAAATGAAAACTAAACGATCAATGGAAATTAATCGCAAACTACCGCTCTACGTAGTTCAATTCGAACCAAATGTGTCGATTAGTCCAATAATTAACATAAAAGCCTTAAACTATCAAAGGGTTACTTGGGAGAATTTAAAAAAGAATAAAGAAATGATGCAATGCAAAAATTGTCAAAGGTTTAACCACTCTGCAGCAAATTGTCATTTAATTTACAGATGTGTTAAATGCTCTGAACACCACAAACCAGGTGAATGCAGAGTGACAGAAAAAATTGACAATGAAAAAATCTTCTGTATCAACTGTAAGAAAAATGGACATCCAGCGTCGTACAGAGGATGCCCAATTTACCAACAAACTCTTCAAAAATTAAAATTGAAAATAAAGGAAAAACGCATCAACAACCCGAAAACTCCCAGATTATTTCAATCCACTTACGTGAATCCAGAATCTGGAACGTATGCTGAATTTACAAACCCGATCAAAAATAATCAGCCGGAGAACCTATCGATACAAGCGCTAGCGACCAAAGTGGACCAGATGGCAAAAACCATTCAACAACAAAGTGAGCAAATCGCTCAACTTTTGGAAATTATTAATAAATTTTGAGTGACATTAAAATAATAGCACTAAACGTAAATTCAATTAAAAGCATTACAAGAAGATTAAACCTTCTCAAATTCCTTGAGCAACACAAACCAGATGTATTACTGATCAGCGAAACGAAATTAAACACACAACATCAACTTACCTTCAAAAATTATAACTTTATTAGAGAAGATCGTCCAAATTCAAAACAAGGAGGCGGAACGGCAATACTCCTAAATGCCAACATCAAATTTCAGAAGATCGCATACAAAAAATCGAATCACGGAAAAGGTATTGAGCTCACGATTATTAAACTCAACCTAAAGGATAATACCCATCTATACATCGTATCCATCTATTGCCCATGCACAAATAACAGGATGACTGACACGTTATTCATAAACGAATGGGACAAACTTTTCGAAAATCTAGACTTAGGTAACGTAAAAAACTACTATGTAATAGCAGGTGATTTTAATGCTCAACATATAAATTGGGGTAATTCATCTAACAATCCAAGAGGCACAAAACTAAATGATTGGCTAATAGCCAATGAAATGACCTACAGAGCAGCATATTATAAAACGGATGCACCCACTTTCACACGTTCGGGTAACTACCTCGACCTAGCGATAACTGATAATCGTATTACAGTCGCTACAAATGCCCATCATGAAATTCCATCTCACACATACGACAGCGATCATAAAGCCATAGAAATTAATTGCCGGAACATCGGACAACTGGAAATTGGTCAAAACACAACACAAAGAAATAGGTATAATTTTACCAACATCGATTGGACAATATGGCAGAATAATCTGAGGAAAATATATAGACGATATTTAAGAGAAACTGGTCAAGAAAACATACAGCTAGTGACAGAAATTTAAATAACATCGAAATTGAAACAAGCATCAACACAATTACAAATTTAATTAACGAAAATTTAAATACGAATGCACCAAGAGTCCGGCGAAAAAACAGTATGGAAGTATACACAAACAATATAATAGAACGACTGTATAGACACAAAAGCAACATCATCACTATACTCAAACGTAATAGAAGGAATGGGTTGAATAACACGAGGCAAAATAATTTACTTAAAGCGGAAATCAGGCGAACCAATGAACTAATAGAACAGAATATTAAAATTGAATATAACAAATTTTGGAAGCAAAAATTGGAAGCAATAAAACCAGGACCCAAAATGTTCAGGAACATTAAAAGTATTTATCGAACGGACACAGAAATGAAGATCAACCAACTACAAGTCTCGGAAAATGAAATAACAAGCATGGCCACACTAAACGTAGACTGGTCAACTCTCCCAAAATCTGGGACGAACTATATAAGTTATAGTAACGAAGTTAATTTAAATATTCTGGGTTACTATACAGAAAAAAGAACGAAACCAAACCTTACACTAGGAAAAAGTGACCACGAAAACATAATAATGCAAATAATTCAACCGATTAAAAATAAACATCTGCATGACAAGCATAATAATCTAACTAAAACGAAATTTTCCGTCACTAACAGAGCATCCGATCCTGTTTATCCAACTGATCCGAAATACTTTGTGGATGTAACAGAAATGAAGAGTATACTAAAACATATGAACACAAAAAAATCATATGGCTTGGACAACGTGCCTTGCATTGTTCTTAAGCACGTCCCAGAAGAAATAATTATCGAACTATGTAGCTTATTTAATCATCTTTTAAATAACAAAACATTCCCAAATTGTTGGAAAACTGCGAAAGTATACCCAATACTAAAGAAAAATAAAAATCAAATAAATCCCAACAACTATAGACCAATCAGCCTGCTATCAAACATCAGCAAAATATATGAAATCATCATTTACAATAAACTTCAAGAACATGCCGACATTAATAACCTATTACCTGACAATCAATTTGGGTTTCGATACGGACACTCTACTACTCATGCAGTAACAAAATTGATATCCGATGTATGCCACAACTTAAACGCCAAAAGATGTACCGGAGCGGTGCTGATTGATATGAACACAGCTTTTGAATCAGTATGGTTGGATGGCCTTTTATATAAACTTTACAAAATGAAATTCCCACCCGAAATTTTGGAAATATTACAGGATATGCTGTATAATAGAAAGTTTATAACGACTTCCGGAAGTGAAAAATCCAGTATGATTTTCAACATATGTAATGGCTTACAGCAGGGAACAGTAACAGCTCCTCTACTATTTAACTTATATACAAAAAATTTGATAGTCAGCGAAAATTTAAATAGTGAATATATTCGAACTATAGCTTACGCAGATGATATTGTAATCTACTGTTCTTTGCCTAAAATAATATCAATTCAACAGAAGCTTCAAACAGCACTAAATTTTATCGAAGACTATTTGCATACGTGGAGAATCGCGATCAATGCTGATAAATGTGAAACTATTTTATTTCGCAACCCGATCACATATGCAAGCTGGGATACACGGAAAAATTGGAAACAATTTGCAATCCAAATAGGAAATACAATAATCCAGCAAAAGGCAAATGTCAAATATCTTGGAATAAATATCGATAGACTGTGCTACCTTAATGAGCATATCAATATACAATTAATAAAAGCTAGAAGAGCATTCATTAGTCACAGGAAAATATTCTACTCCAAATATGTGCATCAGGATGTGAAGACTATCTGTTATCAAGCACTAATCAGACCAATCATAACGTATGGATGCCCAATCTGGTTCAATATTAGTTCATCATATATGGAGAAAATACGCATATTCGAAAGACGTTGCATACGTCATTGCAGGGGTATTTTTCGTAAAGCTGAAACGAATTACCTTCACTACATATCGAATCAAAATCAATACGATAATTTTAAGCCGAAGAGAATTGACCTTTATATCATTGACGTAATCCGAAATCATATTCTTAGAACGACATCCAATCTTACAAATTCCCTGTTGCACGGTCCCTACTATACTGATAATCAAATCCTAGAAAACAGCTTACAACATAATAATATTCCAGGACCAGAAGCATTTATTTTACTAGATAGAATTGGGTTTATACAAGATACAGAGCAGAGGCCAATAATTTACCATGTAGCAAGAAAAATATGCGAGAAAGGATTTGATAACGAAAAGTTCAGCAATCCAGAACAGTATATAAGACATAGCACTGCATTCAAGCGAGTAGACAATGAGTGTTTCTTACGGGAAAAATCCAAATTTTGGTGGCTTAACAATATTTAGTTCAATAAGGATAACTTAAATTTAGTAATAAGTTTTTTTTAGTGTTGTTTAATTTTATTTTAATTTATAATGGCAAAGTTTTAATTATGCTAATTTTATGCCAGCTTTAAAAAAAAAAAAAGAAAACTAATTATTTTGAAATAATAATATTGTAAATAGAGATCTCAGTACTTAAAATCAAAACAAAAGAGATCTGGTTTGAGAATCCATTTGGGATCATAAGCCATTTAATTGTAAATTATTTAGACATTTTTTGTAATATTCTTTCGTCCACATTTAAATTTGTAAGCGATTAGAGCATATAAAATAAAGAATTATATTTAAAAAAAAAAAAAAAAAAAAAAAAACAGATATTGCAGTGGGTAAAGCTTCGGCGCTTGAGCTGGGAGGTACTGGATTCGAATCTCAACGCAGGCCGCATGCAAATTATTTTTATTATTTTTTTTGCCCAATCTATTTAAATGATTTGGCTTAATCTTCTTTTGTTGTGTTTGGGATTGTCAGGATGGATGGTTCTTACGAATGAAAATTTTGGGAAAATCCACCGGAAAAGTCGAAAAATCGAAAAAATGATGTTTTTGTATAGGATGTCGCACGTATCCGATCCAGATGGTCTCTTAGAAGAGAAAAATTGGAAAGTCTGAGTGAAAAACTCGGAAACTTACAGAAAACCTGAAAAAAATTTAATTTTATTTTTCGTGGGCATAGTTGAGAACGACTGAACTGATTTGGCTCATCTTTTTTTGCTGTGTTCCCAAATTCCAGGAGATGGTTCTTAGTCAAGAAAAATTGGAAAATCCACCGGAAAAGTCGTAAAAAATTGGAAAATCTGAGTGAAAAACTCGGAAACTTCCGGAAAAACTGAAGAAAATTGTTTTTTTTTTTCTTGCGCATAGTTGAGAACGGCTGAACCGATTTGGCTCAATCTTTTTTTGTTGTATTCGCAATTGCCAGGAGATAGTTGATATGAGAGATTGTATTGATATGTATGTTAAGATCAAAACGAAACGTTATAATTACATCCGCTTCGATCAATTAAAACTATGTTCCGAGCAGTACATTCATCTGCGCAATGCCAACGCTTCGGACGGGGATGCATTTAACGTCGGTCAATTGACCATTCTCCTAGCAACCTTTATTGGCTGCCCACGGCATATGCATGAATATGTGCTGGATGCTATGACGTATGTGCGGCGTTACGGACAGCCAGATTTGTTCAACACGTTCACATGCAATCCAAAATGGCCTGAAATTACCGGTAATGTACTGCCACCACAAACTTCCAGCGATCACCAGGACATCACCGCACGTTGTTTAAACAGAAACTCAGGACGCTAATAGACTTCATCGTTAAACAGGTAGTTTTCGTACAACCACGTTGTTGAATGTACTCAGTAGACTTGCAGAAGCGCGGATTACCATATGCACACATTCTGCTATTGTTTGAATTTTTGACTTGAATTTTGGACAATTGAAAAAACCAAAGCTGCTATTGCTAGTTGAGAAAACCAGACCACAGAAAATCAATTCAATCATCAGCGCCGAAATACCAGATCCAGATGCAGACTCGAAATTGTTCGCGGTAGTCGCAACAAACATGATTCACGATCCGTGCGGAGATCATAATCCAGATTCATCGTGTATGGCCGATGGGAAATACACAAACCAATATCCGCGTCCGTTGGTAACATACATAATTAGTGGAAACGTCGTTTATCCAATATATCGGCATCGTTTACCCGAAGATGGTGGCACAACAGTCACAATGAGGTGATAGGAAAAGATATCGTGATCGATAATCACTGGATCGCGCCGTATTGCATCTATCGAAAATATTTGCAACACACAGCAATGTTGAGTACTGTAACTCCATTTAATTTGTCTATAAATATGTGCACAAAGGTAGCAACCTGGCAGTGTTCGGAATTGCTGCTACGGATGTAAATGACGAAGTGTTAAGATTCCAATTGGGCCGTTATGTCAGTTGCAGTGAGGCGCTTTGGTGTATTTTCTCATTTGCATTACATGAACGTCATCCCACTCAAGACCGTTCAACATTTGTGGGTGCACTTGGAGAACGACCATCGAGCACAACGAGCAGAACGACCATCACCTGCAACACTCGAAACTTGCCAAAGCGATTCGTTCGCACGAGCATTGTTTTACTGGGAAATGCCATACGCTATTATACTTGGAACCAGTCGACGAAGAAGTTTTAACGACGAAAGAAAGGTGAACCTATTACAGGATACGTCGATGTGTATTCGACTGATGCTCTTGGCCGTGTGTACACCGTTCATCCACGACAAGACGAAGGCTTCTATCTTTCGTTTGCTTTTGTTACATGTTTGTGGTCCTACTTCGTTCGAATCGCTTCGTACTATAGAATATGTGTTATGCGCCACTTATCGAGAAGCTTGAGAATCTCTAAATTTGCTGGATAACGTTTCTAATTGGGACTCATCACCGATGCCACTGTTTCTGCGCCGACAAATCAAATTCGCACATTGTTCGTGATCATTATAGCGACGTGTCATCCATCGAACGCATTAGAATTGTGGAACAAATACAAGGATGAGATGGTTGATGGTATTTTGCATCGAGTTCGCACTGCAACATCGAATTATGAGCTTAAAATGAACGACGAGATACACAACGAAGCTTTGATCATGATCAAAGACATGTGCGTGCTTATGTGCGGCAGCACATGATTTGTCGAAATTGGACACGCCAGCACCAATGCGTTTGATGCACGATGCATTTAATCGTGCATTGAAACGAGAGCAAGTGTATGATCGAAATTCAATGATCCAAATAGTACGAATGAATGTTCCGCTTTTGAATGCAGAGCAAAGGAACGTGTACGAAGCATTAACGAAGGCAGTTCACGCTCGAGATGGCACATTCGGCATATTCTGCGTTCAAGTTGCCGATGAATATCCACACGAATAACAAGTCAGTGTGCTCAATTGCCAAGAACTCGGCGATGGCCAGGGTATTGCAAGAATGGGATCTGGGACGAATGCACAATGGTACATAAACGATCATTGGAAGCGTTTAATCGAACGATGAAGGATTTACAAAGTGAGTCAAGACGTTTTGGTGGAGCGATGATTCTGCTGGCCAGCGATTTTCGTCAAACGTTATAGTTGACCACGAACATGAGAGTCGCGTTACAGAACGACTCATCAACTGCTAATTTTTCCAAACAACTGTTGGTGCTTAGCAATGGTCAAATTCCTGTTGAAGTTTTGACAGGATTGATTTCGTTTCCATCGAATTTTTCATTCACGACGTCGAAGAAAGAGCTTATCACGAATCTGTTTCCGCACATCCACTGAAATTGTTTATGAATCATGATTGGCTCAGCAAACGAGCGATTTACAAGGAACAGCCTGAATTACTTGATTCAAAACCAAATCGCTGGGGAAATGCATTGTTACAAATCCGTTGACTGTGTGACCAATCAAGACGAGATAACTACCAATTCGGCCGAGTTTTTTAATGCGCTTGATGTGCCGGGAATACCACTGTATAACTTGATACTCATGCTAGGATCTGTGATAATCATGCTACGTAATCTGAACCATCCGAGATTGTGTAAAGGAACACTATTGTGGAACACTATGAAAAAGGAACACTATGAGAAGATGTTCTAATTCCGAGAATTCTTCTGATTCCAAATGACATTCCGTTCGACTTCAGCGGATTCAGTTCCCCATTCGTTTGGCGTTCGCTATATGATTAACAAATCACAAGGTCAATCATTGCGAGTGTGCGGAATAAATCTGGAATTTCCGTGTTTCCTCATAGTCAATGCGAATTTAAAAATATTTTTTACCACACTGCAGTGTATTGATTCCATTTAATTTCACTCGAATAAAATACATTAAATTATTTTGAATTCCAACTGACTTCAATTCATTTCCACACTGAGAGAAAAAATCGAAAAAACAACTCATTTCTATAGATGCCTGAGTTTGAATCGACATTTCATTCACTTTTCAATACATTATGTCGCCTTTATGGTTGCGTTCGTTCTGAGAATTTTGCTCAAAACAATATTGCTCAAAATGATGATTTTGTTTCTTCTTGATTTTTCCACAAGAGATGATTGGTCGATAAAACGACGGAACGAACGAACGAACGCAACATAAACTTGCCTTAAGTGTTGAATTCGATGAAAATAGAATGGAATGCCACTAAACTCAATCTTCTATTGTGAATTGAGTTGAGTTGTTTGATTTTTTCTCTCATCAAAATCAATTTCCGTGAAGCACAAAATTATTTGCTCGGAGCGAAAAAATTTGGGGCGAATCGAGGTTCGCCGGGTCATCTAGTATATGTAATACAACAAGCACGTTTTTGAGAGTAGTTGATTATTTGGCATTTGGCCACATTCTACACCAGGTTGATTTAGCACACTCTTAGTAGAAATTGTTGAGGGGGGATTGTAATATGCTTGAAATCCGTTTGTAAATGTATGGATGAATTTTTAGTTAAACATTCAACGTCATTGACAGACAGAATGAACAGAATTGTCCCCATTGGCAGCACATGATAGATACGAGAAAAAAGCCCATCCAACGGAGAAGTTTTAGGGAGGGAGCCAAGAGTCACAAGCTAAAATAAAATAACTTTATGCGAAATCCTGTCACCATCCTATACCATTTGAAAATCAAGGAAATAAACGATTAATTTGAAATTTTGATGTTCCGATTTCGGAGATATCTACGCCAAATAAATTTTGATTTCAGGCTAGACAAATAAATTGTGATTTGCGTATTATGAATTTATACGAATTTCTGTGATTTTGGGATTTTTCTATTTTCCTAAAACTTCATGAGCCTCAACATGAAGTTTAAGGAAATAAGACAGCTAGATGTCGTCTAGAAAACAATTACAGAAATTCCAAATAATTCATAATAAGTAAGTGGTATAGAATGAATGACTCAATAAATCATTCCTATCAGTGATTCTAATTTTGTAATGATTCAGGAGCCAAATCAATTATGCCACACAAAAGGAAAACGATTGGTCAATCTACACCTCAAGCGCGAAAGAAAATTACATCATGAACTGCAGAAACAAGATCCAGTAATGCAAGATCACTATACTTCCACTTAAGAATACAGATAACAAATTGTTTCAGATTTATTTCATGGGAAACACTAATGAACGATCAACGTTGTCGATTCAATATGGGTACTAAACGAGAAATTTTCGCTGCATTATAAACTTTATTCGGTCAACAAACGAATTAACTCGACTGCCTTGGAACAAATGCAAACTGGAGACTATAATTATTCGTCATGTAGGCAAAACACCTGTCGACCAGTACGAAAGACAGTGCAATGCACCAACAATTGATGAAGATGTAATCGTTATAGTTTTGAGCGAAGAATTTCGCAGAAGATGGATATCATTTCACGATTAAATTGAGAAATCCACAAACAGATGAGGGACCGAATAAGAAAGTCGGTGTCATGAATTACTATTCGTATCGATTGATGATTCGTGAAAACGCTGAAAATAGTATCGTCGTTGCATTCCGAAGAATACATTCATTTACGTGAAGCAGCTGTTGTGCAATGTGAGTTAAAAATAAATGAGGGAAAACTGGTTATGCTACACTCGTTCCTGATAGCACCCATTGCGGTATTTGTGGCAGGTATAAAAGGGTATATTTTCAGGGAAATATCATTATTCGCATATCAACGCTTAGCTTGAATGGTCTTCTATCGATTACGCCTTCATCCGGAACAAGAAAATGAATACCATACTACAGGTAGTCGGTCAAGTGGTTGCACTAATTGATGCGGAGGACAACCAAAGTGAAGTAACTCGAGTGTTGCAGAGATATCAAGAAATTGGCGGATGCAGACGATGACAAGGAGCTGGCTGACCCCGTGTTACAACACAGCGTGATGACCGCTCTCTTGTGACGACCTCGTTGCGAAATCGTCGTTTGCATGCGGTTCAGATCGGACAGCGGCTCCAAGAAGTTCGTGAAGTCAAAGTCAGCCAATGGATAGTTAGAAGACGACTTCGAGAAGGTGATCTGACTGCACCTAGACCAGCAAACGGGTCGAAATTAATCCCAGCTCACCGACGAGCCCATGTTCAAATCAACGAGAACATTTGGATTGGTCAGAAGACCAATTGAGAACAGTCCTGTTCTCTGACTAGTGCAGGATATGTTTACATGGCAAAGATGGGCGCGGTAGAGTGTACAAAAGAAAAGAGAGCGATTTGCACAATGTTGCATTGAAGAACCTGCCTCGTATGGCGGTGAATCGTGCATGCTCTGGGGAGGATTTCTGTCGCAGACAGATTTTGAGTTCACCTCCAGAGCGAATACTGACCGTCGTCAAGAGGATTAACTTCTCAACGGTACATTGACCTCAAGATTCAATGAAAATTTTAGTGAAATCAATAAAAGATCGAATGGAATATCTGGCATTCGATTTTAATTCCATTTTTACCACTAATTTTCATGCTGACTAATTCATAAAAAACGTGTACTTCAGATGTTCCGCGCAAAAATCACTTTGTTTGCACGGTATAAGTACAAAAACGTACCACTGCGAATAGATGTTGAAATAGACTTTGAAACTGCATTCAAGAAAATAAAACAAACATTGGATTTTTTGATATTTTTAAACTTTTGTTGAAAATTGATCAATGTTTGAATTTTTTGCACCCAAGTGTATGTTCGCCCGTATCGCCACCCACATTTGTTTATTTTACTCACATGTAATCGGATATGGGATGAAATAAAAGAACTTTTGTTAACTGAAGAGTCATCATCGGATTGTCATGATATTTCCGCTTGTGTATTTGAAACAAACACATTGAAATCTTTAATGTATCATTTTTTTGGAGACATACGCTGTTGGATGTATTCCACTGAACGACACATATTTTGATTGGTTGAACGAAAAAGTTACACCAGATCAAATTGATAAAGTTATTTCGGCAGAAATACCAGATGTCGACATTGATCCATTGTACTTATTTGAAGTCGTTACCAAAAACATGATTCATCTGAATTACACGAAATGATGCAATGAGGGTGTTGTGTACTAACCACTCGGTTGTTGCGTTGCGAGTCCATTTTGGAATTTTAGAGTCACTTTAATTAAAACACTTAAACGTTTTAAGTTTTTATATAATAATTAGTTTTAGTATTAACAATTTTTAGGTTTCACATTATTTCAATTTATACAAGAATATCATTTATATATTTTTACAGAGTTATGTTTATATATTTTTACAAAGTTAGGTTTTATTAGTTCACATTATATACATTTTATATAAATTTAGGTATAATTTTACAGTAATTATCACTCTATATATTTATTTAAGTACAATACACTTATATATTTTAAGTACAATAATCTTTTTATTTATAACTCCGTGTTAACTACTAACGAGAGAGAGGCTGCCCTTTTTTATTTGTTTGTTAAGCTTATATAGGGGTTTAAATCGATTACAGCTCCTCAATGTATAATTACTAGTACTAATCTAAATATTAATCTAGTACAATATATTAAATTATTTTAGGGCTTTTTCGCTTAAAATATTCTTACATAACACCTTCCTCCTCAAGAAAGATGTTGTGCATCTTTAAGATAACAAACAAAGAAAAAAGTATTTCTAATTTGAAAGTTAATGTACAGCTAAGATTATTTTATTATAAATTTTTAATTCCAATTTAGTTTTATACATTTTTTTTTTTTTTATGTTTTAATTCATGAATTCATCAATTTATAATATCTAAATTAACTTATTTCTAAATTACGAAGATGTGTATCAATTAAAATTTGTTATGACAATTCTATAATTTCAACTTGAGGCGATTATTATGCACGATTTTGGATTTTCTTCCAATTTCAATTTTACAATTTACCGGACTTATTTTTTCTAACACCTTATAAGGTCCAATCCAATTTTGGGATAGTTTGGTCTTCTTGTTTTCATTTCTTAGCCAAACTAAATCTCCAACATTGTAAAGAGTATTATTTGAATCATGGCCGTAATAAATTTTAGAATTCAATTTGGATTGTTGTGCATGTTGTCGAGCTATGTCATAGGATTTTTGTAATTTATGTTTAAAATCTACGAGAAATTCGTCATAATTGTAAACAACATTTGGATTATTATGGAATGAAAGCGGTAAGTTTGGTACCATTCCAAAAACTAGCTCATAAGGCATAAAATTCGTAGTTGAATGAGGTGTGGTGTTATACACAAACATTGAGTATCGAATCCAAGAATCCCAGTCCATTCCATTTTCATTTGTAAAATGTCGTATATATTCAATAAGTGTACGATGTGAGCGTTCCAAAGCTCCATTGCTTTGAGGATGGAAAGCGGATGTATTGATTTTCTTTATTCTAAGAAGTTTACAAAGATTTTGAAAGAGCGAACTCATGAAATTTGTACCCTGGTCGGTTAAAATTGACTGTGGGCAACCATAGATGCTTACAAAATCTGTTAAAAGAGCATTAGCCACTGTTTCAGCTTCCTGGTTTGGAATTGGAACAGCAACAGCATATTTAGTTAAATCATCCATAATAGTCAATATGTACTTATTTTGATGATAACTTGATAATAATGGGCCAACAATATCCAAGAAAATCTTTTCGAAGGGTTTATTAGATGTGGAAGTAATTGTCATTGGCATTCTCTTAACTGGACTTGCTTTATTCTTCTGACAAGAGTCACATGATTTAATAAATTTTACAATCATACCTAGCATTTTCGGAAAGTAATAGTATTTGCGCATGCGTTTGTATGTTCGTTGGATACCTTGGTGACCACCAAGAGGTGTATCATGAAATTCCTGTATCAGTTTTGATTGGTTGTTAGGATCGGTTATTTCTATTATATTTGGTTGTGGATGGATCTGATCAGAGGTTCCGTTGAGAGGGGTTAATTTGCTGCTATTATTATTGGAAGGTTTATTTTCTGAAATACTCGGGTTACCTGATAAGTTTTTTATTTCGGGTTTAGTTTGTGAACGAGTAACTGCGTTAATATGTGTATAAGATGTTAAATTCGGTTCCGAACTACTAGTTTGTTGATTATTATAAGAATTGGAAGGCGAAGACAGACTTTTGTTGGAAGGATCAGGAGTTTGTAGAGAAATATTTTTAAAGAGTTTTGATTCATCAATCGAAATACGGCTTAATGCGTCTGCATTTTTGTTAAGTGCTCCTGGTTTGTAAGAGATTTCGAAATCATATTCTTCGAGCTCTAAGCGCCATCGCATTAAAAGCGAGGAAGGGTTGCTCATACCAAATGACCAAACTAATGGTTTGTGATCGCTTATTAATTTAAATTTTCGACCATACAAGTATGCACGGAAATGTTTAATACTCCAAACAACAGCTAAAAGCTCTTTTTCTATTACGGAATAATTTTTCTCTGCTTTGGTAAGGGTTCGACTAGCAAAAGCAATAGGTAGTTCACCGGCTTCAAATACTTGGGAAAGAACTGATCCGATAGCTATATCGCTTGCGTAAGTCGTTATTATGAACATTTTATCAAAGTTAGGAAATTGAAGTATAGGTGGTTTAATTATTATGGACTTAAGGGTTTTAAAGGCTTCATCGCAAAACGGAGACCAAACAAAAGGTGTTTCCTTTTTTAGAAGAGCTGTTAAAGGCAAGGTAATTTTAGAAAAATCTTTCACGAAACGCCTATAATATCCTACGAACCCAAGAAATGCTCTAACATCACGCTGAGTTTTAGGTTCAGGCTAGTTTACAACCGCACCAACCTTTTCGGGATCGGGTTTCACTCCGTCTGGTCCTACAATATGTCCTAAGTAAGTTAATTCTTGTCGTAAAAATTGACACTTAACTGAATTTAATTTTAATTTATATGTTCTTAGACAATCGAGTACTTCCCGTAGTCTTTTATTGTGTTCGTATAAATTTTGCCCATATATCACAATATCATCTAAATAAACTAAACATTTTAAGCCATTGAGTCCAGATAGTACTGTATTCATTAAATGTTGAAAAGTAGCAGGAGCTCCTTTCAAACCAAATGGCACACGATTGAAATGAAAATGCCCAGCACTAGTATTAAAAGCGGTTTTGGGTTTTGCATCTTCATCCAACAGCACCTGGTGATACCCATTGGTCATGTCTAAACTAGTAAAATATGAGTATTTGCCCAATTGATCCAGTATTTCAACGATGTTTGGAAGAGGATATACGCGGTCTAATGTTATGTCGTTTAAATGACGAAAGTCGACAACGATACGCCATTTCCTCGAACCATCTCCGGATTTTTTTGGTACAGCTAAAAGGTGGAAAGTTCCAAGGGCTTTCACTTGGTTCAATTATGTTTTGTTTTAGCATCTCATCTACTTGACCGTTTATTTCCTTTTTAATTGCATCAGGCATTCGATACTTTTTTTTATAAATAAGTACACTATCTGATTTTATTGGAATACTATGTTTAACTCCTTGAGCAGCAGTTAGCATATCACCTTCTAAATGAAATACGTCATTATATTCACGTATAATACGTATAATGGATTCACGTTCTTCTTGATTTAGGTGTGATAATGAAACAGATGACTCAATGGTTTTTAAACGATCAGTATTTGTATTGTTCCAGGATTTGAGAGAAAATATATCATAATGTACAAGCTTATCAAATGTTAACTCCTTGGCTAAAAATTGGACAGGTTTGTCATTAGTATTTATTAAATTAAGAGTAACAGATTGATTGCGAGGTTCAACAATTGTATTTCCAACAAATACGCCCGATATTATCTCCTTGGATAAGCACAAGTATTGTATTCCGCGTTGTTTTCGATATTGTTACACCTTACATTAATGATCTGTTCACTTCTTGGAGGAATTATTAATTTAGACGAGGATTTTATTAGATCAAGAAGAATTGATGTAGCTTCAAAAGGAATTTCTAACGTTAGATTCTCAAAGTCTATCTTGCATTGCCAATGAGTAAGAAAATCTTTACCAATAATTCCACTACAAGGGATTGGAAATTCATCATTTACAATTTGGAAATTATGAGCAATGCTGAACGTCTCAGTAAAAATTATTTTCGATGGCACTAATCCTAAGGATTCATCAACTCCACTGGTTACACCTTTTATTTGACATTTTAATGTTGGATAAAATATTGAAGATTCAATCACAAACTATTCTTTAATTACGCTGACATCGGCTCCTGTATCTAATAGAAAGTTATACAAACGAGATTTCCCAATATCAAGGCTTAATTTAACGTAAATATTATCCTCTGTATGATTCTCCAAATAAATGTTACAAGATTGATTTATCGGTAAGCAATCTGTATTGATTGGACACTCAGTTATTGTTTGAATGGTACTCGGAAGGGAGTGCCCTTGTGACCTTCGAGACCCTTCGAGTTTCCCTGAGCTTCAGATTCCGATGTAAAATTTGAATTATTATTATTATTTGAGCGATGTTGAATTCGTAAGTCAGAATGTTTCTTTTTGAAACACTGATTAATATGATGACCTTCCTTTTTGCAATATGCACACGAAATAATCCTAATTGAAGGACGGCCTATAGCTGATCGAAGATCCTGAGGTGGAGCAGCTCGAGAGCCACCTGGACCCGAATATCTGGAAAAGCAAACAGAGGCCATGTGTCCATTCTTTTGGCAAATTTGGCATTTTGTCACTTGTGGTTTTAATTGATTTATATTTGGTTGAATTGCAATTTTCGATGTTAATTGAGTTTCCTCTACTAAAGCTTTTGCAATTGCATTTTTTAGAGATTTAAAATCGCCTGCTTTTATAATAATACCAATAGGTTCTCGAAGCCCACATTGAAATGAACGTAAGGCAGTTTTGGAATTTAATTGTTGTACCTCATCGGTTAGTTTGCCTTGCATCTCAAGGCAAGCTTCGTTTAGCTCTGCTAATAAAGTTTCAATTTTATTCGCAAACATCTGCACAGATTCATCCTTGGCTTGAGTAGCGTTGATTAAATCTAATTGAATGCATTCCATAGCACGAAGGGTTTTGAAGTTATGGTTTAATGCAATTTTCAATTCGTCCCAATTTTTAAAAGTACCAAAGCGATATACAGAGTACGCTTGGCCATTTAGTTTATGAGGAATGAATGTAAGAAAAGTAGAGGTTTTGATTCCTTAGACAACATTCCGTAGAACCCATCACAACAGTTGATGAATTTATGTAGAGGAGTTTGATGATCGCCACCAAACTCCGGTATTAATTTTACAGCAAGACCATAATCGAAATCCATTGTTGAACAGTTATCAACACTCTTTTCGGATGTATTTGAAGATGTAGAAATAAGTCGAGTTCTAAGCGAGTATTTAATACCTGAAGGTTCTTCCTTGGTCATTAATGATGGATGAAAATAGATTCGCGACTTATAATTAAACGATGCACTCAAGAAAATTAAATCGCATTAAATTATGGTTTTGTATAGAATTAGTATATAAATTCAATATAAAATGAGGAGTGTATATACAATTAATTTAACTAACGGTATTCCCAAAATTTAAAAAATAATTTTATGATTGAATGAAATTGAAAAAAAAAAATTATTTGTTCTTACATAATATAAAAAATGTTGAATGAAGATAATAAAAATGTTTTATATAAAATAAAATATCGAAGATGACTAAGAGTTATTTAATATATACATAGTACAATTATTATTAAAATTTTTGTAATGAAACGTTGAACGAAATGTTGATGGCTGATGACGTTTCCCTTTCGGTTACATATATTGAGAATAATTTATTGTAAGCATTCATGTTGGGTGGAGATCTCATATATGTAGGTGTAATGAAGCGGCATAATTAATTCAGTTTGGTAATGTCCAATTCGATCAGCTCGTTGAGAATTGAGTTTAAAAGTGATAGAAAAAATTTATACCTTAGAGAAGTAGTTCAGTTACTTCTTGCAAATATAATATTGCCGATCTCATATACATTTTTTCGCCAAATTTTTTTTTAAAAGATGGAACCAATGCACACTAACCCACCATACGGACACTTTTTTCATTAAAAAGTTTAGCTAAGACAACAATTTTTGTGAGACATCTAACGTTACATGAACAAAATTTTACGATCTTTAAATTTTTTTATCGATCTTTATTTTCGACGATTTGCACATGCTGGATGCACATGTTGAAGTATGTGCATATACTTGTTGAATAAAAACGTAAACAAGAAGCAAGATCAAGTTTGAATTTCTTCGATGGTTTTTGCTTTTCGTAAAATATTTTTTTTTGTTTTGTGTCCTTTTAAAACAAAATTATATTTTGTGTCCTATATTACCTACGAGTATGTACCTTATGAATGAACTGTGAAAATATTTTATGATACGAGAGACTCCATTAACCCTTTCGAGTTCAAAAAAAATTTTTTTTTGGTTCAAGTTAAGTTTGCCATACACAAATGTGTATGTAAATAATCACACGTTGTAATGTCTTCCGTATTTTAACGGATCTTAATTAAATCGGAATTCTTTTTGAAAAAAGCATAATAATTTGATAACAAATTAATTATATAACATATAATTTATTTGTTCTTGATAACATATTAATTATTTTATCATTATTATAGTTACTGTTATTTTTCGGCCGAAAACAAAATTTAGTAGTGTACACAAATGTGTACACTGGTCTTCAATTACCACCTAATTCTATGTTTGACATCTTCGTTTGTCGTAATCGAAATTTACATACACAATTGTGTATACGGGTCAGGAAAGGGTTATAAACTTATTCTTAGTGTGGAATACCGTCGATGAGGTAAACTAGTTCAGCGTTGCACTTTTTTATTTATTTATTCTTGCATCGATTGGTTTTGATATCGAAAAAATCTGAGAATGATAAAATTTTATAAAAGGGCCCTAATTTATAAATATAGTCTAGGAAGTAAGAATATTATTAAATTATAGGACCCTATTATAATGTAAAATATTATTTCGTTAAAGAAACAGCAGCAGATAATTTTTTTTTATGAAAGCTGATATTCGATAGGAACTAGAAGAAACTCGCGTTTATAGTTGATAAATTTGAATTTAGTTTGATTTCGGTTTATTATTTATTTAGTAGAAATGTGGAAATTGGAATTGAAGGAAGACGAACAAATATGAATATTTATACATAATATTTTTTTTATTTTTTCCTGTGATGTATGTGCAATAAACTTTTATTTAAAAAAGTCGAATATTATAAATGTATTGTTTCTCCAAAATTATTTTTCCGAGAAATTAAATTATTTTTCCTTTAAATATTATAAACAGAAAAACGAAATTATTTAAATTCCTATTTTGTTTCTTCTTATTTTTTACGTTGATCGTGTACTCTCGACTGCAATTTATTCTAATGCTAATATATAAACGATAGTTATTAATATTACATACAAATTACAAGATGTAATATACATTAATAATATTAAAAAGCAGGTAGCCAATTTTTTAACGATTTAAGTATTAAATATGGACAAATTAAATAAACCTTAAATTTTTTAATATTTCTTAGCGGTTGAACAGATGATTGACTTATGTAATGATATCTGGATATTTTTTATTTTTTTATTTATTTATATTACGACTGAGTCTTGTACCCATTTAGTAATTTACATTGCATAATAAAGTATTTTGATAACTCGGCGTAATCAAGTGATTATCCCCAGTTTCGTGTAACTCCTTCACAGATTTTTTGCCAAAGTAAGTCTACTGACCTCCTGGTCGCGAAAAGTCCAGTGGTTTGGTAAAAATAAAAATTAAAATTATTGCTGATTACGAAAAATTTATCAAATGAGTAATTTCAACTAGTTGGTTGGTGGGATTGTTTCACTTATTTAAGCGATTTCCTGGAACATGGAAATAGTTCACTAATATTAATTTAAAATGAAAAATCTAATTTGATTGGCAGGAAATAGAATCAGATTTTAGATTTAGATTTCTATATATGTATATAGATTTTTTGTTTTAAAATAATAAGTTGCAACTGGTTGCATAACCAAATTTAATAAATGATTACATTTGGATTTTTTAACGATTGTTATTTAACTTTTTAAAATATCGTCACATAATTAAATGTAAATTAATTTTATGAATTTTTAAAATTGGAGCAATAAAAGAAGCATGGGGATGAAAATTAAAATTTATTATTTTATTTCCAGTAAAATTCCATAGTACAAGTTACTTATAGTATCATGTTACTAACCATTACGAGTATATTATATAAAGGAAACTTTTGTTGACATTTTTTGTAAACATTACGCATGAACGCCAGCATCTCCGTGGCAAATATTATTGGCACAAAGTGCATTGATGCAGAAAAACTTGTAAACAATTGGATTGGTGAATATGTTGTAGCCAACACCACACTTTTTTTACCACGAATGTATACATAGATCTCGAATACATCAAACTTGATTTCTAAGGCGAAAAATTAAAGTTACTTGTCTTTTGGTAAAACTGTTTTGCACAATCAAAAATCATAATTCCCGCGAAAACTTCAGAAAACCAACAAAATCAACCCTTGTTGTAAATTTAATCTTTAAATTTATTTACAACTTTAATCTTTAAATCTATAACTTTTTAACATCAGTGAAAAAATTGAAAAAGCTTCCGTGGAAGCTGCCACTTCTGGAACACAGATTCCCACTAAATCTCGCAAGAATCTCGCAATTAATACAAATTGATACAGATTAGTCAATCCGACTGGGCCATATAGATGTCGAACTTTTGTGAAATAAAGTTTTATTTTAGAAAAAGTCATCATTTCCGATAAAAATTAAAAATTAACCAAACTAATGTATTTGGAAAATATTTTATGAGTAAATAATAGTAAATATAAGGTTTTTTTGGTATATGGCTCAGATTTTAAATTTATAATAATTAATTTCTAAGCTTTCGATGTCAATTTAACATCATTATCAAAGCTAAACTTCAAACTAATGTGTTTGAAATTAAATTTACGAGGATGCCCGATTTTTAATTGTAAATAAAACATGTTGTGTGAAATTTTTTGTTTGTAATAATATTTTATGGTATTTAAGCTTGGAATATAACGTCATTCAAATGTCCGTTGGGGTTTTGCTTGGTGGGACGTATTGGGGAGGTACAATTTTCAATGAATCGAATAAATCTCGCTGAGTTTGCTGGATGGCGTTCGTTATGTTTACTTTGAGGGCATCAATTGTTTGCGATTTACTCGCATAGATCTGCAATTTAAGGTAGCCCCAAAGGAAGAAGTCGATAAAGATGATTTTTTAGCGAAATTTGGGTTAACTTCTAACTGCTACAGAGTTAAACCAGCTAGCTTACGGCGTTGTCTATGGTCGTTTACCTTAAGTTCTTAGGTCAGTTGGATTTTATACGGGTGTAGACCCAAGCCTCTACACTAAATTTGCCAAGCTGAAGTCGCGGGGCAAGATCTTGTGAATGACGAGAAATTTAACTGCCAAGGAGTTTCCCGTACACTCTCGCAGCTCGCACAGCAGCGATGTTTTCATCAGACCTTGCTTTTCTGTGAGAAAATAACAAAAATCGCAAGATCAACATATTTCATGGTTACTTTACTTTATTTTAATACGTAAAATAAATTAAAATGATCTGAACAAATTTTGTTTCAAATTTAATTTACAATCTTTTGGTTTTTAATGGTTTTTTCGTGAATGTTATATAAAAGTATGTATATAATATTGCTGCCACTTCTAAAATTAACGAGGTCTTTTTATTTATAGTAAAGTCTGGCTGTACAAAGGTTGAATTTTGTTGATAAACAGTTTTCTGTTAAAATTACCATTTCCATTGAAACACTGATTTTAGCCAATATTATTGTGAATTTAATTTAGAATCTTTTAGTTCATAATGTTTTTTCTAATTATAATAATACACTTTGCAAAATATTTGCACAAACCGAAAAGGCTCCTACGCCACTTCCGGACTTTCGGCTAAAAATAACTGGGATCTCCTAATTTATGAGAAAAGCTTAAGTATGAAGTTTCACTCCAATACAATGTAACAACTTCAAAAACAATTAATTTTAGAATCCAATTCCCGCAGATCATAGCAAATTTCATTTAATCTCTTTAAGCAATATTCAAGTTTCTAGTTAATTTGGAATCGTATTCCAGAACCTAAAAAATACAAGAAACTCAAACTCAAAATTTATGAAGAAATACTAAAAATTTAAGTAAATAAATCTTAAATTTTTATTATTTAAATATTTGCCCATATTTATATTAATTATCATCTATACATACAGGGTGTCCCTAAAGTAGCTAACACGAATGGTACCGTTGGATTCCTTGATCAAAACGAAGGTAAGGTTACTTCTGTCACTTTGCACGTTAAAGCCCCCCTTTCAAGTTATACATGTTTAAAGAGCAGCCTTCCAACGCTTCACCTTGTATTAAAGAAACTTCAATATCTTGAGAAATAACTATTTTTATTTCCAAGTATTAATTTCTTTAAAAAGCTGATACTATTCTCTTTTAAATAAGGTATAATAATTATTAATATTTAGTTAAAAAGTATTTCAAATTTAAACAAAACTTTTAGAATTCTATTTTTTTAAAGAAATTATTTTCTTTCTGTATCATTTAACTCTTAACATTACTTTACGTCAGTAAATATTTTTTGATGAAAATTTCAGAATCTCAGAAAAGCTAATTGTTAATCATATTTGCTATTTTATGTTACCTAAAAAATTAAAAGTTCACAATGAAAATGTTGTAGTTTCTTTATTAGACACTGCTGCGCAAAACCAAAAATGTAAGAGTAAAATTTAAAAAAAAAATCAGCACCTCATTCTTTGTCGAGTGTAAGGATTTTATTGTGACACAAGCTGAAACTCTCGTAGTGACCTTTCTCGATGCCAAGCCCGATATTGCGAAGTTTGCCTTTGATCTCGTAGGTTTTAATCGCTGCATACATTCCTCGGTGCATACGATTGACTGATGGCTTGGAGTGAAACAGTTTAAGCACAGCTTTCTCTCAGGCACAAAACCTACCTGTCTATCATTAACGCTTAGGGAAAGAAACTGGTCACATTTACTGAGGTAATGGCCTTGCGAGAATTTAAGGCACAAAGGCTCTGCACTTGATTGGAAGGATTTAACTCGATTGCTGGTCGACACTTTATTGACTTCTATAGCATCCAATAAATCACTTCGTTTGCTTAAAAATCGGAAAAATCTTCTCATCGTAGGGAAATCCTCTACAGTTATCTCATTTGCCCTTAGTCACACTATCCAATTTGTTTACCAAAATATGAATGAGCCATGGGTCCCTTTTTCCGCTTCGGCTAACACCTTCAATCCTCTCAGAACTTCATCCGATACGTCAGCTATTTGATGAAGCGCCTTAGCCGAAACCTTTGATATATCTGGCTTATCAACAAACTGCTTTATGAGATTTGTCATCACGAGCCTTTTTTTATCGTATCTCTATTTAATCTTCTCCGTAGCCGCACTATGTTTGCCTCAGTTACTGCGATATGACGAACTAATGTGCAGCTTCTCCTGTTAAAAGTTTATAATATTTAAAGGAAAAATAATTTAATTCCTCGGAAAAATAATTTTGGAGAAACAATACATTTATAATATTCGACTTTTTTAAATAAAAGTTTATTGCACATACATCACAGGAAAAAATAAAAAAAATATTTTGTATAAATATTCATATTTGTTCGTCTTCCTTCAATTCCAATTTCCACATTTCTACTAAATAAATAATAAACCGAAATCAAACTAAATTCAAATTTATCAACTATAAACGCGAGTTTCTTCTAGTTCCTATCGAATATCAGCTTTCATAAAAAAAAATTATCTGCTGCTGTTTCTTTAACGAAATAATATTTTACATTATAATAGGGTCCTATAATTTAATAATATTCTTACTTCCTAGACTATATTTATAAATTGGGGCCCTTTTATAAAATTTTATCATTCTCAGATTTTTTCGATATCAAAACCAATCGATGCAAGAATAAATAAATAAAAAAGTGCAACGCTGAACTAGTTTACCTCATCGACGGTATTCCACACTAAGAATAAGTTTATAACCCTTTCCTGACCCGTATACACAATTGTGTATGTAAATTTCGATTACGACAAACGAAGATGTCAAACATAGAATTAGGTGGTAATTGAAGACCAGTGTACACATTTGTGTAAACTACTAAATTTTGTTTTCGGCCGAAAAATAACAGTAACTATAATAATGATAAAATAATTAATATGTTAACAAGAACAAATAAATTATATGTTATATAATTAATTTGTTATCATATCATTATGCTTTTTTCAAAAAGAATTCCGATTTAACTAAGATCCGTTAAAATACGGAAGACATTAAAACTTGTCATTATTTTCATACACATTTGTGTATGGTGAACTTAAATTGAACCAAAAAAAATTTTTGTTTTGAACTCGAAAGGGATAAAACAAAAATGTCTAGTTCATACACTAGTTCAAGGTCGATTTTGTTCATATGCGTTTTTAAAATACACACTCATAAAGACAAGATAAAATTAACACGTGTATGCTTCCTTAGATTTAATATTAAAAAAATATAATCTACATATTTATTATCCCTACTATCAATTATCCACGGATTAACAAATTATCGCTTAATAATACGAATAACAATGTTGCATTTACAATAATAATAAGTCTTATTTACAATAACTTCTTTTTAATGGAGTCTCTCGTATCATAAAATATTTTCACAGTTCATTCATAAGGTACATACTCGTAGGTAATATAGGACACAAAATATAATTTTGTTTTAAAAGGACACAAAACAAAAAAAAATATTTTACGAAAAGCAAAAACCATCGAAGAAATTCAAACTTGATCTTGCTTCTTGTTTACGTTTTTATTCAACAAGTATATGCACATACTTCAACATGTGCATCCAGCATGTGCAAATCGTCGAAAATAAAGATCGATAAAAAAATTTAAAGATCGTAAAATTTTGTTCATGTAACGTTAGATGTCTCACAAAAATTGTTGTCTTAGCTAAACTTTTTAATGAAAAAAGTGTCCGTATGGTGGGTTAGTGTGCATTGGTTCCATCTTTTAAAAAAAAATTTGTATATGAGATCGGCAATATTATATTTGCTTCTTGTCATAACTGCTATCCATAATGATGTTTTTTTTTCTATTTTACACGTTGAAGTGTATTTCATTTTATTTAAATTTCGTATAATTTTCGAAATTTTATGATTCTGCATAATTGTAGTTGAACTCACAAACACAGCATACATTGAGTATAGAATTTATTGTGTAAATTTGCGTTTTTTTTTCTTTTGTGAAATAACTGGATTAGAATGTTTAAGGACACCAGATTTAATCACATGTTTTTACGTACAAGCACTAAGTGTTTATTGCGGCATATTTAATTTTCAGTTCTTTTTTTTTATATAATTAAAATGTTATATTGTATATAATTAAAATGGATTTCACATTGACGATATCAAACCCGTGTGGCTAAATAACGATATCCTACCGGCTGCGCCAAAATTTTGTTGTGTACTAACCACTCGGTTGTTGCGTTGCGAGTCCATTTTGGAATTTTAGAGTCACTTTAATTAAAACACTTAAACGTTTTAAGTTTTTATATAATAATTAGTTTTAGTATTAACAATTTTTAGGTTTCACATTATTTCAATTTATACAAGAATATCATTTATATATTTTTAAAGAGTTATGTTTATATATTTTTACAAAGTTAGGTTTTATTAGTTCACATTATATACATTTTATATAAATTTAGGTATAATTTTACAGTAATTATCACTCTATATATTTATTTAAGTACAATACACTTATATATTTTAAGTACAATAATCTTTTTATTTATAACTCCGTGTTAACTACTAACGAGAGAGAGGCTGCCCTTTTTTATTTGTTTGTTAAGCTTATATAGGGGTTTAAATCGATTACAGCTCCTCAATGTATAATTACTAGTACTAATCTAAATATTAATCTAGTACAATATATTAAATTATTTTAGGGCTTTTTCGCTTAAAATATTCTTACATAACAAGGGATACCTTTCGATCGTTCACGATCAACTAAAGATGGCGGCAAATCTATCACTTTAAAAGTACGAAACAATGATGTTGAAGTCAACAATCGGTCGGTTCACCATTACTTACTTCACCGTACACTTACGCCCAAACAATGCAGAATGCTCTTACTTCCGATTTCCATTTATCAACGTACGTTGAGCGTCATGCTTCCCCAAACTAAGAACTGTTAACGGTCAAGTATGTATATCGTGAAGCTTGCCAAGAATTAAATCTTCTTGAGAACGATACAATTGAGACACTTCACTTGCTGATGCTTCGAATACTCCTCAACCACAACAAATAAGCATGTTTTTGCAGTCAACGTGCTTCCCATCCAATCCAAAAGATCTCTGCGAAAAATACAAAGACTAAATGAGTGAAAACCAGAAATGATGAAAATCAAGATATCTAATTCACACCAAACATGTATGATGAGGCATCAATTTCGATTGATGACATATGTCGGGCAATCGATAATAAAACACTGGTTCAATTGGAAATGGCTGGGGCGAATCGATCTGCAAACGACATTTTCGAGTGTGGCTTGCAAAGGGAAAGACTTTTTGATGTCGAAAAATTTGGTGCATTTGTTCAAACGAATCTTCTGAAATTTATTCCAGAACAATGTTTAGCGTACGACAGAATTATGCAAGCAATTAGATGCGCCCGGAGGGATAGGCGAAATTCATATTTCATTTATTTTTGCAACTATATACGATCATTAAAAAATATTGCACTCTCAATCGTATCACCTGGAATTGCGGCAACTCTTTCGGATGGTTCTATACGGAAATTGCCGTTGAATATGCAAATCACTGAGAGCAACATGTAATATCAATAAACATCAAAAAAGCATTGGAAACACTTAAAGGTTTGGGAGGAAATGTACAGCTATTCGGTGGCGTACTCATTTTATAATCTGGCGATTTTTGATAAACTCTACCAGTTATATATCACATTCACTCAGGTGAATCACTGCGAAAGATGCCAGAATCAAGCCAATTACATAAAAACATCAACCATTTAGATCTGGCAAATCGAATAAATACTATTGTTACAGAAACGAAGCAAATGGAACAAAACCGAACCAAACATAGCGAAAGGAGACCTAGCACTCAGTAAGGTTGGTGATTTGGCCCCAGTAAAGTGACATCTAAGAAGAATCGTTGAGGTACAATATAGTGATAACGATCGTTTTGTTAGAACAGAACACCAACAGAGGATTACTCAAAAAGCCAATCACAAAAATCAGTCGTATGCCGATTTAGGACGACGGACAGTGTGAGAAGACATCTTCGTTAGAGGAAACCCGAACAGACGCAGTCCAAGCCAACTACAGCGCAATACAACATAAACAGTGCATTAGGACTATAGAAGCAACAGAAACACTAACAAAATTCAATATACCTACCTATTTGGTCAAGGAAGTTTAATCAACGGAGAATGGAGGATCATAAACTACTTCAACCTTACTACCTATTGGGCAGAACTAAATCACTTTGCAAACGCTGATCGTCAACTAGATAGCATTTGTTCGAATAGGACGCTTATACAACCAGTACACACTGATACGTTTAAGTACTGTGAAGCCATTGTTTCACAGATGAAATCATTCCACGTAGAATTAAATGGACAAAATGAATATACTATTCGAGGGCTACATCAAAGAGATGGAAAAACTTAGAAAGAGATGGAAAGTCAACTATCAACGTCATAAAACACACTCATGAGGAAACAACCCACGAATTAGAAGCATACAATAAATCGAAACAACCATCCTGTGATAATCAGCAATATCACTGTAGTCCATCCTAACTTAAACCAAGTCAGACTATGCCATACCGAAGTGAGAATATTGCCACCATCTATAAAGTAGTCACCGTCAAAACCTTAAAAATTGATGCAACAGTCATATTCGAGATCAAAATTCTACTAGTACCGAGGTTTCGATATAACATATACCACGCGATGGTATTCCTAACGGCTTATCAGCAAGACAACATATACATCAAGCCATCTTCTTGTTATTTATTGATTGCGATACAGGACTGAACACTATGGATTCCGTTACGCCGACACAACACCGTTACGCCGAAATTATACACTGTAATATTTTCATAATAAAGTCAGAAGTTATGAAACCAGTCAAGATATTTAGAATTAGTGGACTAACTCCGACCAACGTGTGCCTATAGCCTACCTAATCTTAATTCAAAACACCAAGTGTTTGGGCTAAATTTGGACTAAATTTGGATCACCAGATGGAAAAACATAAAATATTGGGTATTCAAAAGCACTTCAGTAAACAGAACTAAAAACCACGTTATTTCTTTGAGTAGCACTGCAACGCATGCCGAGTACTCGTACTATTATCGCACTAAATTGAAGACCACACGAACAACCACACGTTGTGAGGCCACCATGCAATCGGTAAAATTAAATAAAGATGTGTCACTTACAAACCAGGCTCGATTAAACATTTCAAGGCCAAGTGGCAATACTATACAAGTTATGAAAATTTCAAAGTAGGAACATTTTTTAACCGTCAAAACCTCCAATTCGTAACAATAAGAATAGCAAGACGTACCTAGTATCGTAAAAAATTAAGGAGTGTACACTCATGATGTATAACAGACCAGAAATATTTAAAAAAAAATTTAAAATTCATCCAAATAAAAATGGTTCACAATACTCGTAACATTTGTGAAATACTTCGGGGCCATCAGAACTTAGCTGCTGAAAAACAAAAAACACTTTCACCACAAAAATAGTGCAGAAGTGTGGCTATAAATCAAATCGTCTCTCAAATAACTAACAAGCAGCTATCTGCTTTATTAATATGCAGACGAGTAACGTACAATTCCGACAAACAAAATAGATAACACTGACTCGGGGCAATAAAAACAACTCTATCATAATAAATAAAAATGCACTCAATGGAAAATTGGGGTTAATGAAATCGACTCAAAGGGGTTAAGGAGAGATATATGTACAATAAAATAAATTTGAGACACCTGGTGATTGATATTTAATTGACTCAAAAACATAATATTATCATTTCCGGTTTGTCAATACGAAATAAAAATTATAGATTTTATTTCCTTAACCTAATAAGGGGCGTGATAGCTGCGTAGTTGTATCCCATTTTTACATACCATACCATTTACCGTGTTAAAACATGCGGAGAAAATTATTTTCCACCTTCATACGCGTACGTACATATAAAACACACGATAAAAATTCCAGGCATCTGTTCTGTTTCACATGCGGCGTATACAAAAACCCACAAATATTTTGATAAGAATTTCATTGAGCCACCACCCCTCTCTCTTGTCTGAGCAACCCCTGCCAAAACAAAACATAATTGTAAGATAATTATCAGCAATTAGTTGTCCATTCAATCAAAATATCGATCATCGATATGTCCGCGTACATAAAATACTTTGTACATAAATCAGACCCCTATGTATACGCATAATCTCGAGCATATTTTACAAAAAATTCGATAAAGGGATCTTGTCTGTGATAACATAATCTCGCAATTGTGTTGTGTCATTCGAGGAGGGGATGGGGTAAGTATAATAATGATATGCCGATTTCGATAACATTTTAGCCGCAATCGAATCGAAAATATTCAATTTTATACTTCTTAGCTGGAATGTATATGGGACGAGTATATTAAGGAACAAGTGTTTCGGTTCTCATTATACTTGAGTGTATTGTTGTTGGGTGTTAATTGAAAATTGTTTTTTCCTCCGAGTTTATTTGTTTGTTGTGTTTATTTTTTAAGGATGGAAGTGGTGGTACTTAATGTTTTATTTTAAGTGCAACTTATCTAGCGTCAACAAAACGAAATCATTGTGGAGGGTGGTCTTCACAAAAAATTTAAAAAGAGTTATGTATTAAGTAACCCCCGGAATTTACTTGTGAGCAAAAGTAATACAACGAATAGATCACGTTTTCGAATAGGCAGCAGAACATTTGATTTACGGACTGGGCGATAAAAAATATGAATTAATGCTAGACACCACGATAAGAAATGTATTTAAATCATCAGACTCTGTGGGCTAGAACTACTTGTTGATACAGAAGAATCAACAACGTTAACAAAACTATATGGTTAAATATATTAACAATAGCAATAAGATCATGGTACTCAACATCATTGTAAACAACGGACTGGATCGTATTATTAGACCGTATTAATAAAGGATTTGACACAAGCAATGGATCGAAAATTTGATCACCGAATACCAAAAAGTTGATAGAAAAAAAAAATCGGATCTAACGGGTGATTTTTTAAGAGCTTGAGAACTTTTTTTTAAAAAAAAACGCATAAAATTTGCAAAACCTCATCGGTTCTTTATTTGAAACGTTAGATTGGTCCATGACATTTACTTTTTGAAGATAATTTCATTTAAATGTTGACCGCGGCTGCGTCTTAGGTGGTCCATTCGGAAAGTCCAATTTTGGGCAACTTTTTCGAGCATTTCGGCCGGAATAGCCCGAATTTCTTCGGAAATGTTATCTTCCAAAACTGGAATAGTTGCTGGCTTATTTCTGTAGACTTTAGACTTGACGTAGCCCCACAAAAAATAGTCTAAAGGCGTCAAATCGCATGATCTTGGTGGCCAACTTACCGGGCCATTTCTTGAGATGAATTGTTCTCCGAAGTTTTCCCTCAAAATGGCCATAGAATCGCGAGCTGTGTGGCATGTAGCGCCATCTTGTTGAAACCACATGTCAACTAAGTTCAGTTCTTCCATGTTTGGCAACAAAAAGTTTGTTAGCATCGAACGATAGCGATCGCCATTCACCGTAACGTTGCGTCCAACAGCATCTTTGAAAAAATACGGTCCAATGATTCCACCAGCGTACAAACCACACCAAACAGTGCATTTTTCGGGATGCATGGGCAGTTCTTGAACGGCTTCTGGTTGCTCTTCACTCCAAATGCGGCAATTTTGCTTATTTACGTAGCCATTCAACCAGAAATGAGCCTCATCGCTGAACAAAATTTGTCGATAAAAAAGCGGATTTTCTGCCAACTTTTCTAGGGCCCATTCACTGAAAATTCGACGTTGTGGCAGATCGTTCGGCTTCAGTTCTTGCAGGAGCTGTATTTTATACGGTTTTACACCAAGATCTTTGCGTAAAATCTTCCATGTCGTCGAATAACACAAACCCAATTGCTGCGAACGGCGACGAATCGACATTTCACGGTCTTCAGCAACACTCTCAGAAACAGACGCAATATTCTCTTCTGTACGCACTGTACGCATTCGTGTGGTTGGTTTAATGTCCAATAAAGTAAACTGAGTGCGAAACTTGGTCACAATCGCATTAATTGTTTGCTCACTTGGTCGATTATGTAGACCATAAATCGGACGTAAATCGCGAAACACTTTTCGAACCGAACACTGATTTTTGTAATATAATTCAATTATTTGCAAGCGTTGCTCGTTAGTAAGTCTATTCATTATGAAATGTCAAAGCATACTGAGCATCTTTCTCTTTGACACCTTGTCTGAAATCCCGCGTGATCTGTCAAATACTAATGCATGAAAATCCTAACCACAAAAAAATCACCCTTTAAAATTTGATCAACAAAGTAAAGATTTGACGCAAGTAATGAAAGAAATCGAAAAAGAGACATAACATTTGGAAAAAGAGATGATGACGTTGTTAATATGGAACAGAAGGTCGAGCATTCACATAACTGGATAATGTAGATCATGGAGTGGGTACCATTGGTCAGCAGGCACCATTGGACTTTGTGGAATCGAGTGGTGGTGAGGAAACGGCAGATAATCAGGATCAGCTGAGCCAGCTCGAAAATGATGAATAATTAAACCGAGATATCACCACAGTTAAAGAAGAACGAAACAAACTACTTGGGGTTTTGGATGCTCAACCGGATGCAGAATCAAAGCGTCATAGTGAGTCATTTGTTGGTCAGCGAGAGACGGAAGCGGACGTGCACATGGTCAGTAATGATCACGGCGGATTGCTTGGTGGGATGATTTCGACGATTTTGGCGCAAGGATTATTTATGTAATAGAGAAACTTGATGAAAATGACGATGCTGATGCGGAGTGATGTGGAGTGAAATGTATCTGAAGGAGATAAGCCAAAGCGAGTGAAAATTAGAGATTCTCCACCAGTAGTAACTCTTAGAATAGCGACAAGTGCAGTGGGGATTGGCGATACAAAATTGACAGGAAGGGTGTTCAGCGTGGGCCATATGTGTTTTGCAACGGCCCATGGAAGAATGGGAGATGCTTGGAACGCATCTTCCAAAGTAATTGTAGGAAATAGAGGAAAGTAAGGGCGAACAAGAGCCATAAGGAGGCAAAGAACAGGCTTAGGTGGAAGGTATTGTTATGATCTCGCCTACTACCCAATTACGAGACGTTTATTTTACAAAAATAGCTAAATTAAGGTTTAGAACTTAACATTTATCTTTTATGCGAGATTGGTTACATCTGGGTTTTAGTAGTAGTACTAAATAACTTTATATCCCTTTTTCTAGGTTAGGTTTCAGTGGTTGACACTTAGGCCAATTTTGGCCCGTTGTGATACCACGCAATCACACCACATTATTAACCCATTCACCTATTCACCTACTCATACAACTACAGTATACCACCTGCACAATGCAAGCTCTACCTGTTGGTGATGTGGACGGTGGGTCGGCGCTGAATTCTGCACTCCATCAGAAGGTCTTAGTTGTGATTATTAACATCACCGATCGTAATCGATGATCCTTTATCCTACCAACAAAAAAAAATTTGCCTATTACATAAAATCCAAACCACACAAATGTGTGAGTTAAAAAACATAGTATATAATGGCGTTTTTGATAAAAAATTTCACTTGATTGAAGTACAACCAACACAATTGTGTGTATAATTAATGGTTTTTTCAGACGAAAATCAGTTTGAAAGGCAATCACAAATGTAAACAATACAAACACATACAAAAATAAATTTTTGACATGATTCTTTTGCCTTACCCACACAATTGTGTGGGCACGGAGGCAAAGGGATATCAGTATATTGTGTAGCACATTTAAAGGTCTGGAACAGAACATCTAGCCGAATGTGGAATATTTGATCGTTGTATAAACACGAGTGCAACAAACCCAATGAGAGAGTTTTTGGTGTGACATTTGAGAGATTCGGTACACGATAGTTAATTTAATTAAAAATTGAAAATGGAGTATTAAGTGAATTAATATATAATTGTGGAAATTATTAGTTGTTGTGATTTTATTTTACAACACTAAGGTAAAATAAACTCGATTATTTCAAGAATATTCCAGTAGTGGCATAAATGTTAGATAAATATTTGGAAATTATACAGAGATTATTTCCGGTATTTTCTCGAATATTCCAGAAATGTGTGAACTACGAGAATTGGTGTTGTAACCGTCAAATTCTATAACGATATTCACAATCCAGTGATACGGACCGAATTTGACAGAGAAAATTCGTAACAATGTGTTTATGAGGCTTGTCTTCGGTGGGTATGTGCATATACATTATATCAGAAATTTTGCACAAAAATTGAGCAAAACCAGCTGCCCAACGAGCAATTATAGCAGTTTAGAATTATGTTGCAATATTTTTTTTGACATCTCTAAATTTTTTACCAAAAACAAGTAAAACGAACAAATGGGTTGTTGTTGCCCTCATTTCAAAATCTTGAAATCAAAATCCTGAAATCTAAAGTCCGATTATCAAAATCCCGACTTTCAAAATCCCGACTTTCAACATTTCAGCCCGTGGACGCCAAATTCATAAAAAAAAAATAAAAAGCGGGCTTTTGAAAATCGGAATTTTGAAAGTCGCAAAATCCCGATTTTCAAAGGCCGATTTTTATTTTTTGTTTATGAATTCGGCGCATGCCGGGGAATTCTGTTGCAATTTAATTTGGCTATACCTGTGTGGCAAGTTGCGCCGTCCTGTTGAAACGAAATGTTGTGTGTGCTTTCCTCTTGAATCCTGGGTAACAAATACGCTTCGCATTGACTGTAAAGGTGGATCATTCCTCATTTTCGAAATAAAAATGCCGCGAGTCCAAAATCTACACCAAACAGTCACACGTTGTGGATGCATCGGCTACTCCATGGTTACGTGTGAATTTTTTGAGCCCCAAATGCGACAATTTTGCTCATTAACGTAGCCTCTGAGGTGAAAATGAGCTTCGTCGGAAAAGACGATTTTTCGGTAAAATAATGTTCATTTTGTTTCACAGCCCAATTAGCGGACCGAAAACGTTGCGGTTGGTCATTTTGCTTTAGCACCTACACTTTGTGCGCCTTTATACCGAGGTTTTTATGCAAAATTCTCAGCCGAACTGCGTGAAATGTTCAATTCTTGAGCACGATGGCGAGTTGATGTCGATGGATGCTCAGATACATTCTAAGCAATAGTTATAATGTTCTCGGCTGTACGCGCTGTAAATGCACGTGCACGTATTGGTTTATTAATAACACCCTAGTTTCAGGAACTCGCTTCTCAAATTGAGGCACAAATTGCCTTATAGGCATTTCATTTCTATAACTGAATTTTCCACATAAAATTCTTACAGTTTGCGTGGAACACTCACCACTTTGAATGTAAATTTTCAATATTTCAAACTTTGGTTCAAGCGTAAAGCAACTCCTTCCGTAAATGTCACACATTAAACTAATTTTCTGCCATAACACGAATAGTACGTAAGTGTTGCCACACTCGAAATAATCGGTAGTTGAAATTGCAAACGCTAGATGGGCCATCCATTTACAACGTTACGTTAATAGCGCTTATTTTATCATTAAATATTTCGTTAAAAACCTAAACGTCCTTTTCAGGATGACCAAAAAATTTTGGAAATTAAATTTTACAAATATTGTTTGAGGAATGGCCAAGTTCAATTGAGCAGGCCCAATTCCAAAAATTCTAAAAAAATTCACATTAAAATGTAAATTATATCCGATAACCTAAATTTGACCAAAGTTTAATTTTAATCTCTTAAAAAAAATCCCGATTTTTGTCGGAATTTTTTAAGGTTTCAGCTTGATAGCAAAAGCGGTGTTTTGAAAGTTGGGATTTTGAAAATCAGGATTTCGAAAGCAGGGATTTTGAAAGTCAGGATTTTGATAATTCGGTCTTTTGTAATTCGGGATTTCGTACCGACCCCAATTTTTAACAGTTTTATTGACACACAAAAAGTTTGGTTAAGTGCGATTTAAGCGCGATTTAGATGATAAAAAAATGTTGTCCCAGCAAAATATTTGCTGTGTGTTTAGAGCTGCACACAATATAAATTTTTCGCATTAGTTGAATAGAGAAAGAAATATAAACTGCCATAAATAATATTAGTTGCCATAAAATATACTCGGGTCGATTATATTTTATGGGAGTATTTTTATTTTATGGCAGCATTTGCTCAAAAAAAGACAAAAACGCAGCAAAATTTCTTGTCATACACATGAAAATTTTAATATACCAAACTCTTCTTTTTTTGCTGGGCCAGCATTTTTTCATCATGTAAATCGCGCTTTACATGAAGAATAAATGTTGGCCAGCAAAAAAAGAAGAGTTTGGTATATTAAAATTTTCGTGTGTATGACAAGAAAAGAATTCCATCGTGCAAAAATTTTGCTGTGCGTTTTTGTCTTTTTTTTAGCAAATGATGCCATAAAATAAAAATACTGCCATAAAATATAATCGACCCGAGTATATTTTATGGCAACAAATATTATTTATGGCAGTTTATATTTCTTTCTCTATTCAACTAATGCGAAAAATTTACATTGTGTGCAGCTCTAATCACACAGCAAAAATTTTGCTGGGACAACATTTTTTCATCATGTAAAGCGCGATTTACATGATGAAAAAATGCTGGCCCAGCAAAAAAAGAAGAGTTTGGTGTATTAAAATTTTCATGTGTATGACAAGAAAAGAATACCATCGTGCAAAAATTTTGCTGTGCGTTTTTGTCTTTTTTTTGAGCAAATGCTGCCATAAAATAAAAATACTGCTATAAAATATAATTGACCCGAGTATATTTTATGGCAACAAATATTATTTATGGCAGTTTATATTTCTTTCTCTATTCAACTAATGCGAATTTACATTGTGTGCAGCTCTAATCACACAGCAAAAATTTTGCTGGGACAACATTTTTTCATCATCTAAATCGCGCTTAAATCGCGCTTTACCAACCAAAATTTTCGTAACATTTAAAATTGTGCAGCCACTTTCTTATTTATTGTTTCTGCCCTAGTCACCGTTTACTTTTTTATCGCATTTTTTTCAAGTCAGTGTCATAATATAATTCAGAAAGACAGTTATGGGCGTGAAATACAAAAATTTAACAGCCAAGCAATCGGCAATATAGATTGCTCTGCTTATAATAATGCAGCGAGTGGCAACTAAGTTCTTTTGGGCAAAATTAAACGAGAATTGTTGTCGTTTTAAATTCAACAAGCAAACAAATTTAACAATTAATCAAAATAGCTTCAAATCATAAAAAAATGTCAACGGTTTTGTAGAATGCGCTTATCACACATATATAAAAATTTAATCCTTTCGTCCTCCTTTCATCCTTCTCAATTAAAAACCCATTTTACATATGTACGATTCCGCATGTACACAAATAGCAGGCACCATGAAACATTTTAAAATTTTGTTGTTTGTTCAGCTGCGTACACGGGATTCTAGACTAAAAAATGAGCCATCATTACTTCTCTATACACAGAGCTGCACGTTGAACAAACAACTCGCACATTTTATACACAAATTTCCGTATTTTTTTTGTTTTTTTTTTTTTGAGGTTTGAACAAACAATCGGAAAACTATTAAGTATTTATAAAACGGGGTTAATATGTTATGTTTGTCTGTCTGTCTGTCTATTCACTGTGAATTGAAATTTAATTTATTGTAAATTTATCATTTTATTCAGGGAGGAAGTATACATCTAAGAAAATATTAGTAAATTTGAGCAGCTAAAAATTTGGTCTTAGAACCAAGTGATGACGGTTTCCGATAATCTTCAGCCATTCCAAGGATACGCCATTATTACGTAAAGATACCGTTTTTAGTAAACTTAAACTGTTAAAGTACATTTTTTGTCAACTCATCATCTTATGATGATGAACTGTCACAATGGATTATAAAAATAATAAACATTGCGAGACCAAAAGTCCCTTTTGTAATCTACCCCTATATTAAGTTTAAAACGTTTTTTTTCGGGACTATATACAGAAAAAATAATATTATTTTAATACAAATTAAAAAATAAAAAATCCGGAATTAAAAACTATCGCGATAAGGGGTAGGGGAAGAGTATAAAGCAGCGAATCATTTGCGGTACCTGATTTCAGATAATTGCATAATTTCCTATAGATGAAGTACTTAATACTCATACTATAATACCCCGAGATTAATTTCGACAGAGTTCTTTTTTAATAAAAGGGGCTGCACTATATAGCCCTACATAGAGATTTAGAGTACGATATACGATCGATGAGTATCAGATCAATTGTTTCATTATCTTAATATTGTTTTGATCGAGGGGGATCTTTATGTATATGTAGTTCATGTTATCGCATGGAGGGAATCAAAAAAGTGTTTTAATCCTTTTTTTGTCGGTGAATTGTGTATAAATTTAAATCCTATTTTCAAATTAATTTTTTAATTTTATTTGCAAATTGCATTAATTTTTTAGTTGGATTACAATTTATTTATTAACTGTATTCAGTAAAGCAAAGATGATGCTATTTTTTACAATATTATTTATAAAAATTTTTACAATAGTAAGTCTTCAAGAAGCGAATCCCGTTTAGATATATAACCTTAAAACCGCGTTTGGTGCGTTCAGTGCCCCAATCGATTTTTGAATGAAAATAAATTGTTTTTTACAGTGGATTTGTATTGAAACAACATTACTATGAAAGTCATACGTCGTTAATTTAGCGTTTCGGAAATTTATATTCTCTTGATTGTTGTAGTATTTGGTAAACACTTGTAAAGGAAATTTCTAGCACAACCGTGTTATGGGGCATACAGCGCCCCTAATTTTTTCCCATATACATATTTTGCACTATTTTCTTTAAAAACGGTACTAAACCAAAAAATAAATTGGTTTTGCCATCGTTTATAACGGAATTCCATATTCATATATAAATTACAAGTATTTATTGTAGTTATTCTGTATTTAGTTTTGTAGTTTATTTTATACGATAGTTTAGATCGTTTATTTTGTAAGTAAATCATACGAGTAGTGCCGTAAAATGGAAAACCAAAACAGTATCAATGAGATTATAAAATTATTGAACCTGCAAATGAGAAGAGAACTTTCTGCAGAGGAGGAAGAACAACTAGAAATACTTTCTACAGGTTTCTACTGTAAACCTAAAATAATACTGGACTATAACAAAAATAAAGGCGGCATCGATACATTCGATAAGATGGTGAACTCGTTCACGTCTAAGAGAAAAATAAATCGCTGACGGATGGTATTGTTTTTTAACGTAATCGACACAGCAGCTTTAGCAGCATATCGTTTATTTAGTTTGACAAATCCGTCGTGGTCTCAGGCTAGATCGAGTAGACGAAAGATTTTCCTTAAGGCCTTAGCGGTGGAATTTGCTGATTGCCATCATAAAATTGTGTGGTTATACTGCCGGAACTATAAATATTTCTCCACCAATTCAAGAATATAATAAAACAACAAAACGATGTGAAGATTGTAAAGTAAATCGCAAAGGCACGAAGGGAGATACAAAAACTACTGCAGTGTGCGATGTTTGCATCAAGCTGACCTGTTCAAAACATTATATTCCGGTTTGCCAAAAATTCTTCCAGACATTATTAATTTATTTTGTATTCTTTAATTAATATAATTACAATGAATTTACATATTTGAATGAGTTCCCAATAGAAATAGTATGAAATACAGGTAGGGGCACAGAAAGCCCCCAAAAACGGTCATATGTTTTTTTGTATGTGCACGGATCTAAGGTTAATAATTATTGTCCAATTTTAGTTTTGTCGGTATTTAACAAAATTTTAGAAAAAATTATTGCTAACTGGATGATCGATTTTTTAAATGAATCAAATTTTTTCTATTCTCGTCAGTGTCAATTTCGATAAGGCTCTGGTTTGGTCTTAACAAACATTATTGATTTGGTCTACTGTAATTTTGGCAGGCAAAACTATGGTAGACCATGCTTTTGATATTCATAAAGCTCTTGACTTCTGTATATAGATCATGATTCACTTATTAAACTTTTAGTAAGCTACCTTAGTAATCGAAAGCAGTTTGTGATTTTAAATGGTGTAAAATACTCTTCTTCACCTTAATTTTTCACTCCCCACGTCTGCGACACTGTGATTTACCACCACTCTAAGTAGCAAAATTTACCATATAGAACAAATGGATAAATTCAAGTATCTTAGAATATTATTCGACAAGCATATGACGTGGGATGTTCATATTAATTCAATATGCATTAAGGCAAGCCCATTTATTGTCCGATTTTGTTCCATGCGCATGTTTTACAGAAAACTTATTTCTCATTTATTTATACCACCCGCTTCTTCAACCTTTCGTTCAACCTGTTAAAAGCAAACTGAATAAATTTTCAAAATAGGTCCAGTAAAGCAATGTATAAACTGTCACAATTGTTTCTTACACGGACTGTTATAGAACTGATGAATGGAAGATGAATGGATTGAATAAGTTCGTTCTATTTGACATTCTATTAACTAGTGACCAAATGTCACGCATTAACAAGTGACCAAATGTCACGCTTTATTTAACTTAGTGTTAGTGGTTAATTGTTACAATAAATTGAGGGCTGACAATACTAATATTACTAAATTTATAACACCCGCACTCAATAAAATATTGAATATGAAATTACATTTATATTTCTTTTATTTTTATTGCTTCATCAATTTTGTTCCATCTTTACTGAGCATAATTTCGTCTTTGGTCCACTAACAGCCTTGTTAAGAACATCTGCTGAGTTCTCGTCGGTTGAAACATAAGTTAAGTCGATTGTACCATCTTCGATTTTCTGTCGCAAATGATGATACCTAAATCTGGATCTAATTCACGCCCATGATACGGCTATGCTGAGGTTATAGCACCATTACTTAGTTAGAAAACATAACCAGTACAAGGGCATCTCTTGTCGACGTCTGATGCCCAACCTGCATTACAATAACTGGTTAAATGTTTTACATTAGATTTTGAATAACACAGTTTGTAATCTAATGTTACTTTTAGATATCTTAATATCCTTTTTACAGCGGTCCAGTGTGGTCATCCGTAATACGAGTTGAACCAACTTACATCATTTACCGCATATGCAATGTCTGGCCTAATTCCTTGTGCAATGAATATCAAACAACCAACTATAATGATTGATACGGAATTTTCTTCATTTCATCTTTTTCTTATTCGGTTGTTGGTCACATTGTATAGCAGACAACTTTTGACATGGATCACTGGGTGTTGCAACTGGATTAGAACTTGCCATACCAAATCGACCAATCACTTCTAATATATACGACTTTTGATCAATATAGCAATTCCATTATTCTCGTACGTAATATGCAAAGTGCAAACCAATGCATGTAGATGCAATGCCCACGTCTTTCATCTTAAACGCATTGCATAACGCTTCTTTCAATTTGTTCAAGGTAACTTGATTTTTCAAAAAAATCAGGAAATCATCAACATAGGTCGTAGTTATCAAAGACAGCACATAATTAAAGAACACATACAGGTCATTTATTGTATACATATTATATTATATACTCGTCCACTTTACGACAATATATCGCCTTATTTAACTTACAGACTTTATTTGTTCCATCGTGAAAGCCTTCCGGTTGAACCGTGTATATGTCATCATTTAAATCTCCCTGAAAAAATGCTGTGACTGCATCCATCTGATGAATTTTCAAAAATGCGATGACAAAACGAATCGATGAGTAACGTATCACTGGTGAATAAACTTCTGCGTAATCGATTCCAAATACCTGCGAGCAACCTTTTGCATCTTGCTTTAAATCGAGTAACATTTCGCTCACTAGATGATTTTGCAGGAGTACTGGTTACGAATTCATTATTTTTTGTGGGAACACTTTGTTCGTCGTCCCTCAGTTCATTTGGTATGTTCTTAAACTCTAAATCTGCTAGATCTTCTGTTACATCAACTTGATCAGAACCACTTTCGTTTATGAACACAACATCTCGACTGATACCAAGCTTCTTGCTGATCGGATCAATACACAACGATAACCTTTTGTATCATAAAAAAATCCCACGAAGACCAATTTTTTTATTGCGTTTTGGCTTTGGGATGTGCACCATGACAGGATTATCAAATAGTTGAAGATGACTAACATCAACTTTATTTCCTAACCAAAGTTCTTCTGGCGTTGTTGTTTTTAATGTGGCATTTGCTGATCAATTTAATATATATGTTTTATCCAGCTTTGAATCGAACTGCAGCATACATTTAACCTTTTCCACCAATTTTCGATTTGTTCTTTCGGCGATAGGGTTTTGCTCGTGAGTAAACGCAACTGTTGTTTGATGTTTGATTCTATTCGTTCCATTCCAAAATATGCTTCTCGAACTTTTGATGGATGTATCTGTGCCATTATCTGATCTTAATGCTTTGATTTTTATTCTCATTTCTTTTTTAATTACAGCTTGAAATTCAATATATCGATTGAACACTTAAGATTTTTCTTTTAAGAAACATACGAAAATCTTTCTTGAATGGTCATCTATAAACGTAAGTATAAATCTTGCGCCACCGATTGATTTATTCTCCATTGGTTCCATTAAATCGGAATGAACCAAAACCAAAATGTTATCTGTGCGGCGCGATGTACTACTTATTAGTATAAATGGTTTTCGAGTCAGCTTACCTTCTTTGCAAATCTCACAATTCTTAATTTCAATTGCGTTTTTATCATGAAAATTGATGCCACCAAACCATTTTTCATCTTACACATGTCCGCTAAGTTTATATGACCCAATTTTCTATGCCACAATAAACCACTCTTTAATTTCTGTAATTTCGGATAATTTTATTTCGGTGAACAAATTTTCAAATGGTGACATATGCTTTTATGCCCCACTATCTATGTACCATTCACTTTCATGACACTGTTTCGAAAAATATGCTGCAGTTGTAATTTGAACCGAATCTTGAACCGTTGATAAAAATAGAACTTTTGCTTGTGGGCCTTGCTTTTATTATTCTTTTTATTGTATTGTAGCTGTGTCTTATTCTCACCCATTTCCCTTTGATTTTTGACGATGACCTTGATTTATTGCTGCTACCACTGTTTCCATAGAACGCTAATCCTTCACCATTCGATTTCGAGCCATAACCGCAATCTAATAATTTCGATTTGATTCAATCTGCCGTTATTGTGGATAAACCATATAGCCAACGAAATTTCAATTGCTTGTGAAATATAATCGTTCATGAGATCACAGCTTTCCAAACGTATTGTCACCAACTTGCGCAATAAACTGATACGACGCGAAAGACCACGATCCTCATATAAGTCCTTCAATTTCATACATGTTTCAGCTGCGGAGGTCGAAATCGCAACGGTATACGAATAAACTTGGAGAGAAACTTAATTCAATTCTAGCTTTCGCCTTTCTATTCTTTGTTTCGCCTGTTTCAGCTTTTGTTCCCGCTTCGATGCATTTACTATACTCGTTCAATATTCAAGCAAGTGTTTGATTGAAAATTGCCATGTATGATAATTCTCACTATACCACGTAATTTTTCTATATGCCGTTCGCACTATCGTATGTTATATTTGTTACTTTTAATAAACAAACTTTTAATCAAATTAGTTCGTCGTATTCATTTAATCGACATCGACACACGATTATTGAAAATCGGATTAAAAAAATTATAACTGTTCTCTAATGACGTACGTTGATGTACACCTTTTTATTACGTCACACGCATACACACACAGTAATTTTTTTTTATTTAATCGAATCTATCGAGACAAACGTGAGCTTGATTAATTACATCTTGTTATAATAACTATTTCAATCACTATTCAACCAGAAATTCTAGTCATTTGAAGTGCCCCCAAATTAAAACGGAATTTATTAAGAGTGCTGATGTAAATATTTTTAGGTTTTGATAAACTCTCATCTATTATCGACATACGAGAAATTCGATAAGAATCTGATCTTAAACATTTTCTTGAATAAAGATAGCAAATCAATAAAATATTGAAATTAGCATTTAAGCAAATTTCGTCCAATTCAATTATTGAATTGTTGTGCCTATTAATTTGTTTGTATTGAAACAACAATTTTCTGTTCATTAATTTTCACGAATTAATATAGAATCAACAAAATTCAAACTGATTGTGTATATGGTATGTATATGGGTGTGAATAATATCATAACATCATACAAAAAGAGGCGGAGTTAAAAGTATAAAAATAATTTTATTTTTTATTTATAAAATTCACTAGAACTACTGATACATGTAACTCAGTATATATATAAAAAACTCTATAGTAACTTTGTTCTTGCTTCGGCAGAACATATACTAAAATTGGAACGATACAGAGAAGATTAGCATGGCCCCTGCGCAAGGATGACACGCAAAATCGTGAAGCGTTCCACATTTTTTGTTGAAAAAGCTATTATTAAAATGTTAATACAGTGAATTAATTAATTCATGTACATATAGTGTGACTCGAACGATAAATCACAGTATACTCCACTGATATACATATTATATTTTTATTCAGTGGGATAAGTTTAATTTTATCAGTTTTGTAAATAAAAAAATTGCGATGGCCGGGAATCGAACCCGGATCAACTGCTTGGAAGGCAACTATGCTGACCATTACACCACCATCGCATATCATGCCAAATTTTTAGAATTTATTTTGGCATAGTGCTTCTTGCTTCATGAATGATTTCCAAAATTAACCGTATTGAAATTGATAGCCCTGTCGTTTACCTACAAATACCGACCACTATAAGGAAATATACGCAATAACCACTCGCAACTTGTTTAGTCACATACTTAATAAAACCAGTTGCTCTTCCCTTCTCATGGTACAAATGTATTATTTTAGTGGTTTAACTCACAAGAATGCGAAATTCATAAAGTTTATATTAAAATACTACATCCAGACATAAAACACACACAAAATTAACAAGTAAAATTATTTTTTAACTTAATAGTGCTGCGCTCTTCATATTTACCAATCAACCAAAATATAAATTAATTCTCATAGATGTCACCACACATAATAACAAATATTAACCGAATTTTCGTTCAATACGTTTTTTTTTTTGACAAATCAACAGCTGACACACTTTGACAGTACAAAAATTGCTCTTTTGACATAAATTCCAACAATTTTGTTTTTACAAAAAAAAAAATCTGACGTGTCTAAATCGTATCGCTGCCACAAGCACTTTAAAAATATTTTGGTAGTCACATCTAGTGTTAATCTATATTTTACAATGTCGTTTTAGCATCACTAAAAATCCGGAACGGTCTTATTCCAGTAAGCAAGGCGTTTACATATTTTTAGAATTTAGCCAAGTGTTTGTGGATTTAAATTGTGCGTGTTTTGTGTAATTCTACTAAATCATGACTGAAACGAAGAAGTTTTTAATTTATGCATCTGGGATATTCTTTTGTTACTTTTACTTTGGGATTCTGCAAGAGAAAATAACCCGGGGTCATTATGGTGATCATGTAAATGATGACGGGACTGTCGGTGATCGATTTACATTTACGCTTGCCTTGGTTGGGGTACAATGTGTTTGTAATTGGATTTTTGCTAAAGGTAAATAGATAAAACGAATATATGCTTTAATTTCTCGTGTTGTAATACCCTCCATTCTAGGTATGCTGCTGGCCCAGCCACAAGGGAAGGATACCACGCACCAGGGTTACTATGCTAGTAGTGCACTAACTTATTTGCTGGCAATGGTTAGTTCAAACATGGCTCTTCGATGGGTTCCCTACCCATTTCAGGTGGTTGGTAAATCAGCTAAGCCAATCCCAGTGATGCTTCTGGGAGTACTAATTGGTCGCAAGTCGTATTCAATGCAAAGGTATATTTGTGTACTGGTCATTGTGATAGGGGTTGTACTGTTCATGTTCAAGGATAATAAAATTTCGACCCCAGCTGATGACCGTGTTGGATTAGGCGAAGTTTTGCTATTCCTCAGCTTATCGATGGATGGCCTAACGGGTGCGATACAAGAACGTATGAGATCATCTGCTCAGCCAAGTGGACAGCAAATGATGATCGCTATGAATGGATGGAGCTCCGCAATGCTCATCCCTGCGCTTATATTGACTGGAGAAGGAAAAGAATTCATAGAATTCGCTGTGAAATATCCAAGCATGTTGACACATTTATCACTCTTAGCGTTAGCCGGTGCACTTGGACAACTATTCATATTCCTTATGGTCTCGGCGCATGGCCCTCTTGCATGTTCCGTGGTCACGACGACTCGTAAATTCTTTACAGTTTTCTTCTCTGTATTCTTCTTTGGAAATACACTAATTACACGACAGTGGATTGGTGCGACATTAGTATTTGCTGGATTATTCGCCGATATGATGTACGGCAAGAAAAAAGCGAGTGCCTACAAAAATGGCAAAATCAAAGACAAGGAGCCGCTGATAAATGATAAATAGACAAATTATTGAATCCAATTGAGTTGGATACACCTGAGAGCATAAACCACGTGTTGTATTTGTAAAATAAAATACTAAATAAAATAAAATATTTTTTGTAAATTTTCAAATGATTAAACCATGCATTAGTTTATATGTGAAACGCCCTCCATAATTGGTATAAAGATATTGATTATCAATGACAGATCACTGAATTATATGAATCATCATCACATCAATTAAACGTCTACTAGTTCTACAATCTACACAGTTCTTGTGCAAAACCAAAACACTACCACGATCTCCAAAATAATGGTTTTAGTGAAATTAATAACAAACGACAACGTTATAATTACCGTCGAGCGATCACTAATACGAAAATCTAAGATGATCGTTAACGCGCTCAGGGATCTTAAATTGGCTGCCAAACCAAACGCGACTAGAGAAGAGATTGAGGAATATGAAAACCCAGAACCAATTGTTTTGGAAAAAGTGAACAAAGCTACGTTTGATAATGTTTTGAAATGGTGCGAGGCGCATAGAGACGAATCGGAACACTTGCAACCGGAAATTGAAGACGCAAAAGCTGAGCTTCCACACTGGGATCTTATTTTTTTTCAATCACTGGCTGATCGCGTACTACTAGATTTAATGATTTCAGCAAATTTTTTGGATATGGCGAAATTACGGCTGCTAATTGCAATGAGACTTCGGGATAAAGTTCGAGGAGCTGGACCAGAAGAAATTCGTCGAATATTCGCTTTATAAGTTAAAATTCCACCCTGTACTTGCCACCACATTTAAAATTAAGTACATATATGTAAAGTGTAAACATAACAAAATTGTTTTGTGTTTTTATTGGGATTCCCACTTGGATGAGGCTCTTGCAACTTTTTTGTACACCTAAGACGGAAACACATTATTGCGGAAAACCCTCTATATAACGGAAGAGGTATGAAAAATGTTTGGTTTCCATCGTTGATACCATAATAGAATAACAGTAGTTTTTCTTGTTAATTTTAAAATTGTTACCATAAAATCGAATATATTTTATGGTAGCATTTTCAGTTTTACATATATGTAGTGGTTTTATCTCAAAAAGTCTTATGTAAAGTTTTACATGGTTATACATATTTCTTTTCTTGTCTTTCATGTGTAAAAAAAAGTCAATGTTATATTATCTGTTTCATTTTGCAGAAGAAAAATGGTCGCACGTACCAAGCATAGAATTAGTTATAATATAGAATGAATGTAAGCAGCTGTCAAGTGAGTCGAATTCGGAGGGTAAAAGAGAAAGCATGTAAATCAACGGGACATAATTAGCATTTTTTTCGATCGAAATTAAAAATTACACAAATTCAAAATTATTTTTATTCCTACGCATTAACTTACTACGTATTGTATTAAAAATTCAATCCAATATGTGATCAATATATATGTGATCGATCGTGATCGATTCGCGTTAAGCTTCTTCCTTGATTTGTCTTATCAGACAAAAAAACATTGTTACATGTTTTTTTCATTGGAGTATTTGTACTATCCGTTCCATACTTGCAGGAACTGAACGGAACGGATAATATAAATACTCCTATGAAAATACATTTAACAATGTTTTTTTTGTCTGATACGAAAAACGAAGGAACTGAAAGGAACGGATAATGTAAATCGAGCTTTATACGTATACCCTAGACAGACACAAACTAGCTAATCGCGAATTCGAGATTACGTAGTTATTTTTTTCAGTCTGTCAGTACACGATTTTTGCAAAACCGGATTACTGCGTTTATAGAACAACATTATTACAATCGGGTTGTATGAAGAAGATAAATGTGAAATATAAGAAAAAATCAGTAGAATTGTATGAGGCTGGGGAACATAAGCCATTTTCATTGAATGTAATACAGAAAAATTGTTAGATTGTACATTAAATTTTAAATTTTTTTAATTATAATTCAAAATCGGCAAATACGAACTGAAATAGTTTTATTTCATTAATTAAATATGAATTTGAACGTTTGCAGAGTTATAAAATCCGGTTTGTGTCTGTCACCATAATTATAAAATCGCGATTTTATTTGTTTGACATGCAGTCGCGATTGGAAGAAATCGCGATAATTTTTGTGTCTGTCCACAGTATAAGCCATATACATATTTTATATAACCATCCTGCTCCGACGTGTAACATGTGAAATAGCAAATTTTATATGGGTGAAATCTTTACACCCATTCTATGGTATGTATATAATTCTATGGTACCAAGTATAAGAATTCAAATACCAAAGAAAACACCAAAAATGTGTTTTCTGTAAGAAAAAAAATATTCCGAATGAATTCCCAATCTGTGTATATTGTCTGTGGCAAAATTTTGAATTAAATTTTTTTTTTAAATCACAATTTCTTATACAAATGCCACTTCGTCTACTCATTTTGACCATTTTTATTAATTCAACTTTTCTTAATTCGTCTAGCCGTTCTTGCCATAGCTACTTAGTTTTAAAGCGAATTTTCAAAACAAGCACCCGCGCGTTGCCTCAATTTCTTGCCATATCCAATTCGAACGTCGTCTTTTCTTCGATAAAAAAAACAAAAATAAAACAACTTCCGTGATTTTAGACAATCCGAAACGTCAATATCTTTTGGTATATTTTCTTCTCTAGAAGAAGAGAGGAAAAGATTATTGTTTCAAAAAGAAAAAATTTGTGTTGTGAAGTCTGTGTCGTCGTCTGTTGGTATAATAAAATATAAAATAAAATAGTTTAATGCCAAGAAGATAATTCGTATATTAATTAATTAAAGTACTTATCATTAAGTAATAAAATAATGTGTTTTACTGTTTAATTGTTTAATTTATTTAAAAAATTAAAAGAAGTTGAAAAAACATGAAATGTAGTGTTTGTGTGGGTATTGAACGCGAATTGTATATACATATACGTTAAACTTCTCACAAATACTAATGTGAGACGCGGACCATTTCCGAAATACTCGTATAAAAAAAATTTGTTTTGCTTTTGTAGCTTTTTTTTATCAATGCACGAATTTTGTTTGCGTGTATTTTGTTAACGCCAATTAATTGTGAACCAAAAAAAAAATTATTTTATTTCCCAAAAGTGATGTCCAGTAATTAATTAAATTGTTTCTAGTGTATGTGTACCGTTTCCTTCTATTTGTGAATTATGAATTAATATGGAGAAAAAATAAAAAAAATATTGATTGGATAACACAGAAACAGCAACAACATTTCATTCATTCATGTTTTTGGATGATTTTGATTTTCATTAATAAAAAAAAAATTGATTTCGTGTTTTGTGTTGGTGTGTGATAATTTTTAAGAAAATTTGCAGTTTCGTGGTGAAAAAAGTGAAAATATATTAGTGTATAGTGAATAAAAAAACAATCAGGAAAAATTATGGCCGATCTGATGAGAAATATGGTGGGTGGTGGAGTCCAACGAGATAAGTTAGGTTCACCATCAACTGAGTCAGAAGATGGTGATCGTGGTGGTGGTATTGGCGGTGGTATTGGCGGTGGTATAGCCGATTTAGGTGATTTAGTTCCCGAATTGGATCCAGATGATTTCGATGGGCCGGCAACATTAAACGGTTTGTGGAACTTCCTTTTTATTTTTAATATTTTTCTTCGATATATTTTCGAACGACTAAACTACAGCAATACAACACAGACAGATGTTGATGGGGGATGTTGAGATGGTTTCGATATAAGTAGAAATCGATATTTTTTTGTAACATAAATTTAGTAACGGTTGTCATTTTTTATGGGTGATTTTTGCAAATAGGGTTTGAAACGCATGAATGATTAAACGATATTTCACATTCGGCACATAAATTGTTCATTGAAACGCTGGAGAAGAAAGTAATAAGTAAATGTGGCTTTTGTGTTTTTAATCGCGCCGAAATTGTTCCATTAGAAAATATAGTCAAATCTTATTCTACTAAGAATTTCGGGATTACCAACTTACAGAGTTATCAGAAAAGTAGTTGAGTCAAAAGCTTTTATTAGTCAATTATTAGAGTACAGGAATGTTTTCTTTACTTTTGTTCCTGAACATAAAAGGAATGTGCCTGATTTAAGTTCAAATTATCAAATAATTCCTTATGAATAAGAAATGCTTTAAAAAATACAATATAAGTGTAAGTAATGATTCTTACGAAATTTTTATTTATTCTGGGCGACAGCCGAACACCAGCTTCACACCGAGGTAAGGTTACCAAGACGTTAGTACTTTGGTTGTTTAGTTCTTTTCCCACCAAACTACCAACGCCTTGGTAATCTTACCTCTATGTGAAGTTGGTATCTGGCTGTCACCCAGAATAATCCAAAATTTCATATAGTTACAAAGAGGTTAACAAATGCGCAGCGAAACATAGTAATTCGCTAAGGCATTGTGACTATAGCGAGTGAGTTTTATGATTTAAAGAATTCAATGTTCCATTAGGTCGAAACCAAAGTACGAACGTCTAGGTAACCTCTCGATAATGATTTTTAGATCAAAAGAAATTACATAAGATTAACTTAAGTGTGATTAGATGAGTAAATGAGTAATATATTGCTGAGCGAATCACTGACCAGGCTGAATCAAATATAACAAAATACTTGTTGAAGAGACGCCACGCATTTAGAGCTGACTCCTGGCTTTGTTAATAATCAGCATAGTCGCTATTAGGACGCTGAAAACCTTCAATTGATACACCAAAGACCACTACGTCCTAATGCTAGAGAAAATACAAAACATGCGGATCCAACAATACGGTGCCCCATCACACATACCTCATCCTACGATTCAAAATTTTCCCAGCCGAATAATATAAAAAGTGATGATATCGACTGGCTTCCACGATTACCTGATTTGACCTTTTCCGGTTTCTTCCTATGGGGACACTTGAAGGGAAAAGTGTACACCAATAATCCAACCACAACCTTGACAAGGAAGTTGCTTAAGGGCAACATTTGCCGTAATAACATCAGTAGTCTGCGAAAATGTTATAAAAATGTGCTTAAAAACCTCGTCTTTGCGCCACGGCCAGAGGCAACCGACCTATAAAAGTTAAAGACCATATAATCAATCAACAGTTATTAAAAAAACTTCGACCTGTAACATAAAAAGCTCCCTGTGCTTATTCGAATTTATGCGATTGACATTCCCACAGAAACGGCGAACCCGATTTATTTGAAAAAAAAAAACAAGAAAACATTCGAATAACTGGTATTCAAGAGATGCTCACGAAATCATGTTTATGCTTTTGGATAGTTCATACCTTCGACGATCCTGCTACTTATCTAGTGCAGGATCTATCATGGTGAGTTGTACCATTTTTCAATTGCCGGTCGAATAGATGTTGTAGTTCTTGGATGTATCTTAGAAAACCCTAGCCTAGACTATATTATAACATATTGTGGTCAAAAATCACAACGAACTCTCTGGATTTGAATAAATTTTTAAATTTGAATCCACCTACCCACTGATATTCTTGGGGTCTCACCTATACGGTCAGGTAGTTCATTTTAAACCCCACATTGAGCTATCTCTGAGTGATAAAATTGATTTTTAGATCAGAGCCACGCAACTGCTGTGCCGTAGTATATGGTACTCAAAATATTATCATAACTGAACACAGTTCTATTCATCATTAGAATTTTGTCTAGGCTACCATAAAACAAATCACAGAACCTGTAAGCATCTCTAGGGCCGGCAATAGCAAAATTTGAAAATAATGAAAAATCAAATACTGGAAATGCTTAAAATTTGCTGGACACGTTAAAAATCATTAAGATTTGGTACCAGTTATCGCAACGTATAACCCCGAAAAAATCTTTAGGATTAGTGAAAGTACAGTCAACTCCGTCTATCTCAAAGTTCCAAGGGACTGAACAAAAATTCGAGGTAGAAAGTGGATTGGGTATAATTAAAATTACCATGCCGCTAACTCACCTAACTTTTTATTTTTCCCTGCAATAATTTTACTTAAATCGAGGAATCCACTTTTTGACGTGAATACGTCTTTAAATTTGCTTTCAAATAGATAGGGATGCAATTCAGAAAACTGATGATAGCAAAATCAGCGGATACAGCTTGATGCTGCAGCTATATACATCCAAAATTTAATTACACCACCCGATAGCTAAATAATCAAAGAAACCGTTACATTGAGTTGGGACTGTGATGCGTCGCTAGCGGTTGAAGGAGGAAGCATCGCTATTGTAATTTTCGCCGTTTGTATTTAACTTTGTATTTTCTTAACCGATTAGGAAGGTTGGTTATGTGGGATGGAACTGGGATTGTTAAATGATTTTTAGAAGAAGCTGTGGAATATGGCCACCTGGGACGGAACTCGGTAATTTCTTAGCCGATTATGATGGGACTGGGTATGTTGGATGTAAATAGGATTCTTAAATGATGTTTGGAAGAAGTTCTGGAATATGGCTGCCTGTGGCACTATTTTGGTAATTCCCCGGGAATTTGGAAGTGGGGAAATAACATATGTAATTTCTGTTCAAATATTTTTTTTCCGGCCGACTGAGGAGAAAACTTTGATGTAAATATTTATAAATTGGGAATAATTGTTCCATACCTAAATTGGCAGGGAAAATTATTCCCCATTTAATTTTGTTTTCAAAAAAATTAACACAAACTTTATACCTCAGTATGTCAGAAATAAAATGTTTAAATAAAAATTACATATCCCTTTTCTTCCACATAATTGTGTGGGTAAGGCAAAAGAATCATGTCAAGCATTTATTTTTGTATATTTTTTGAATATGTGCATTCCTTTCAAACTTATTTTCGTCCGTATAAAAACGCTATAACTATACACACAATTGTGTTGGCCGTACTTCAAATCAAGCGAAATTTTTTATCAAAAACGTCATTACGTACTATGTTTTTTTATTCACACATTTGTGTGGTTTGGACTTAAATTGAGCCATTTTTTTGGTAGAAAAATGAATATAAATTCTTTCCCCTGTTCCCTATCCCCTGGGAATTACCAGAATAGTGCCACAAGGACGGAACTCGGTAATTTCATAGCCGATTATGATGGGATTGGGTATGTTGGATGGAAATAGGATTCTTAAATGATTTTTGGAAGAAGTTCTGGAATATGGCCACGTGGGATGGAACTCGGTAATTTCCTAACCGATTATGAAGGGATTGGGTATGTTGGATGGAAATGGGATTCTCAAATGATTTTTGGAGGAAGTTCTGGAATATGGCCACCTGGGACGGAACTCGGTAATTGCATAGCCGATTATGATGGGATAGGATATGTTGGACGGAAATAGGATTCTTAAATGATTTTTGTAAGAAGTTCTGGAATATGGCCACCTGGGATGGAACTCGGTAAATTCTTAACCGATTATGATGGAATTTTGTTTGTTGATCCCATCATAATTGGTTAATAAAATACAAAGTTCAATACAAACGGTGAAAATTAAAATGGCAGTGCTTCCCCCTCAACCGCTAGCGAGGCATCACAGTCGCCACTCAACGTAAGGAATTCGATTGGTGGAATTAAGTTTTGGATGTAGTTTGGATGTAGAGGATAGGTATAGCTGCAGCATCAAACTGCATCCCCCGATTCTGTTATCATCAATTAAAAAATAATAAAAAAAAAATGGATTCTTCGATTTAAGGATTCCCCCACAAAAGTATTGTTTGCGACAAGATCAGATTACCAACAGTTTACCAGGTAGATTAGTTTCGAACTAATAAAGTGTTTCATTCAGAATTACATAATATTTCATATATTTTGAATGAAACATGCTTATTAAGTTGGTGATAAATGTATACGCATACTTAAGTGTACTGGAGTCTCACAAAAACATTTCATTAAAGTGCTAAATCTGAAGCCGAAGAGTCAGTGCTAATGGTCAGTCAATAATTCCTAGATCTCAGGAACACTACGTATTCCATAAAGAATGATTTAATTGCAGAAAAATTGTATTGTATAATCATGTACATATGGATCGAGATCGAAAAAATTAAGTTTTATTCACTGTTATTTTTACCATAAAATGTTACGAACAGGCGCTATTAGATAATTCTATAATTGCTGTGTTTACCGAAATTCACAGTTTATTTGCTGTACCCATAAAATTCATAGTATTATAAAACCAATTTCGTAGAACGCACCCAAAGCAAAATAAACTTCTTCGTTTTATTATGAATTCGTAAGTACGGAAATAGCAAGAAATTACAATTTCATGTCTGGCTTTGTTATTGGATTTTCGACCAAATATTATTATGATGATTTTTATTGTCGAATTAACGCTAATTTCGAGGGTATCGCACACTAATCGCACACATATTAGATTAAAAGTACATAAAATCATAAAGCATCGTCTTAACTAATATTATAAATACGATAAAAGAAACGGAAATTAATGTGTACGAAGAATGAAAATTTGCTTCCTAAAAATAAAATATTTTACTTAAATAGATAACAATGGCTCAAGTGTCAATAACAGTTACAAACTATTATTGTTGTTTGTCATTAAGTATAAACTATAATATAACCTATACGTTCGGAATACTTAGTCTAAGTGCACGAAAACTATTTGTCTATAATATTTTACTTTACTATCATAGTTTTGTATTATGGCTGGTTTGTGAATAATAAAATTTTGTGAATAAATTAAACAAACGGGAATAATACGCATTGAGGACTACTCGTATCGTCGTATATACAATGAATAAAATAAAAAAATTCACACCATCTGCTTTTTAGAGAACATAATATGTGTGTATCTATCTACGAGTAACTAAATTTTTAATTATTCGTCTTTAAGAAGAACACAAAAATTTTATTTATTTTCTTGTTATTTTAAAATTTCATGAAATATAATTAAAACACTTTAGTAATTTGATTAATTTAATTTAAAATAGACAATGTTGCTTTTAAATTAATCATCTCGCGCGTTATACATATTTATTTTTGGGAAACATAATTTTGATGTTGTTTTGAGATTGACTGAATGGTTTGGTAGAATGAATCCAATTGTTATACTATTATGTGTAAAAGTTGGCGTTCCAGTTCGCTTAATTAAATTTCATCGATGGACGCTTTATCGCTGTAATTGATATGGTAAACGAATAGACAAAATTTAAACCTTTTTTGGAAATGCTAAATAGATGTTGATGATTTCCATTTTTTTTTCAATGATCATACTAATTTCTTTTCGGCTTACTCGGTTAAGAGCTCGGTAGAATTGATCAATAAAATACAAGACGTCGATATTCCTTTACATTCAAAACTAGTTTCGTTTGACGTTGCCAGTCTTTTCACTTCTATTCCAATTAAAACTTTATCTGAAATAGTTTGTAATTACTTAGATAGGGATGAGAGATGAGGGCTTACGTCGTGCACTTCAGTTGGTGTTTGAAACTTGGATTAAACAAAACAACTCTTTCTAACGGGTATTTATTCATCGGATAGCCCAACGAGGGTAAATTGGCGTCGCTTAGAGTATAAAGGAAAAGCGAGCCAACGGATTAGCAGCATCGTGTCCGATTATATATTAGTTTAGCTTTTTATAATAATAACACAATAAAGAAAATGATTTTTGACAATAAATCGAGAGATTATCGCCTTTCCAAGTCTGGTGTTTATAGGATTAATTGCAAAGTTGTAGTTTCTCCTATATCCCTTTTCCGGCCCGCGATCGCAATTGTGCTTGTAAGAATCGTGAGCGAAAAAGAATTATGTCAAAAATTTATTTTTGTATGTATTTTGGCCCAACATTTGTGCTTACCACTTAAATCGTTTTCGTCCGAAAAAAACACTACAACTATAGTAATAATAAAATAATTAATATGTTATATAATTTATATGTTATCAAATTACATATTATGCTTTTTTCAAAAAGAATTTCGATTTATTTAAGATCCGTTAAAATTTGACTAAGATCTGTTCTCTCTCTAGCTTCACATCCCATGGCGGAATTTTGCCGCCCCCACTATGGTCCTCCATCCGTGTCGGCCCAACGCTCTCGGCCTCCAGTTTCGACATCCTAGTCACGCCAGCGTAGTCGGAGTCTTCCTCTACGACGCACTCCAGCTTGTTGTTGGTGAAACATTTTATTGATCATCCGTTGTTGTGAGGACCTTGTAACGTGGCCGAGCATGTCATTCGATTGGATTTGATGAAACCAATGATATCGTTGCCTCCAAGTAATTGATTTATTTCGTGGTTCATACAAATCCGATATTCGTTGTTCGCAACTTTAATTGGACCGAAGATTGAGCGAATGACCTTCTTTTCGAAGGTAGATAACAATCTACAATCGTTAGAGTTCATGGTCCAGCTGTCGCTTCCGAAAGCCAGCACAGGTCTTATTAGTGCTTTATAAAGTTTGTGTACGGTGGACTTAAATTGAAGAAAATTTTTTTTTTCTGGCTGGAAAAGGGATATTGAACAGACTGGGCGCAATTTTAGAATTAGAGTTAAAGAATATTTATCTGGTTCCAATCAATCAACTTTCCATATAATCATTTAACTTCAAAAATATCATACAGACGTTTAGATACCTTAGAATCTTACGAAATTCGAAAATTCTATTCTTATACTCGTAATAATATGACTAACAGGGTTGCAATGTTTTAAACAAAACGTTTAAAACGAATGTTTTAAACATGTTTTAAACAAAGCGGTATGTTTTAAACATTTTGTTTTAAACAAGTGTTTAAAACATGATTTTAATTAGACAAAAAAACAAAAGTTTTTTTTATTTAAATTAACTTTAGTAAATCTTATAAATATAATATCTGTTACTTCAAATACTTATACAATAAAATTAAATAAAGTTGATTGGCCACAAAACCCAAACTCATCAGTTAGATTCAATTAGTATCATTTATATAAATGGCTTCAGTTTTCAATTTGGTTTTGATGATAATGATTTAAATACTGTAACTAACTTGGCAGCCTTTTATGATTAATTAAATTTGAAATGTTAGTTAAATAATATTTAAACAATGTTTGGCAATCTGAAGATTACATTCAAGCCTCGCTTGCCGTAGTATAAACCATTTCTGAATTTCAATTAATTCGTTTATTTATTGTTTCTAATGTAGTATTTTTTGAGTTTCTTCAGAGAAACAATAATTTCGCTTAGCAATTTCGCTGCATAAATCATACTTACAAAATAATTTGGTTAATTTACAATATATGTAATATCCTTAATTGATGCGTTATGGTCGGTATCTAGATCTTCAACTCTTCCACAAGTGTGCTTAATTGCGTGCATTTTTTCAGGTGCTCTTTCATTCTAACCACTCAACCAGGAGCCCCACTTTTCGGTGGACATTTCTCAATCGGAACACGATTTGCTTTAGAATTCTCTGCATTATTCGAATACTTCGCGCCGCAGTGGGAATTTTTTCCTTATTAGAGGCAAAAATTTAGAAATATACAGAGAAAATTTAAAAAATAATGAGAGCCTCCGGTGAAAAAATCAAATAATATAGAGAATTCCGAAGCAAACCATATTCCGATTGGCGAAACTTCCACTGTTTCAAGAACAAGACACCAGATAGTTCCTTTTTACAATTTTTGCATTTCGTTTATACTGTATGCCTGACACCGATTGTCTTGTCCCAATTTGTGGTCAACCAAATTGATTATTACTCCACTCGTTCGGAGGCACTACACAAATCTAATCTGGTGTTTTTTAATTAAAATTTGCTAAATAAATTAAGATTTATTAATTTCTAAAGCATTTATAATCTAGAATTGACAAAATATCCATACTAAGTTTTAAGTTTAGAACTAAATTTCAGGCATATTTTGGTTATGAACCTTACAGAGACATCTATCAATACTGGTATGAACAAACCATCAATTTATTTAATCGGAAATTCAGACAAAAAAAAATCGACATCAGGCACACAAGTATTAGAACTAAATGTTTCGATTTCAGTGAAGTAATGCCAAATACTGTTTTTGTGGGACGAGTTATTATTTTTAAATGATAATCAACACCTCTCAGGATCAAGATAACCAATAAGCTAAAAATTGGATTACAAAAAAAGATAAAACCGATTGGTAGAAAGGACTTCCCCAAAATTGTATTAAACGATTTAAGAACAGTTATGTAAAATAAAAAAGGATCGACGAATTCTGTGAAACAAACGAAAATAGAGAAAAACGATTTAATTCAAAATTGATTTATGCAGATCCTGATACTATATAAATAACTACATACATAAAGAAATACAAATTACAGGCAATCCTCCAAGAACGCGGCATTCGAAGAACACGGTTTCGAAGAACATGGATACCCATTTTCTCAAACTACACGTTTTCAAACACGATTTTCTTTATTCTATTTTATTTTTTGTTTGTCATAACAAAAAATAAACAATAAAACGTAATGTCTTTTTTATTTTATTTTTTGTAGTCTCGAACAACACGGTTTTAAAGAACACGGAACGAATTAATCGTCTTTTTGGAGGGTTTCCTGTATATTGTATTAGTATTTTATTAATTTGTATAATTATGTAACCAGAGCCATCTTCCACTATGGGACAGTGAACATTGGTCTTTTGCTAATGACGTCACTTTATGTCGACAAGTTCTCTTTTACTATTTTTTAATACAGCAACACAAATAAATGATCGAGTTTATTTGTTGAAAATTGAGCACATTAAAATAGAAGAGAAAAATAAAATCCACGTCTAAGGCAACTTACGAAGAAAATGATCGTGCTGCTACTTCAATCGATTAAGAGAGACCGATTTTTTTTAAACCGTCGACGTAGCGTTACGTTGGCTTTGGGTAAACGTGCTTCATACTTAGACCTGAGCTTGTATTTTGAACGTTCATTTAGTTCTCTTTTATTTTGTATCGAGAAATTACAAGAAAATCGACAAAAAGTTAACTTAATTCGTAATGAAAATATGTTTAAAACAACGTTTAAAACATGTTTTAAACATATTTTTTTTTGGTTTGTTTTAAACATGTTTTAAACAAAAAAAAACATGTTTTAAACAAATAAAACGTGTTTTTTGTTTTAAATTAAAAAAAAACAGTTTTTTTTGCAACCCTGATGACTAATACGTCGGGTAATTAAATGTACTTCAATATACCTTGAATTTTGTTACACAGCCGATGACTAATCGCTTACCTGCTATCTCTCTCATTTTTATTAGTATTTTTTCCGTATAAACAACATATGGTTGGGACGATCAATAGATTAATTTTTATTGCCTATTTTTTGTCTCTCTTTCTTTTATTTCTTTTTTGCCTTTTTCTACTATATATAACTAAATTTTGTTTTTACAAATCAGTAGATACTTTTTGAACAAGTTTTTAATAAAAATTTTCAAAAATGTAATATTTTGCGAAATAAAAAAACAGGTGTTTAATAAAATGTGTTTATTAAGTGTAAGTGTGTTTTGCCAAGTACATACCGCAAATAGTGTAAAAAGTAATGCTAAGCATCTATGATATCTTTTAAATCACAATCAACAATTCAATTTTAAATCTACGATATCCTTTGACATGACAACGGTTTATTCGGTTATTCGCATAACTTCACTTACTTCTTCAGAGCGATGTACGGTGGAGCATGCGTACACCTCACACACTTCCCTTCGGTAATGCATTATGATGAAATTATTGGTACCTCACTTAGCGAAGTTGGTTCGTTTGTGAACATTAATCTGCGAGCGTTAATTTTATCCAAAGCCTCTAAAGTGTGTTTGAAAAATTCTGCCTCTTATTACAAATAAAACACATTCCATCTAAAAGCTACGGAAAATTGAACTTAATGAAACAACTGACAGTTCTTATCTGCATTGTAAAGATTTAATTTATCGATAGCACAAAAACATTTAAATCTAAGATACACTACTTTTGATACACGAATTGTCTTTATTTTTCCGAGTCTAAATGTAGCAGCATACTAAAGCCAATTAAGGCAACTCTACCCGAATTGGCTTCCGCCCAGCTAGAAATACGTCTGTCCATAAGGATGTGATAATTTTTTTACGAAAGACGTGCGTTCCTTACCTTTTTCTAAATGTGTATGACAAAATTAGTTTTTTTTGTCAAACTGTAAAAGATGTAATTTTTAATATGGTAATTTTTCGAAATTAAGGACGAAGTCACACTAACAGTCACCGTTATCGTGCCATGTTAACTAACTTTTCATTCCCTACGTTTGAAGAGTAAGACTGCCAATAGTTAGTTTCAATAGGTTATATAACCCGTTATATAACCTAATCCTACCCAAAATTCGCTTTAGGCTTTACGGCTTACGAACTTCAGACTTGCACACTTTTGCTGCGATTTGTAATGCAACCCTTGCATTGAGGCTTATACGATGCAATCGTGTATCACATTCTGATGCAAAGCATGCATTAAAAATATTTATGATGCAGTTGCGTCAAAAATTACTGCAGTAGTGCGTCGAAAGAAAATTTCTATATAATCTGGAGTTAACTATTTTTTGGCGAATTTATAATAATTCGCTAAAGCATTGTGTTTATTTTTAGTATAAGCTTTAAATATTTTTCATATATTAGCAGTGTAAGGACGTAAATTGATTTACGTCAATCGAGTTGGTTGGAAGTAAAACGGTGGGATCTGTGGATTTTTCCTTATACTTTAAATACAAAATAATATAAGTGTTAATACACTTATTTGGGAATTTCTAATGTTGTGTGCTTTACTATTACTGTTTAAAGCAGTGGGCTTTACAATTTTAATGCCACTTATGATAAAAAATGATGCTTCCAAATGGATATTTAAATTTTTTTTATGCAATGTGCTGTAAAATTTTAATATAACATGTATCAATTTTTAGAAAATATTCCGTTAAAGTTTAATGTAAACTATACAATAAAAATTAATACAATTAGCATTAATATCTGATATAATGCAACTTGTGCATTAGTTTGTAATGCAAGCTTCCGTAGGATGAATATGTAATGCAATTTGCATTACATAGGTCATATTTTTTCAACTGTGTGCCCTTTCTAACAATAAAGTGAAGGAATTACTCATTTCTATCCTCTTCCTTTATTATGACATTATGAACTTGAAATATTTTACCTCTATTACTAGGACGCAAGTTGCTTTGCCACCTTATAAAGCAGGTCCTGACCTGCTGGAATTTTTCCGGCTGAATTATGGCATAACTTTTATGTTTTTTTCATGCATACGCCGCTGATTTTGAATGTTTCTCACACGTTTACATATACAAATACTATTGGAAGATTTCTTTTCCTATCAGATTTTGATTGATTTCGTATGTGAGTTTGCTATCCTTGTTAGAATGTTCCATTTGAACTGGTTCAACGAGCAATTAAATAAATTTGTATGCTATTGTCGAAACCTGAGTCCAATTCTTTGTGAATGAACAATTTAAAATTTTCATTCACAATTAAAATTTATATTAAAAATCTCGTATCAATTTTGTCATCCTGGTTAGGAGGTTCCATTTTAGGTGGTTGAATAAACAGTTTAATCAGCTATTTGAAGTGCTATCAGAATGTGAGTCTTAGAAATGGGAGTTCACGGCTATTTAACATTTTCACTCAAACTCAATCAAAGGGCGCCTACAGGTCATTTAAGCTGATGAAATGAACAATTTAATAAACTACTTCAGGTGATAATAAAATCTGAATTTTTTGACTTATAGATGGCTAATGTGTAAGAATCACAACAATCAGTTTCGAACAGACGAGATTAATGATTTGAAAAAATCAGTCTTCTCATCAGGTCGCGACGACTGATGTTGTTTATTGCATTGAAATATTTTCTATATATAGAGCAATACCATGTAGTTGTACTACTAGCGAATTACTGCGTAGCGTACGAAATTTTGATTCTTTCACATTTCCATCGTGAATTCCAATTCGTGAATTCGAAAAGTTAATTGTTAAAAATTAAAATAGAATATAGATGGAAATGTGAAAGAATCAAAATTTCGTACGCTACGCAGTAATTCGCTAGTAGTACAACTACATGGTATTGCTCTATATATAGAAAATATTTCAATGCAATAAACAACATCAGTCGTCGCGACCTGATGAGAAGACTGATTTTTTCAAATCATTAATCTCGTCTGTTCGAAACTGATTGTTGTGATTCTTACACATTAGCCATCTATAAGTCAAAAAATTCAAATTTATCCGCGATCCAGCGTTAAAGGAAAGAAAAATGTATGGGGTGATTGGGAAGTTGATTGTGTATAAGTAGGTGTCGATTATCATGGTCGTTGTCATACAGATTGACGCAAATGGAAGAATTTCCTACGGTTGTGTAATTAATTCGAGAGTGCTGAAATAGACCAATATACGGAACAATCACAATACACCATTACAATTGATAAAAACCAAAGTAAAATCTGAGTTGAAATATATGTGATAAAGAGTTAATTTCCATTTATTTTCAAACTCAAATTTTATATGCGGTAATTCGTTTGAAGTTTGCTATCCTTGTCAAAGGCGTCTTTTTGACAGGGCAAGCTTGTTATCTTTGTTAGACCTTAGCTGAGTGAATGAGCAATTTAATAAGCAATTGCAGTTACTAAAAGAATTTGAGTCTAAATCTCTAGGAAGATAATTTAATGGTCATTTAACATTTTCACTCAAACTCCATACTTTATATACAGAAATTCGTATCAAGTTGATATTCTTGTGATCAAGTTGAAGCTAACTTTTTTTTTCTTCGATGAAGTTTTGTAACAGAAGTAACATCCATTTTCGATCTGAGAAGATCGTGAAAAATTCAATCATCTCATCAGGCCATGGAAACTGAATATTACCACACAATGATCACACCTAAGAGCAACAACGGCCAACCAGAGGATAAAAATCATTAAAACATTATCCTCTCATACTTCTCAACATACATAGCAGGAGCTATGTATGTACTACGCTACAAATCTACAATACATATGGTTTTTAGTTTTGGTAAACATAAAAGTAAATAAAATGTACTCAAACATACCATAATCTTTATTTCAAACATACATTTTCATAATACTTATGTCGTACAAATGCGTTTGTTGAAGTTATATGTGGAAGATGGAAACACAACCGAATCAAGCCAAAAAAAAAATTCTGCCAAAGAAATGAGGAATAACAAAAAAAAAACAATCTTATGAATCATCGTTTGAAAATGTCATCCTTTTTTATTTAAACCGTTTCGTTCGTTTATTTCTTAAAGACTTTAACCAAATACTTACATAGAAAATACAGAATTTTTATTATTATTGTATTGTGGCGGTTGTGTTGTTGTTGGGGCATTAGATGGAGTGAAATTATATTCATGCCGTTGGTATGTACTTTGTGTGTTTTCGTGTTAACATATTCGTTGAAAATGAGTTTTCTTTATAGTGGTGCCAAAAAAACAATTTCTTATTGAACGATTTAGGAATTTTTTTGTTTCAACACGTGTGGTGTTATCAAAAATGCACAATGTCATGCTGTGGATTCTGTGCTTATCTTCATTGTCGCTGACCATAATACCATAAACTCATATAGTTGGTTGGTCCATTAGTTTTAATTGATCTGTTAATTTTTTCCTAAAACATCTAAAATTTAATTAATCCGTTTTTGTTCGAATAAAAAACACGAGAAAGAGAACAGATGGAACCCCGGATCCACTCCTTGCTTACTTACTTACAGCTGGCGCTACATTCCATGAAGGGGTTGGGCCGCATCACTGGTGGGCAGGTTGTTTTGTAGGCAGGCATTAAACCTAGGACTCGCGTCTCGTAATGGGTCTGCAACTACGATAGGTGCTCACACTGCGTATGTGCGGTAGACATCGGTACTACTCCGTAAAACAGGTAGGCTAAACGCGTGGAAATTAAATTATAACAAAACCAATCCTCCTTGGCAGAATGGTAGATTAAAATGGTGGCCGCGCCCATTTACGAATTAAAAAAACTTCAGGTAGTCTTTGAAGATTGGATTGCGTACTACTTGTGGTTTACCACATTAATAATTTTCTGAAAATTTAAATTACTTTCACGAAAATAAAGATTTTAATGCAGCAGCAGCCTTCTATTTAATCAATAGCTCTTACCACCAACATGTTAATAATTTACAAAATAATATGAATTATGTTCGGTTTCTTGTTATAGGAAGAAAAGTTTTTTATGATAATATGTACTATAATAATGATTGTTCCTCGCGACGTCAGCATTCTTTTAAATGCAATTAAATTCTTTTGTTATTAATTTTGGGTAAACCGCACATTTCAAAATTTTATAACACCAACAAAAATTATCTCTCTTCAACATTCGTCGTACTTGATGTATTTTTATGTTTATCTGCTTGTGTGCATGATACAATATAAGTACTTGAGATACAAAATAAGATTCTTGAAAAATGTAAAGCAAAAACTTTATTTTATGTAGAGCTGCCATATTTCGTTCTGGATTTTTTATATTTCAAATATTCGATGCATGAACTATAAAAATATTGCTGTATTTGAAGACGGGAGGCAAAGATGTAGATTGTAAATGTAAGTAGAATTAGAACTTTATCGTGTATGATGACAGTATTATTTTAAAGTTTTTACAGAACATACAAATATCTTGCCCAGGTTTAAACAGTTTTAGTAAAAATGTTGCTTAAAGTACTGTACTCTAACCAAATCTATTAATTGACTTATGGAATATCGCTGAAAAATCTTACAAAAATCAATGTCAAAATTTTCAGAACTGGATAGATGAGGCCAACCTTTTACCGACAAACGGTTCATGACTCGGTACACCTTACGCTTTAATTTTGAAAATAATTTGATAATTTCATAAATTGGTAATTGAATTTAAATCAATAATCAGGCCTAAATTCGTTTGAGTAAAGGGTGTTATTGTAACTTTTTGACCTGTAAATTGGACTCTGTCGATGTCAGTTCAAGTGACTGCAGTCACATATCTCTCTCACATTACTTTCAGGATATCGCTTCCTTGTTTTAAATTCGGTTAGTTAAACTGTGTCTTAAATTCTTTATTTTTAAGATTTTGTTTTGGGGGTAGAATTCAAAATACATCATTTAGATGTAGTTTATTTATGGAATGGATAGCATTTTATTATGAATTTTCTAACGAAAATTTTGAATTGTGAGGTCTGGTGGACTATTTCTTAATCGTTTATGGTCAAATCCGGAATTTAGGTTATGACCATGCTGAGAATGGTTAGCATATGACAATGCTGATCATAACAGTTGGCAGTTTCTTTACAGGTTTTAGTTGTATTGGGATTTCATGATGCGATTATTCTTACGTAAAACGATGTATAGGAATTAAAATTTTTAACCAATTAAATGTGATTTTTAGGAAGATAGAAGAAACATGAAAATTCTAGAATATGCAGTTTATAAATAATTTTTAAATTAATTATAAACTGTTCCAGAATTTTGTTAAACTCTAGAATTCATCCCGATTTTGGACGAGTTTTAGAATTTGACTATTCTGTAAGTAGAGCTTGACTCGACATCTCAACCGAATATGGCCAAAATTAGTGTGTAGTACAAGATTGGGAATATAAATTGAGGTTTGCATAAAGTTTTGTAATATACAGTCAGTCACAAAAGTCTACATACACCACTAAAATTTGCAAAATCGAGATAAATGAAACGAACTAAATATTGTATTATTAATTAAATAATATATTTAAACAAAGAAAATTATTATGGGACAAAAAAAATAATATAATTTTCAAAAATTCATAAAATTAAACAAAACTCCACATACAGTTGCACAATTCTATTTATTCTCGAATTATTGCAAAGTATCGTTATCTTTTTTTATATAAATACCTAGGCACGTCTATTGACACTTTCATTATTAACTTTACATTAGTCTTGAGTGAGAAATATTTTCCGTCTTTGGTATTAAAACCATGTTAAACAGAAGTGTCAATCGAAATACGAAATTTAATAATAAAGCTACGGGAACAGAATAAGAGCTATAATGAAATATCTAAAACTATTGGTAAAAGTCGAGTAACCATAAAAACAATAGTGCTAATTTTTGATAACATTGGAAGTATTCAAAAGAAACAACGATCTGGGCGTCCTAAAAAACAACGCATGGGATGTTGGAAGCATAGTTAAAAAAGAGGTATCCAATCCGAGGATTAGTGCTTTTCACTGACGAAAGTAAATTCAAAATATTCGGATTCGATTGAGGAAAAAAATTTAGGCGTTAAATTAAACAAGATATGAATCCTAAAAATTTGCTTCCCACCGTTAAACACGGCGGTGGCAATGTAATGGTTTGGAGATCTATGGCTGCAGCTGGTCGGAAAATTGGTATAGAACAAACGATAATAGAAAACATATTGGAATTATCAAGATAATGGTCCAAAACAAACGGTGATGGTAGTAAGACAATGGCTTCTATATAATGTGCCGAAACAACTTCATCCGCCTCCCCAGTCACCGAATCTCAATGCAATAGAGCGTATCTGGTATGAACTGGAACAAAGGGTCCGAAAATATAGGATTACCAATAGGGATACATTAAAATGTGCCCATTTCGAGTGCATGGGCTGAAATTTCGTCAGCGGTTACTGAGAACCTGGTTTTATCAATGCTCAGGTGACTCAGCGCTGTTATTGAATCTAATGGTGGCTCAACTAAAATATTAGTTTTAGTTCTTAAGTGTGTCTGAACATGGTCCTTTTGGTTTTATTTACTGTATGTATGAATTTTTTGAAAATTAATTTTTTTTTTAAATTTGTTTTTGTCCAATAATAATTTTCTTTGTTTAAATATATTATTTAATTAATATTACAGTATTTAATTTATTTCATTTATCTCGATTTTGAAAATTTTAGTGGTGTATGTAGACTTTTGTGACTCACTGTAGTCATGTTCAATAGAAATTTCAAATTTATTAACCAGTTTTGGTCAAATTAAGATATGATTAGAAATTAACTTAGAATAGAACTTCCTAATTTTTTAGTCGACTTTGATAAAATCGAATTGTAGGATGTGATCGATTTTTTAATAAAATTTCATCCATTTTATCCTCAATTTTTTCGTAAACAATTCTAGTTAAATAGAAAGTGTCTATGGAATATGGCACCCTGGAATTCATATTGGCGGAACTTGGCCATTTCTGAGCCCCATATTGGTCAAATTTAAATGGAGAATATTATTGAGATTTTAACAAATGAGCGATTTTGAGCAAATTTATAATCAAACTATGGTGATTTACTGGTTTTAGAGGATGGATTTGGGTCTTAAACATTGATTTTATTCGAAGTTTTACAAGTGGCCATACCGATTGGGACTTAGCCATTTCCTAATGCCATTTAGATCAAATGTTATCGGTATTCTAACATAAAGTTTAAGTGAAGTTCTGGAACTGGGCTAAATGGAACTGGTCACCGGGGTGGTCCTGGAACTAGGCTAAATGGAACTTGGCCATTTCTTATCCAATCATGTTAAAATTTGGTATAGTACTTCGAGGTTTTGGAATGTGCCTCTATAATATAAAGAAATTTGGTTAAATTCGATTTAATTATAGGATTCAGGTTGGTTATGCTGAATGATATTCAACCATTTTAACCCTTTATTTTCATAATTGCTTTGAAAATAAAGTTTAAGTAAATTTCATTCATTTGTTCTTGTATCTGCATAAGAGCTTAATGAAATTTGGAGCCATTGAATAAAAATTACTAGACCCGGTGCTTATAATGGGTGTTTTTTTAAGCCCGATAGAACTTGAAATTGTAAAAAATAACACAAAATTAAATTGTAATCAAAAATTTTGTTTTATTCGAAAGATCAATACATGGCATTAATATTTGAAAATGATTTCGGGCATATGGGCGCAGCTGTTCTTGATGAAACGCATTCTGGACGTCAAATTTTGGACCACTTTTTCGAGCACTACTGGCCGTATGTCACGAATAACATGTACAATTCTGGCCTCCAAGCCGTCAATTGTTGCTGGTTTATCAGCATAAACCAGTGACTTCACGTAGCTCGCAGGAAATAATCGAGAGGTGTCAAATCGCACGACCTTGGAGGCCAATTGACAGGTCCATTTCTCGAAATCAACTTTTCGTCAAATTTCGATTTTAATAAGTCGATGGTTGCAGTCACCGTATGGCACATAGCGCCATCCTGTTGAAACCACATCTCGTCCGGATCAATGTCATCCATATTTACAAACAAAAAATCATTGATCATGGTGCGGTAATAAAAGTCACGAAGTCGTCATCTATAAATTGCGCGAATCGACAACTGATTTTCAAAGTAAATTTTAATAATTTCGTAGCGTTGTTGAAGCGCGAGTCTATTCATGATGATTTGCCAGAGTATACTGAGATCTGCCAGAGTATTTTTTTCGTAAAAATTTAATTTTTTGTTTTATTTTTTACAATTTCAAGTTTCATCAGGTTTAAAAACCCAGCTTATAGTATAGACCTTATTAAGGCAATAAAAAACAAACTAGCGATATCTCAAACCAAAAAAATATCTGGTTTCGGAGATGTGAAGGGTTGATCTGCATTACAGAAAAACAATTTTATCTATACAGCCTAACACTGTTTTGGCATAACGAACGATAAATCGGAGATCACTTCATCTTTGACTTATTAAGCAAATCAAAGCTTTTGATTATACATTACAATTATAAATCAATATTCAAAAAAAAAACATGTTGTTCACTAATGAACAAGTGTTGGATATTATGATATTATAGGGTGGGTGTCAACAAAATGAACTTCAGGCGATTAGATTCTATGCTGAACGGTATCCAGATACGGACACTATCGAAACTATAGCAAATCCAACGAGAGTCCGTGAAACTTAAGAAGAAATTGTTGTAGATGTGCTGACTACACAGAACCCATCCATCTACCTCTCGTGTTTTGAGAGAAAACATTTCCAGGCATGCTACATAACATTTCTAGAGGAATTATCAGTAAATGATCTTATGAACAGAATTCAATTTTGTTATTGGGCTAGGCAACGAATTGAAAAATATTCAAACTTCGTTCAACGTTTTACGAATAAAATAATTTTCACACTTGTGGTTCTTGGACCGCAGAATCATTAACTATATTCCGAAACTGTTCCATAAGAACATCTAAATAAGTGAACTGAAATTTAATGATAGCTATAGATGTCGGTTTGGATAATCTATAGTTCGCACTTTTATATATTAAGAAGGCTCCCACCCTGGCTTGGTTTTCTAAAGGATTACGAGCTTAATTTAATTTGCCAACGGAGTGTAATTCAAAAAATAATTCGGCAGACCAATCTTTGAGGTGAACCGAATTTTGAATCCGCGAGTTTAATATTGAACGGAATTGACCATTTGAATGTGAATCGAGTTGAATAGTTGGTCGATATTCCGTTGCATTAATTTTCGGCAATGTGTCGAACTCAATATGCGGAGTTACACTCCATGGCGGATTTCATACCAATACTTCTAATTTGAGTAGAAGGTTTTTGTTCTCTTTAACCCGATTAGGTCACTACCTATTTTCTGATTATTAAGCATGGAATCAAAATTTAGTAACGTGCTTACACTTACACCACTGGGGTAGCCGTGACTCTTAGATATTTTAACCAAAGCAGTAGCGAAGAAAATGTATCGTGAGATATTGGTGATGGTTAGCAAAGTTCCAAAGTTTCTTCTAAACAGCAGAATGTGATAACCTGTGATAACCAGATAAACCCTACCCCTGGATAGCCGCATTATGCAATAATTGATTCTACAATGCGCTAAAGAAAATGCATCAATATATTATAATCGCAAAATAATCATTTCCAAGAAAATGCCATTAAATATAAATTTGCATTAATTTAAACGCAATCTGACCAATTAAGAGACAGTAACAACAATAAATAACCCCAAAAATGCTATAATTTAGAGACATAAAATATATTGATTAAAAATTTATACAAAATTTAAAATTCCGATCGACCAACTCCCACACGGCATCAATTAATTTTAATTTGTTGCTTTGCTCTCCCATCTATATTTTTTGCTTATTTTGTGACGAATTCATCATAGATTCATACGACTGCAGGTCGTTCATATAGCTGTATGTTTGTCATACTTTATGTCAGTATGTAGATTAATTGCTGTTTAATGTATGTAGGTACACAAAAAATTCGAATTTAATTAAATTTTAATTGTATTAATAGATTTCGGTGGTTGCGTTGTGTGTGTTACAAAATATAACGAAATTGGTCGATTGATTTTTTTGCGGTTCGGCCAAAGTAATTGAATCACCTTGCAGCTCTCATAATTTGTGGTTAATAAACAGTTAACCGGAATATTGAATAATCAATGCTATAGAGTTAATGACAAGGTTTGCCCCAAACGCAGAACGAATTTGACAGTCCCTATAAATATACTAAACAAAAATATGATTATCACTTTCTTATACAAACATGCAAGATTTTCATCTACAGGAAATTAGATGATGCCATCATACACATCACAATAAAAACAATTTAGATTACAGGTAAACCTCAATTAGCGCCAGGTCTGGGATAATAGATTATTTTAAATTGCTATATTCTATCGCCTTTTCAATTCTGTTCAGAAACCCGAATATTTAAGCGTCGATCGTTCTTATTTGATTAATACTTCTGGAGGGTAAAATCACGTTATACGAGTTGTCCTTGTAGTACATACATCTTAAGTTAAATAAAACACACAAAAATATTTACGTACTCGTATTAGATAAAATTAAAATTAAATCGTGCTGCAGCTACTGCTGCTGTCTATATTCATAAAAAATTATGTCTTAAAATATAAATAGATAGATATTAAGTATTTATTATATAGATCTTATATATAGATATAGATGCAATCTCAATAAAAAAGAAATTAATAGTAATAGTAGTAATAATAACAATAAATTTACAATTTTCACTCTAGCGCAGTTAAAAGAGTTGGAAACAGCGCAGCTTATAAGCATTCAATATCAATTTCAATTTATGTATAAAAACTGAAATATAATCCGTTTACATAAAAATGTTCAAAAAAATGATCCTAACAAAAAATAAATTTAAAAATTTACGTAATCTTATGTTCGAGGGGAATGGTTCAGAGAAACACTTACTTATTTTTAATTTTACGGGTTTATGATCTAAGTTTTAGGTTTTTGGGTGCACATAGTAAAATGTTTTGCTTTTAAATGTGATACGTGTGATTTAGAGGGAGGCAACCGCACTATCATATATACCATAAGCATTACGGTATCATACGCTTAATACTCGTACACAGTAACATAAATAAGACTTTTAATTAAGGGTGGTGAAAATCAACCGGCTATTCCGTTTAAGTAAAATTGTTATTGAGGGTATCTCCATCTCTCAATTGTTTCTTCATGGCAGTTTTGAAAGATCTCACAGGTTTATCTCCTCATATGACGGGTGATTGAAATGCGCAGTTGTTAAGTGATCAATAACATTGCGTCGACAGAACTCGGTAAAATCGGCTCATATAAACGCTGTCCCATTATCGCTTACAACGCTTTCTGGCAACGTTTCCATTGCAAAAGCCATTGTTAGTAGTGTCTGGCATCTTCGTCAGGTATGGATATCGACATTCACATATAACATCCACATATAACCTAGAAACGGTCCAGTAAAATCGACATGAAACCGTTCCCACGGCTTCGTTGGGATCGGCCAACTTTCGAACACCTTTCTCGGATTCGGAGCAATCTTTTGGGATGCTCCACATTTCATCACTTTGGTTTCGATTTCATTGACATGCTTGTCAGTTGTCTAATACTTTATAGTATATTGGATGGATAGTATCTTGTGATGATCTTCAAGCGTCTTCGATGAAAAAGTTATCAGATACTACATTCCATCTGTGTAAATATGAGAAATTACTGCCCCTACTCCGTGACTTAGGCATCTGTCGCTAACAAGAAAACGGTCACGGTGATAGTGGTGATGACCGGCTGAGACGCTTTTACAATGGAATTTTTTAGTTAACAAAAGTAATTTTATTGCTCTTTTGACCAAACAAACGGAACATTGTTCTTATGCAACGCATTAAGAGGAGCTGCAACCTTACCAATAAAAGCTTGCAATTCTTTCAAATTATTTGGTCGGGCAGCTTTTGAATCGTTTGAACACTATAGGATGATGGCCGGATTCCACATTAATCTAAAACATGCCCTAAATAATCCACTTTACTTTGGAAAAATTCTCATGGCTCCTATTAAATTTCTAGTTGGCTACAGGAAGTCATTTAAAAATCTCCAGATTTTTAAGACGTATTCGGTTCGACCTATTGCAAAACTGTCCTCCAAGTAACTTGTAACAAACTCCTCATTCCCTGTCATCTTCTCAATGAATCGCTGAAATATTACTGGTACTAGCTATTCCAAATAGCAGTCTTTGGTACTGGAATAGTCGAAATGAAGTCGAAACTACCACCAGATATTTCGAATCACTGTCAAGTTCCAATTGTTAAATATGCTGAGGCCAGTCTTCGAAAATCGTATCCTGCCTTGCTGGCGCCGAAATAACTCCTCAACTCTCGGAAATGGATACTGATTGACCGTGACCTTAAAATCCCCGCAGATTCAATATGACTTCTTGTCAGCCGAGTTATTCTATTTTAAGTAAAACCCTTTGATATTCTATTTCCAAACACAATAATTTCTACGAGTTTACGATGGAAGACCACATTTTTTGAGTTGGAACTGGGTTAAAGATGACAGAGCCACAAATGTAATATAACTATAAGGTTTCTCTTAAAAAACACGTGAGTTGGGCAGAGTTATTTTGCAGCCTAACAAAAGATCTGGTCAGTTAAACGGATGATTTTGGAGTCGAAAAGAGACAAGTATTGATCACAGACTTATCATTGGAACGTTATTCATGTGTATAGTTCACAGTAGGGTAAAGTCGACAGGAAAACTTATCTCAAGGCTTAATAAATTATTCGATTCGGTCAGTATAAACAAGTATAACTGAACTTTAAAAAAAATAAAAAAATTCATACTTTGAGGAGATTCGAGCCGAAAAGAAGATCCTTTACTTTCGAAAGCTCTAAACGGAGTTTCTCAAACTTTCAATTTTACATTGAGATGAGGTTAGCAAGAAGTTTGGCAGTTTAGTTTCGATCTAATGAGACTTTTAAATATTTTGATTAAAAAACTTCGTCTTGTCAGACTAGTGTCCAAACTACAACAATAACTCTATTCCTTGATGCTCAATCGGATTCAGTTCACTACAGATCATGTGAAATAATGTAAAGGCGCTTAATAGAATTCATCTGGAAATTTGTAATCTAAAACAAAATTTGGATCAAGATTACCTTATAAATTTTGAAATTATCCGAATCAATGGGTGTCATGAAATACAGCAAAACTAAACAAACCCCAGCAAGAAAGTTTTTGGCGTCACATTTGTGGCTCATCAGCAACAGTCAAGCATGACACATAATATGAAATTTATCAGCAAATGGAACTAATTTTAGTTTGTGACATATATGGAATGAATCGTTCATGGCACGATTGAGATGAATCGTATATTAGATGTCTTAGACGAAGCTTATGTGACATGTCTGATATGAATGGTTTATGAAAAAATCACAAGTTTGAGCCTAATGCTAAAAATTTAAACATCGAAGATGGGGCTTGAAATTTTGCTTAATGCCTAAATAAAAAAGCTTGAGCCTCTACTGATTTGTTTTGGACTAGAGTAATTGTATTTATATAGACCTACAAATAAAAATAAATAAGTTTGAGCCTTTCTATATAATGCGACCCCAAAGCGACAGAGTATGCAATTTTTTCATATTTTTGATTATTTACTTATTACATCGTAAGGGATACGAGAAACATCGAAGACTTGTCATTCATGTTTCGCTTAAGACATTTTCATGAAAGAGGAGTTATGGTATGTTTCACACTTGTCTATGGACGAGCCATTTAGGAATTGACTGTGACGTGTCATAAATTAGTCATAGTCAATAGCCCTCAAACCTTGCTGCCGGTTAGCACAAAACGATTTTCATCGATAAAGATATACTTTTCACCAACGTGCCAAGCAAGTATAAGGTTTGACCTGATATCTTTGATCTAGTTGAATATGCTGATAAGGTAAATGTCCATAATGTGGATCGTTGTACCAATTGCGGATCGTCTAACCGTATTTTGTTAAAAAAAAGAAAAATAGTTAGTTTATCAATGTATGGAATATTTTATCATATACATTAATATGTAATAGTGTTAGTATTAGTTTTTTGGCGGGACTTATAATGCATACATATTAGATTTTTCTGTTAGTTTGCAGTCGTAACGCAGGTGTGAAACAACAGGTGTGATAATAGAATATTGCTTACCAAATTCTTAAGGAATTTACAATTATAATTTAAGGTTTAGAATCAATGTAATTTAATAACTAGTATTTTGTTTAGTGTTAATCAGTAAGTAATTAATTCTTATTTTTTGAAAAAACTATACTTTTAAGCCAAATATGATCGTTTTAATTAATTTCACTAGGTCCACATTATGTACATTATTTTTTCACAAATGCCTAATTGCGGATCGTGAGATCCACTTTATGTACATAACCTAATAATTTTTAATACAATTTAAATATTACAATAATTTTAATTAAATCTCGAAATAATTACTTATAGTATAAATTATATATGCTAGTTTGTTGTGAGCTAATTTGGACCTACATTATTGTTACGAATTTACTTATTTTTTGAAAGACAATCTAATTAAAAACGACAAAAATTTTGGTCTGAACAGGAAAGTTAATTGATAAAATATGTATTACAGGAAGCAAAAATTGGTAGATCCAACTTAGGCCCCCTTCTTAATTCTTATATTTTGCAATAAAAATTACTCTTAAATAATATATTTAATAGCTATTTTAAATAAAACCACGAGTTTTAAAAAATTGTATGAAGGCTCTAATGTGGATCGTGCGATCCGAATTAGGTGACAGTAAGAAATTATTTGGTACATAAATAGGATCGTGTTGATAAATTGTTTAATTTTTAGATCTTTAATATATATTGATTAGAATAACATAAGAATGGCAACCAAAAATTTCGCAGTAACTAAAGAAAAATCTAAAGATGCTTTAAATCATGCCTTAGAAGCTGTCAAAAATGGTATGACTGTACACACAGCTAGTAAAACCTTCGCAGTGCCGAAAACAACCTTGTATAACCACTTTAAAAAGAATTTAAGCTCTGATGTTAAACAAGTAGCACCAAGCATTTTTTCTAAGGAACAAGAGGGCCATTTATGCTCATGGATTGACCATATGGCAAAAACTGGGTTTCCCATATCAAAAGAAATATTACTAGATTGTGTACAATTACTTGCTAAAGATTTACAAATTACACACAAATTTAAGGATGGTAGACGTGGTAACTAATTAAAAACATTAAATCTCCATTCATAATCATCTCTCTATTAAGTATAATGTATTATGTTTTTGATAGGTCGTCACTGGTACGAAGGCTTCTTGAGAAGAAACCCTTCAGTATCCAAGAGAGTAGCGCAATATCTTATTAAACGCCGTGCACAAGTTACAGAAACCAAAATTAAGGAATGGTTCAGAGAAATAATATTGTACTTGGAAACAAACGGATATTTGTCTATATTTGACCATCCGCAGAGAATTTTTAATTGTGACGAGACCGCATTTTACTTAAGTCACTAAAAGACAAAAATCCGTATATTCAATGGTAGCTAATGACGAAAAAGAAAATGTAACATCACTCATCATGGGCAATGCATTAGGGAAACTGGGCCCTCCAATGGTTGTTTTACCTTATAAAAGAATTCCCCTTGGCGTAGCTAGAAGCATGCCATCTAGTTGGGGAATAGGACGAAGTGATTCGGGTTGGATGACAGGAGAATTGTTTTTTGAGTATATAGCCAATATCTTCTATCCTTGGCTTGTAAACCAAAATATTGAATTTCCAATTATTCTTTTTGTGGATGGCCACACGTCTCACATGACATTAACGCTCAGTGAGTTTTGCAATGAAAAGAAAATTGTACTGATTGCGCTTCTGCCGAATTCAACATCACTTCTGCAACCATTGGATGTGGCATACTTTCATCCGTTAAAACAAAACTGGAGAGAAGCAGTTAAAAAGTGGCGGATGGATAATAATGGGATGAAAATGCGTCGTGAAGATTTTGCACCAATACTTTCATCAATTTTAGGAAATACAAGGTTTGAAAAAAATTTGATCAGCGGCTTTAAAGCTTGTGGTTTGTGACCACTAGACTCAAACGCGATTGACTACAATAAACTAATCAGCCGTGAAAGTAAAGGACTACTATTAGAGGAACTAGAAAGCAATCAAAGTTCTTTAGGCAAAAATATGTGTTCCAGAATTAATCAACAAAATGTCGATCATCTTGAACGTTATTTAGGTTTTGAAAAATTATGCAAATTCCAGGTGTGTTTCACCGATGATTCCTGGGATGGCGACCTAGAGGATGCTGGGCTATTTAAATATTGGAGGACTCTTAAACATGAAATTGATTCGAGTGATGCCATTAATAATAATGAACGGGACATAGACTCTATCGTGCAAATTTGCGAAACCAATTTAGTAAGCAATTTAACAAATATCGACGGAATTGGAATTGACCTAAATGAACTTTTGGATAAAAATTCGAATATTATATTGAATATAGATATTGATGGATCAGTCACCGTAAACAACGAGCCCCAAACACCAATCAAACTCTGTGAAACCTCATTAAATAATAACTTGCCAACCCCATTTAAACAAAATTTAATTTGGCCGTCGCCTGTATATTCATTACCAACAAATAAAAAAATATTGCCAGCAGTGGTATCTTCTGAGCAGTAGATTACATATACCAAATCAAAATTGGATAAAAAAGAGAAAGAACAAAACGAAAAAGAAGAACGTAAAAGGCAGCGTGAAGCAAAAAAGCAAACTACGAAACAGAATCAAATAGGATCAACAAAGCAAGAAGAAAAACAATCTGGCATTGAAGTGGAAAAGGTTGATGACTTTAAAATTCAACAATATGTAATAGTGCAATATGAAGGTGAATTCTTCCCTGGGATTATACAAGATAAAAATAAAGTTGAGTATTTTGTAAAAGTTATGTGTATGTCCGGTAATAATTGGAGATGGCCCGACAAAGATGACGTCTGTTGGTACAGCAAGAGCAATGTCGTTCAAGCCATATCAGAGCCAGAACTAATGAACGCGAGAGGAGTTTATTCTGTTAACGAAATTAGATTGGTTCGCGATTACAGCAACTAAGCATTTAAGAATTTTAAGAATTTGAGAATTTATTAAAATCTTAAATATCTTTTTATGATCTGAAGTATAGATAAATAATTTTTATGTGATAACATGTGAACTATAAATTTCTAGAATTGTGATGTTTAATTTTTAAATTAAAAAGCACGGAGCTTCTATATATTATTTTTTAATTTTTGTACGAATATATATATTTATTAACATATATTAACTGACTAATTTGTTGTGTATAGCAACTTGAATTATTAGCTATTAAAATAAAATTCCAAAAAAATATTAGTTTTAATTTTATTTTGTGGGAACTGATAGCGAGATCCGCTTTATGGACACCAATCGATCCACTTTAGGAACTGGAATTTTTAAGGCGATCCACTTTATGTACTTTAGTATTAAGTAACATTTATGTTAAAAAATGAACTAAATAAGTATAAAATACAATATTTTACAAAATCATTTTCAAATATTGACCTCGAACTCGAAGAAATTAGAAACGATAGTAAATATTTAATTAGCTCTTATAATAGAGCGATCATGAAACCCTTAAGTTTTAAATAGCGATCCGCAATTGGGTCATTTACCTTATAACTTAATAACTTAATTAACGTAATAACTTTAATTCTGTTTACCGGAAATACATCATCAATGTGTCCAACTATGTTTTAATTGTCTTGTTTTTTCGGCTCCAGGAATGTTTTAACTAGCAAGTATCACTTCGCACAAGGTGACTATCTTTACCATTTACTTCACGTTTTCTGTCAACCATTTGTACTAGAAATGTTTTATTTCTTTGCGGCTTCCTCATTGCTTATTTTTCCTCATAGATTTTTTAGTTTGCGTTAGTTACTGCTTACCAAGCCATGAACCTAATCATCTATAGCACGAACCTAATCCTCTTTATTTTTTTATCAATCATATATCAATAAATAAATAATAGAATTTCTCTTGTTCTTTAATTTTAATTCCCTTAATTGTTCAACTCGGTCTGGTCTAGTCAGGAGTCTTATTTTCAACTTTTTGCATTTTCGTCCCAAAAAACTTAATCTCGATTTTTTTTATTAGTTTTCTATTCATATATTTACAGAGACCAGCTGTCAGCTTTCAAAGTGTTAAACGTAAAATGAATGAAATGGTAAATTGGAATTCAAGAATGCAATTGCAATGCGGAAGCTATTTAATGTTTTTTTTTACTGGTGAATGGGATTTGTTTTTTTTTAAATTTATCGTGTGGGTCCATCATTTTTCTAATTCGCGTTCCTTGCAGTTATTTTTTTTATTCACAATTTAATGAAATTTCGTTTAGCGGTATTCTCCCACATTAATTATGAATGAAATGAACTGGCCAAATGTGGAATTTTCTACGCACGGATTTTCAAAGATTATAGACATAGCGCGCTATTTTATTTTTAGAATCAATTTCATAGAAGCACATCCTGTGCCGAATAACTAGTATAAATTAATTCGTTGACTATACATTATCAATTCCAGTAATAATTTATATTTATCATCGAACATTTATCCGACATATTTTTCAGTTCAATTGAAAATTTACTAGAAACAAGTTCATCAATTTTTTGTGTCAGTGCGCAATCAAATAGTTTAAAATGAGCCACTACGAAATTTATGAGGATTTGGATGATATACGTGTTCAGCGCACTTCGACAATACTAGGTTAGTTTTTTTTGCCAAACCTACAGTTCAAAACAGCTCAAGATGCAGGCTTTTCTTGTATACTGGAGCATATTCAACTCTGATGATCTGCTTTATGTAATAATAAAACATTTTATTCTTTCATTGACATTTACTTAAAAAGCAATAAATTTTTCAACCTTGACCTCGATACATATATTTATTTATTTTTATATATAAAGTAAACTTCAAAGATCATTATCAACATAAGACGTTGTATGTTTATATGGTGTGGTGTGGTTGTATGTTGTCTAAAACAGAAATTCTTTATGGTTTTGCTCTTTTTGTCTGTGTTCTTATTTATTTTAGCTTCTAAGAAATGAAATAAACTTGTCATAATATTTTATTGCTGGATTTGGATATGCTCGTTATATTGAATATATAAATTATGTGCCCGAATGAATCATTAAAATGTTGTGTTGTGGTGTGTATGTGATATATGTATAATATGCAAATAATTAGAGGAAATCCATATGTGCACACACTGTGCATGCCTCTCCTAATGCTTATTTATCATTCATATACGCGTACAAGTTCGATTGGAGGTTTCAAAGCGCTCGTTTGCGTATTTTTTAGTTTAAGCTTGATTAAAACTTTATTTATAGTATTCATAATCAGTTTTTATTTTATTTTTATTTCAGGTAAGCACATCATCCCACCCATTCAACTATATGCATAATCAACATATAATTCATTCAGTTTAACAACTCATCTAGATGACCTTAAGTATAAAGTTTTTAATTTTAAATTCATTCATAATAAAGTTTTGATGGTGGTTTCCTATTATCAAAATATGATTTGGTGATGTTAGTTATCTTAATGTAGGAGCTCATAGTTCATCGAATTGGAGTAGTGAACGATTTAAAAAAGTCTAAATTTTGATGCACGCTTCGAAGTTTCAGTCAGGGGAGTAATTATCATTTTGATGGCATGCTTAACATATATTTTTTAATTCTATTGAAGGCCTAAAAAAAGCTCTTTGCACTGCGAACTTTAAATCTACATACAGTGCATCCAAGTTTATCTATTCCGTGTGTATAGTGAAGATTAAGTCCTTGATGAATATCACTATTTCCTGCAAATCGACCCGTTTTTTATAAATGTATATCTATATATCTTTAAAAGGCGAATGTGCAGTTGTTCGGTATAGATTTATCTATTTTTTCACCTAATGATCGATATTGAGGGTCTCAATGATGGATATTGCGGTTCAACTGGAATACTTCGGCTATATGTTAATATTGGATACCTGTTAATCTGTCATATTCTGCCATGATTCCCAGTTTGCTTCGATGACATTAGTCCTGATCGATAATTCTTTGGAGGCTTTGAATATAGTTTATATGGAGTCCTGATTGATGATGATTACCATTGTTCTCCATATAAACTATTTTCTAATTAAATTCAATCGGAAGATACTGTTCCGAAATTTGAGAGGTGAAAAAATGTTTGGTTTAACGTCATTAAATAGTGCGGTTCAAGTCAGAATAGAACAAAATTGTTGAAGAAACTTGAGAAACACCCTTCATATTTTTTATTAAATAAAACACATGGGGTTACAACTAAGTTCATCAAACTAAAAAAATAATACAAAACTTTAATTTTTGAATTTTTCTCTCATTTTCACTTCTGATATTCATTCTCGAAAACGAAAGTACAAGATTCATATTTGAGTTGAATCAGATTCGTACGATTCTTATTTAAAATTGAATACGAATCTTGTAGTTTCGTTTTCGTATCGTATTCAGGAATAGGGCCCCTGGTGTTGATAGTAACTCAGCAACAAACTAAAGAAAAACTATAACTGAGATGATAAAAGAGACGTGTATGCTTCATCTCCTCGTATACTTCTATGGTTATTGATCGAAACTCGAAGATATTATACGGAATATAAAAATGACGATCCTTCTGAACTCTAGGAAAGTGACCGATAATCAAATGCTACGGTAAACTCTATAAATGTACTCATAAATTAAGAACACCCGCAAATTAAAAAAAGTATTTCACAAATTTATTAAGTTCCTTAACTTTAGTTTCTATCCGCAAGAGTTGGCTAGCACGCCTTCTTTTAAAATTGATAGCTTTCTTTTTCACAACGTAAACAAAAAGTAACTTACAAAGAATTCCGTATCCACCCTACAATTTGGTATTGACGAAAACTCAAAATTATACCTAGGTGAAACCAAAAAAGGTTACCCTCCTTCTTGATAAGATTTGTCCTGGTGTTGATAAAAACGTAGTACCAAGCTTATCAAAAATCACAAAACAAACTAAGGCACGTATGATGAGATCTCGTATATTTCTGTGGTATTGATAAAACTCAAAAAAAGTATTCGGAATAATAAAAACCTGATGAACCATTTAACGTATAACATACATATATAAACAGACCAACAACTACATTTACTTCTAGATCAAATTCGAATTTAGCCTATACAAAATCTCTGAAATGAAATTTTGAAATCACTAACTAATAAAAATGGCGTCGGTATAAAAAAACGTCCTGGCTAAATATACCGTCTAAAATGTCAAACTTTACGATAGAGACGTTTATAAAATATAATTATAAAAGGCAACCCTCGTATTTATAAAGAGTGTTTCATTACGAGGTATAGAACTTTTTTTTAAAGAGATTATTAATTTTCCAGTGGATTTAATATCCTTTGACGGTCAATTAATACCGCCTTTTCGTTCACGCACACACTATCCATTCATAAAATTACAGTCACCCCCTGCACATTACAAGCTCCATGTCATCCTGTACAGTGAGATGGACGGTGGGTTGGCGCTGAATTCTGCATTCCACCAGAGAGTCTTAATTGTGTTTATTAACATTACCGATCGTAATCGATGACGAAAATTCGCTTTGCATCCAGCCTCTGGTAGGATTCGAACCCAGTACCTCCCGGTCCAAGGGCTGAAGCTTTAACCACTGCACGACTTTTCCGGTAAATTTTGAATTTATATAAAACAGAAAAATAATTTTGATGGCTACGAATGTGACTTTATTTGATAGATAATTGTATGCCATTAATGTTTGAATATGATTTCGGACATGTAGCCGCCGGGGCTGGTGCGTACATGGCTTAATATGGAGGTCCAATTTTTGACCTATCTTAGACAAGTGATTTCACATATCTCGAAAGAAAATAATCCAGCGGTGTTAAATCACATGAACGCGGTGGCCAATTGACAGGTTCATTTCTTGATATTAATCGTTCATCAAATGTTTCTTTCAGTAAATTAATTATATCCCGCGCTATGTGGCATGTGGTCCCGTCTGGAATTACATGTTTCTGATGTCAATACTATCCAATTTAGGCGCAAAGAAACTAGTAGCCATGTTTCTATGCCGGCTCCGCTGACTGTAACGTTTTCGCCAGCATCATTTTTGAACACATATGGTCTGATGATTCCTTCGGTCGATAAAGCACACCAAATGGAAACTTTTTGTGGATGTAATGGTTTGAAAACAATTTTGTATTGAAAGTTTGCATCAATGTGTCAATATTGGCTTTGGTCCATTCACCGAATTAGCGTCGCGAGCGATGGTCGTATGGTCTAATTTCCTGAAGAAGTTGAATCTTGTAAGCATGTAAACCAAGATCCTGACGCAAACTCCTCTATAAAAATGTTGGTTCAAGCCGATATTGGTCTCTTCAATACTACGCACTACAGTTGCCACCACCAAAAAATGGCAAGCCAAACGAACTAAAAATTACCTGTCAGCTGTCAAATCTGATGTCCCTGAAAAAACTGTTGCCAACTTAAAGTTCTATACCTAGAAATGAAACACCCTTTATTATGTTGCTTTATATTTCATTTCTTGGGTTTTTTGGCTTTCAATTTGAATCTATTTGAATTAAGCAAACCCAATTTTCGCTTTAGATTTGCACACCAATATCGAATTATGGCCCTTTCGTTCATGTACTCGATAAGTGTTACCCCGTTTTCTTCCGCTAATAAAAATTCACGTAAGAACTCTACTGTTGAACTATTTATATTTCCCTCGCTAGAAACTGTTTCATCGTTTGTTGTTTTCATACTCGTTGATAAATTTACATGATTGAATTAATAAGAAGAACAAACAGATTGCAAGACTAGGGGTCTACTGGGGGTTTGCTACAATGGCCTAGTTAGCGACTGAGTGACAGAATAGTTCCGTTTGTTCACTATTTTAAATAAAAAATAGAAGGGTGTATATATTGTAGCCTCGACTTTCTTTTATCACGAATGTACGTAAATCGTGAATGCACCACGATACTAAGACGAGTAATTTCTTTGTTTTCTAGAGCCATCGAAGAATTCAATAGCATTTTATCTCTGTGTATATGTTTCGCATTTTCTTAAACTCAAGCTGTAGGTGTCGATTTTCCTCCAAAACATTTTGTAAAATTAATTTTTTTAAGAAACCATCCGAATTTTGATTTCGTTTTATATAAAATCATTATTTCTGCTTAAATTTTGAAAAAATAATTTGGACCAGTTTTCTTGCCAGTTTAATTTACAATAATTTTGTTATTAATCGATATGTTAGAGTAAAAGCCCAAAATCGATAAATGTCCGATTCAAAAATGGAAAAACTGTTTTATTGCTTCGAAATCTATAAAAAAGAGTCCTATATTCTCAATATAGTTCACTCTTCACTCCACGGAGTATTTTTTATGGTATTAATACAAATTGGAATTTAGCGACTTTATTAACTCTCACGTCCTCGCGGCAGCTAATTGTGCCCCCATGACGCCTTGCCCTATGATGGGGAATTAATGAAACTATGGGGATGCAAGGAGGAAGGTGAACAAATATTTCGTAACCATCAGATAACTGGTTTTTAATCGTGTAAACGAATTTAAAAATTAATATTTCGAACATTTACTGATTTAGGACTTTACAAAAACAGAAAAGCTCCTATGAAAACAACCACTTCCGCTAGACGAATTTCAAGCAATTTTAATTGAAATCTTCGAATTTTTGAGCTTGGACCCTGTTTGGCTGAAGAGAGCTTAAATTTAGAGAAATTGATCTGGTCCAATTTAGTTACAAATTTAATTTACAATCCTGTTTTTATTATCAATTTTATCGTAAATGCCATATTTTTAATGAAAAGGCGATACTTCAAGATGGACTGTTTCCGTCAAGTTTCACCTCCCACTTTATCAAAAACACGTACGCCTGGATTGTTGAGAAGACTGACAGACAGACATATAAACCGAGTAATACTACTTCGAAAACCACGTTTTCGGACTTTGGTGTAATAGCGAATAGTAAATCAGGACAAATCTAAATCTTGTTAGTCTTGTACTGTTCTTATACTAACAGAGTTAATGCACTGCGTGTTTGGCTTCCAAAATCCAACTTGATTGTATTAAACTTTGTACTTATAAAACGGAAACTGTAAAATTCCAATTTCAAGGCGAAATTTATACTAGTTCAAAGACACATCGATCTACGTCTATAATTTTGACGGCTTACTGTGCGGAATCCGGCCTAACATACAGTGAAACCAAATCGATAAATTTTTTTATAATAAGTTTGTAAAAGAATTCAATTCCATTCGTTTGTTGAGATTAGCGCAATTGGAGCATTAAAATTCAGAGACCACGAATTTCAAGCCGTTATTGTAGTAATGGAAAATTCGATATGCTCGAACATTGAGTTTAGGGCTATCTAATCATGGCATATCCAAATTTATTAAAATAATACATAAAAATACAAGGCAGGCAGATTGTTTACATTAGCCATTCAGGCTACGCAAATGGCTGTACTGTGCAATAGGAATTTTATATCTTAATTCAATTTCAGCGACATCAATTTAACTAAGGTTGTAAATTTTTTAAATCTCGAAATGCAACCACTCTCAATTTTAAGTGCTTGTTCATCGAAAAGACAGGGGTTTCTGGTGACATTTTCGAAACAAATTTTGACTCAAGTATACGTTCCCAAAAAAATCTCAAATTTGTCCCGCACTAAATATGTTGTTGCAACAAGTTTTAATTATGAAATACGTTGAACAAATTTGAAAACCTTAACATATGGATACGTTTTCTGGAATGCTCATGATATGGTCTCTTATCGGGGCTTCCGAATCGAACGATTCCTGCGGCCGGCGATTTAAATAACGGGTCCTTTACAAAGCGCTTGTTGCAACAAAAATTTTAACTATGAAGTCTGTTCAACAAATTTTGAAAGATTGACATGTCGGTAGGTTTTCTGGAATGCTCATGGTATGGTCTTTTAATATGACAAACTATAATCTAAACAGTTCCTACTATTTAACAAACTTGAAAAACACTGTATGTGTCTTGGAAGTTTGCTTTTGTTATTTTGAAAATTTACTACATTGCGGAAACTTAGCCGCACATACACTTGCCTTCTTTATAATTTGGGAGTCTGATATTAGTTCATATTTTAACCTTTATGTTTACAACCAGCATACCCGGGTATCTCCATAATTCCATACATTTAGTATTGAATGATAATTTGTAATTTCATTTTAAACTGATAAATACATTTTGGCAAAAAGTAATCTAAAACAAATAATTGTTATTAACAAATAATAATTACTAAAGATTTCAAGCTGATAAGTCACCGAAATCCATAAAATTTTGAGTAATAAAACACGAAAACTTACCCGGGTAAGCGGTTGTAAACATAAAGGTTAATAAATAAGTTTTGTGTTTTTGATCTGTTATTTATGTTTCCAAAATATAAGGTTATATCATACAATCTAATGAAACAACAACAATAATAATGAAATTCTTTTCAGACTGCGATCCAATTTGCGACTTATTTCAAATAAGTCGGCTTATTTGACTTATTCAAAAAGGCGGCTTGAAATAGTAATCTGCTGGTCCAATTCAAATCGAGACTTATTTGAACATAATGCTACATTTCATAATTGACAGTTCACAGTTCTAATAATTAGTGGTCTTTTTTTATTGTTTGTAATTAAATAAATTACACATTTGAAAAATTAACAAAATGGAAAATCGTCGGCGTTAAATGATGTTACTGGCTATACTAGTAAATAGGAATATTGGGCTTTACTCCAAAATCATCAAACATGATGGAGAAATACTGAAGTATTTGGAAACGCGTCTTATGCGATTATGGGAAGAGTATGTATTCAAAGTATTTATTGTTTGAGTATTGTCTAATTCATATTTGTTCTAGGGTTTGAAATATTGTACAACCAACTTTAGTTTTGGAATTATATCTAGGGAATACGAATTTGGCAAAAAAACATTTGAGAATTAATTTTATTACGAACAAAAATGTATATGAAATGCCATTTTTATGAAAACTCTCCAAAATATACCAAGAAACTCTATAATAATTCTCTTCGTGAGAGGAGAATTTCTATTCTAGACTTTCAAATGCGTCAGTCTACACATAACAAGTCATGAATTGGACCGCAGTCTCAATAAACTCTTGGGAAGTGACCACGCTGAAAATCTGTTTTTATTTGAAACCGATTTTTGTAATCCGCCGTTCGACACTTTGATTTTTTCATCGTGATTCTTTCCTCGGTTCCTTCTCCTTCACCTACAAACTGTTGTTAGTTTTTAGTTGAAGGGGAAGGAAACGAGGAAAAAATCATTTCGAAAGAATCAAAGTGTGAAACGGCCGAATTTTTGAGATTTCTGTGCAACATTTGTTGCATGCAAGAAATTTGGGTTTTTTCGGGCATATTTCACCCGCATAAATTTTGTCGGATTTTAGCAACAAGTTTCTTGGTTTCAACAATTGATTTGTTTACTGTAAATTCTATTCTGAGTATTGATTCTCAGCTAGATTAGAATTACTATAAACTCGTCATTCCAAACTACTTTAAGTATGCGTAATATATTGCCAATAAATCTGTTGACGAAGAACCATAATATTATACATTTTCACTTGACTATGTATGTATGTGTATGATTTCTTGTCTCGTGCATCAAAATAATTCGATTTCCTTTGCCAAAAAAAAAAACACAAAACAAAACATAAAATTAATTTTCTGCGAGAGACAATTTGTTGTGAGCACACAAACAGAACATAAAATGATGTCATTCCGTTGTTTCACTACGCGAATCGAAAGAACAGCGCCAAAGACGATTCTAATTATAGCCCATTAAGTTATGTACAACAAATATGGTTATCAGTTAATTTGCATTCGTGTTATTCGATCGCGTCTATTGCTTAATTAGCATATGACTTATAAAACCGAGTAATTGACTCATTCCAATCGTGATTAAATATATAATATGTACGTATAATTTTTAATAGCGTGAACCCTACGCCTTAGAGTGTTAATTAAATGTGCATATATTTAAGAATTTAACAAGAATGTTAAACAAACACAAAACTAAAGAAAAAAAAATCAGACAGTTAATAATTTTCTTACAATTTTTTGTTTTTGTATTAAGCTGAATATAATTAACTGTTTATTGTACTCATGCTTGCGGTTTATCTTAAGGTGATGTATACACAATCATAAATATAAGACAAGAGCAAGTGGTAATAAAAATTCATAATTAATCGTTTTTATCTTGAGTCCTCGCGACTCTTGCTTTATTTATAAGACCCAGTACCACCGCACCTTAAAGAAGAACGCACAACAAAAAAGTTCGAAGTCTTATGATTTATTATCACTTAATAATAATGGTGGCATTCATAAATCGCGATTTTCCTTTATATTTTTTTATTGAATAATTTTGATTTATGATCGAGAAATTTGTCACATTTTAAAGTATCACGGTGTTGCGATCTTAATATCAAATACAAGCAGGTGAAAGATTTCAATTAAGATAAAATTCTTTTAAATATTTCATAATCTATATCTATATTATGTGGGGTTTTACCGCCTCTTTTGAATACCACTAGCGTTATCAAAAGTTCTTATTTGTTCGGATGTTTGATCACATTATTGAACGTCGATTTGGTGTTTTTGAAGTTATTTTAAGGAATTGTCGCCAGTTCAAACTATCGAGTTTAAAATTTTCTTTACCAATTATCCTTTTTGATTTCCCCTAAAAACTCATTTTATCTTCAAAAGCCCACCATCATGAAGAATTGTCATATCACAAACACATATAAAATTATTGATGGGTCTAGGCGCCATGCAAAATTGGTTGTTGTGGCTGATCTTTCATATTTCTAAATCCATATTTGACAGCCCAAATCCAAGGAAAGCTCGTTTTCCTGACATTCGTCTTACACCCATACCCTGGTCGGTTGATATCGACCGGTCTAAGGCATATAAACGAGCTTCTTGTGATAGACAAAGCAGTTTTCAATGCACAGAAACCGTGTTCCAATTTCCATTTTAAAATATTCTTAAAACAGACGGGCTAAGCAGCCACGCAAAATAAGAATGTATTAAAGTAATACAAACGCAACGAAATTTATTTCTAGAAATATAGGATGAGTAAAAATAATGTTGAATCCACTAATCGAAATATTCAAAAGCGTGTTTCTTTATAAAACAGTTGAGAAGTGGAATTAATTTAAAAATAAATTTTTCGGTAACATAAAAATAAAGGGTTATCCAATTCGAGGTTGATAAAGTAAACTTAAAAAAAACACACAAAATATGCGGAATGTATTGTAATTTTTATTTCATTTTACAGATTGATCCTTGCCATTTTTAGTTAAACAAGATATCATTCAAATGTCCTCCACGGGACTTCTTACAGGCCTTGATTCTTTTGAGGTAATTTTCAATGACTTTTCGGCACATTTCGGGCGGTATCTCGGCCATTACCTTACGAATATTAGTTTTCAATTCGTCAAGAGTTTGAGGATTGTTTGCGTAAACACGATCATTCGCGTAGCCCCACAAAAAGAAATCCAAAGGCGTTAAATCACAGGATCTTGGAGGCCAATTGACATCAGCCAATCGCGAAATCAAACGTCCAGGAAATTTCTCTTGCAAAAGATCTCGATTTGCTCGTGTTACGTGACTGGTTGCTCCATCCTGCTAGAACCACATATCGTCAAGATCATAATCTTCGATTTTCGTAAAAAAATAATCGGTTAACATGCGGCCATAGCGCTCAGAATTGACGGTAACGGTTCGTCCATGGTTGTTCTCAAAAAAATACGGCCCAATCACACCACCAGACCACAATGCGCACCAAACAGTGACTTTTTCCGGGTGTAATGGCTTCTCTACAATCAATTGTGGATTTTCTGAGCCCCAAATTCTACAGTTTTGCTTATTAACGTATCCACCAAGCGAAAAATGAGCTTCATCACTGAAGAAAATTTTGTTCGAAAAATCAGCATCGACGGCCTGTTTTTCCGCGTTTAATTTTAACGCGTTGGTCGATTGTTAAATGCTCCATATTCTTAAATGGCAGAATGTCAACTAAATAAATGACAGCGTACTTGACGTTTATCTTTGACAGATGTCGGTATACAGATTTCTACTTTATCAACCTCGAATTGGATAACCCTGTACATTGAAGGCAGCAGTATACGTTTTTTTTGGGGGTCGCATTTTGAGTGTGAAACTCTGCCGGGTAAAAGGAGACCTGAATGAAAAAAAATAAGATAAAATTACTTAATAGTTTTGATTACATGTCTGATTAGGTCGGCTATATTAGCTGCTGAGTGCCGAATCATGCGCCGCTCATGCGCACTACTGATCTGCGGATACAACCGATCAAGATGTTTCAATAACAAGAAACGTCTACTTATACTAACTTGAGCAATATTTTAATTTTAGGCAAATCAATCAATCAATCCAAGGGTAAATCGTTTACGGTAAAAATCGATTTTAGTATACAGATTTTTTGATTAGTTTACAATAGAGTTTTTCAAAAATAATTAAATTTACCGAAAAATTTACTTAAAATTGACTTTTACTCTTGGATTGGTACGCAGCCTTAGTCAAAAATCTCAAAATTTGTAAACAACTAGCAATCGACCTCAACTCAAGTTTTACACGACTAAACTATTTTTTTCAAACTTTCGGGCGAAATCTGGACACTGATGTAGTGTCAAGTCCAAATGTAAATGACCAATCGGAAAATTAACATTTCTAAAACAAAAACCAGGAATAATTTTTATCGAAGGCATGATCAGTCACTTTTCATTATAGCTAGGAGATGTCTAAGAGTGCCTTAAATCCAGAGAGGCTCTGAAGATGTGTGACAGATTGATAGATTAGATACTGTTTCTTTTGCAGGAGGACAGAAAAAATGCAATCTATGACTGGGTTTTTGACTTGGGGTTTTTTTCCACGGTTGCATATCAACTGTCCTTAATTAAGAGTATTACCATATCTAAAACTTTACAATGCAGAATCTCTCAATTAAGCCCCGTGAGGCATCTTCGCGTTTTGAGGATATGTTAGAGGTAATTGCTAAATCACATGCGTGTTGTCATTCACACGAAATCATGTATATGTGAATATACTCATACGATTACAATGTTACCTGTACTTGCAGGCTTCTAGTCAAAGATCTGGGCACGCAGAGAATCATAGCCGTGTTTAATAAACCACTGATCGCAATCCTATGATAAAATTTCATTTTTACATCCTACCTCTGATGGGATTGGAACCCAGCATTTCCCGGTTAGGTGCCGAAGATTTAATCATTATACCACTTTTCCAGCAAGGACATTAAGGATGATGTAGCTCACTAATAATCCTAATTTTATGAACCTTTAGTTAATTTTGGAATTGCATCTGTTATATGAGGCGGATAATTCATAATTTCGAACCATTGACCTCGGCAGCATATTTTTTCTAATGACCCGAGTGTAAATAAAGGTTCAAATCGTCCAGTTGAGTAAAATGTTTATTTAAAACCTAACTAAATTGATGTCGAAAATTTTTTAAACTAAAATATTTAAACCACAAAGACGATTCTGTTTTGGATCACCTTTATTGAGCCTACCATTTTTTTATTAATTTTCCGCACTTAACTTGATGAACAACATTTTTTCGCGGCATTCCCTGGGTGATGAATTTTTTCCAAAACAGCTTACAATTTGGGTCGCTAACGCGGGATTTACTTTGGAAAGGTTGTGCAAAATTATTTGGAGCGTAGCTCCGATTCCTTTGTGGTGAATTTAAAATGTTGGTTGTAATTAGGCAAAAACTACATTTAAACAAAATAAAGTGTATACGATAAGCTAAGAACATAGCACCTGTACCAATTGTTTTGGTAGCACTCGTTCGCAAATGAGTGGGTTTCATGTTAAAGTTAGTCGACTAAATTTATCGACAACGGGCAGCGTATAACAAAAGTTTTTGTACATTTTTAACTTTGTATCCGTCTAACTTAGTGTATTATCGTATACCTTAGTCAATAACGTAGATCGAGACAGATCTAGTTTCGGAAGAGTCCAACGAAATTGGTTTTGTTTCTTTATTATCTGTTTGCAATTTAGGAGTAGCATATTTACAAAGCTATTTAAAGGAAACTAAATTAAGTATTTGAAAGCAATCTTGTCTGCAGAATCAACTACTCTAATAGATTACTTAGACTACTTTTTATTACCGCGAAAACTTTTCACAAAAAAAACTTAAGAACTGCCAAAGCGTAAACTATTAAATACCCTTCGAATAACGGATTATGCCATGCCATTACTTAGCAATTATCGGAGAAGGAGTCTTCATTATAGTACGATCTTCAATAACCCAATAGTAGTAGAAATGTGTTCTTAACTCGGAGTTTGCCATGTTAGTCATAATATTATGCGCGCCCCCAATGAACCCAAGGTCAACTTCACAATAAAACCGCATATCAAAACCTGAAAAATGAATTTTAAAAGAAACATCTCTTAGCTATCGAAAATTCACTTTTTGGATGTTGGTGTATGCACCGGTATGAGAACCCTTCCATCTGTATTATTAAATATCAGCTTATAGCATAATTGCACTTACTGTTAAGTTTCATTGTAATACTTTCATCAACACTTGCTGTTATGATTACCATTACCGTCGAACTGCGATATTCATCAATTAATTTGTTTTTAAATTGACAAATAAAAATTGAAATTAAATTTTCATAGCTGTAAATTATTTTAGATAGCTGCCTGTCTGGTTTTTAAACATTTGTCAGATACTTCAGGCTAACTTACTTAAGTTACTTTTGACATAGTTGGAGGTTGAAACAGGAGACAAACAAACCTAATTTCAATTGAAAATGTTGGTCTAGCTTATTTTACGGTAAGCGGTACATTACGACCACACTGGGTTGCAAAATTTCTATAAATTTGTACCGCATTTTTCTTCCTAAAAAGTATTTTCTTATAATGAAATTCGCTGTCCTATAACTACATTTTTTTATATCTCGAGTTAGAGATAAATGTGGAATTTAAGGGTTCAAGTTTAAGTCTCTCAAAAATACAAAGAAATAAGCAAGATTCGTCATCTTTTTTACCCAATTTATTGGTACAATACAATATTGAACAAGCTCTTAAATAAAATGTTCAAACCGTGAAAGCGAGCATCAGATTTTTTTTATTAGCGTTGTAAAACTTTTTTTTAAATTGCACCTCAGGCCGTGCATCGTTCACTTTTGTCATTGGTCGCGTATATACAGTATAATCTAAGGCTTTTCTTTTATCAGTTGCCAGTTTAATAAAAAAAGGTTTGCGCGTTAATCCATCTAAGACCACCTTACTGGTCTTTACTAGACGAAGAAACATCGGTGAACTGTCTGCCCTTTTATTTTTGGGGAAACGATCACCACATCAAACACTGTGAAACATCTTGGCGTTACCTTAGTCAATCTTTCCTGGAGCCTTCATCTTTATAGTGCGCTTCAAAAGGTCACTGTTGTTCCGCTGCGTTCAGGCTAAAGTGCGCAATGGGGCATAACATAATTCACAACCTCTTTAGTTCATTTGTACCAAAAATCATTACGATTAATGCCAAACTGTTAGCAGCTTTCAAATTCGATATTTCCTTCATCGAGAGACTTTTGGCTGTCCTAAGATTTCAATAACCGGATGTCTGAGTAGTTAGTTTTCTTCCTATACGCGTCTTACTTTGAATTAAGTGCAGGTTTTGGAACCTACTGATCTTCACATGATCTTCGGTCATACGGTAGTCTAGGATTAACCTACACCGTATTCCAGGCCAGCTGAAGATATTATTTTGTGTACGGATAGTAAAGCTGTGCTTAATGCACTGAGAAATCCGCCTTTGTTGCAACAATCGTGTCAGGGTCAAGTGGGTGCCGGCCCATTGTGATATTGAGGGTAATGTAATGCGCTAGCAAGTCATTGAACCCGAGAGAGTTTTATTAATGACATGAAAGCTATTAAGAACTACATTCATTACGAAACTAAGCGCAAATGGCTAGCTTCCTATATTCCTGAGAACGGAACGTTTTATTTGTGAACCTAATTTAAGATTAACTAATATTTCTCTGTTTCTGAAGAAAGACCAACTACGAATTTTGGTCGCTATTCGTACGGATCATGGAACAGCATTCACTTTGTTTGCTTTTGTCCAGCCTTCTAGTCAGTTAAGTTCCCGTTTCTTGATAACAGTTCTTAGTATGGTCAGTTGTCTTCAATGCCTTTGTTCAAGCACTTGCAGCAGTGTTTAAGGATGATCGTTATCAAAAGGTAATTTTTTTAATTAATTACATTTAGTATTCACGCCATAGTAACAATGAGATGGACAAATGGGATGTAAGTTAAGTACTTAGTTGTAAGGATATGTTTTCGTTTGCTGACAGTTTCGCGAGGCAATATAGCAAACACACCATTATTCTACTAAAATTGAAGGTGGTAATAACGTATTTAAATTTTCCCAAAATCGTCTACGAATATTTGAGAAAACCAAAACACATGCTTAAGACTTATAAACCATTGTGTTATCAGGGTTGTATTTACATTTTGGTGAAATTTCACACTGAAAATGGGACATCGGAATTTGCAGAGTCTTCATAAAGTCATAAAGCCAGTTTTCTGAAAATAATCCTAACAAGCCAACACCCATTGATGGACCATTGTCGCCCGGACCAGTTGAATTTTTATATGAAAAACGAGTCAAATTTTGTTTCAGATCATAAGTTTTGATTTCAACTTAGATTTGCGTCTTTGGTTTGTTTCACGAAACATGAACTGAACGGGACCAGAAACACAGCTAATATATCCATTGTATACGCCAGAAAAAGATTAATGAAATAATTTAAACAATATCCGGGCAGCAGAAAAGATGGGTGTGCCACCATCATTTTTGATAAATATTCTCGCCTACATTTTCTTTTTGTACCCGAATATAATATTTAGTTAACACAACATCCTTAAATATACTTAAGCTTATACTTTATACTTATAGCTTTATAAAGCGACGTTTAGGGAAAACATTGACTTGCTCGGAGATTTTTAACTCGATAGAGACTACCATCATTTTTACACAAAATATTAAAAACAACGAAACACATTTCGCCTTGCCCGGAATAAATAAACTCGCTTTGAGGCCCCCATACTTCTCAATTAATACACCAATTACACTCCGTTAGAATAGTATGGCGATCTGTAACACTGGTGTTTCCTTCATGACATGTTAGAACACTAACATTTTTGAGGACAACATTTTATCGGCTTTAAGGGGGTTTGGTGATGGTTGCGGTCTTGACGATATACCCTCTTCTATTCTGAAGGAGTACGCAGAAATTTTAACAATTCCATTATGTGATCTATTCAATCATTTCTTAAGCACCGGCGTGTTTCCCGAAAAATGGAAAATTTCAAAAATTACTCCAATTTTTAAATCGGGTAAACGTGAGGATATCTCATTTTACAGAGGAATATCAACTACATCATCAATTTCGAAATTATTTGAGTTAGTATTATGCAACAGTTTTAAATCAACAATTGCACGTCATATATCAATAAACCAGCATGGGTTTATGCCTGGCCGATCCACATCGACTAATCTGGTTGAATTCACCAGTAAACTAATTAACGCGATAGAAAAACACCGTCAAGTTGATGTAGCGTACACGGATTTTAGTAAAGCATTTGATTCTATCTGTCATCATAAAGCACTCCAGAGTTTATTCAATTTCGGGTTCTCTCTCGATTACATAAATTGGTTTAAGTCATATCTATCAAACCGGCGACAATTTGTAATAATGGGAAATGAGAAATCAAACGTTATTAAAGTTACATCTGGCGTTCCCCAAGGATCACACCTCGGGCCTTGGATTTTTATTGTTTTCATAGACCGAATAACCGAGATAATCAAAAACTCAGACGTGCCCATATTTGCAGATGATGTGAAAAATTTTCGTACTATTAATGGATTGTTAGATACGGAGAAACTTCAAGAAGACTTAGATAGATTAAGTGAGTGGTGTGATCGAAACTCACTATACTTAAATATTAAGAAATGCAAAATTATGTCCTTCCATCGTAAATGAAATCCAGTAATTACTTCATACAAAGTCAACAACGAAGTACTGCAAAGAGTCAATGAGATTATAGACTTAGGTGTTACATTTGATGAAAACGCCAGTTTCAATAGGCATATTGAAAATTGTATTGCGAAAGCGAATCCATGTTCGGATTTGTTAAAAGATGGACAGGTGAATTTAAGGATATTCAAACCTTATGTTCACTCTATTTCGCTTATGTTCGATCTCAACTGGAATACGGTATGGATCCATACTATGTTGTGCACATAAAAAGAATTGAAAGCATTCAAAAGAAGTTCCTGATTTTTTTGTTAAAGAAAAGTGACTGGAATTACGACCACAACTTACCATTCTATGAAAATGTGGCCCGCTTACCTCCATACACAACAAGATGCACGGATTACAAAATATGCACGCCTGAAAATAGACGACTTCTCTTGAGCGCGGCTTTTATTGGTAATGTTTTGCTTGGTCCCGTTGATTCAGCTTTCATCTTGGAAGACATATCAATTCACGTGCCATGCAGAACATTACGAAACCATGAATTTTTGGCACTTGAACACCATTCTACTAACTATGGAGAAAACAACCCCATTAATAGGATGTCTAAATCTTTTAACTTAATCGACGACATATTTGACTTCAATTTATCTAAAGGCAACTTTAAAAATATCCTTAAAGAGTATTTTTAAAATTTTTAATTGTTTAAACCAAAATTTGGTTTATATTTTTTTTATTCTGTTTTAAAGTTTTTTGTTGTTTTAGTATAATTTCTGATCAAACTATAAATGTAAATAATGTGAAATCATACATGTATATTACAAAATAGATTTCTGTGAATAAATAAATAAACACTTCCTAGTGCTTGAACTAGATCAATTGTGCCTACCGGATATGTGGTTCCAACAGGTACTCGTAGTATAGCGTGATATTTTTCCTTTTTTGAAAAATATAATTATCCGATGGATTTAATGTCCATTTAAGACCAATCAATCAATATTCCCTTTTCATTCAGTCATAAACACTTGCGCGTTGCAAGTTGTGTGTCAATTGCGTCAATCTGTACATTCCTATGGAAGATAGGCCGATGCTGAGTTCGGCACTCCAATGAGGGTCTTATTTGCTGCATGCATGTGTTTAAATCCTACCTTTTGTGGTAGGAAAATGTATATGTTGGTAAAATGGTGAGTTAAATTAAAGCACGTACAGCTGTGAACAATGTTTCTCAATGCTGCAATTATTTAAACCGGTACGTTTTCACTGTAATTGTAATATATAGGAACAAGCATCAGATTTTTAGCTGTGCACCTTTAGCTGATCAGATTCATTAATTTTTTTTGTAGTATTAGATTAGAAAAATCTTTTTTGCTAACGTGTTTTTCGCTGCTGAAATCGAAAAAAATAGCTTCAACCATGAAAAATAACTAAGTTGCCAAGCGAGTTTTGAGGCCAAAAAAATTGCGCACCGTAGCTTTAGATTATATCGCCGCTTTCAGTCGTGTGTTTCCTTCGAGACCTTGATTATAACCCAAACGGGTCCCATTTGAAATGCGATATTTTAAAACGCGAATTATCAAAACGCGATATTTTAAAATGCGATATTTCAAAACACGATATGGTACAAAACGCGATATGGTACAAAACGGGAATTTAGGATCGGGTTATATCAGTCGGGTGAAGGGGAAATTTAATTTCAGTTTATAGGAATTTAAAAATCGATAGGAGCGATAGTATAATGCTGTATAAGATAGCAGAAAATTTCCAGCAGAAAAAATGCGTTTTGCTATTCACCGCTAGAGGCATCACTATCACAAAAATGAAATTTTTTCTGCTGAAATTTTTTTACACCAGCAGAAAATTTTTGATATTTTTATGCAAATTAAAAATTCTCAGCAGAAAATTTTATGAAAAATCAGAGAATTTATGAAAAAGAAGAGAAAATGTATGTTTAAACATTTTGAAGCGATGAAAGATAATTTAAAAAAAAAAACGATTTGCGTGTGTATAGTGTAAGCATACTCAAAACATACTAAAATTATCATAATCATCATTATGCAAACACAGGGCAACATCAAAATATGGCCATCGTTGAAAGCACTCCATACATTTCTGAAGTCATTTTAATGTGACATATTTTCAGTTTTTTAACAAAAGTGTTAACAAAACTCCCCTGTAACTACCCTGGGTGTATGTTTTTATGGTAGCTGAGATCATAATCTATATACATGAGCAACATAAGATTCACAACTGGCGTCAGTAGCCTTCCATACATTTTTGAATTCATTTTAATGTGACATGTTTTTAGTTTTTTAACAAAAGTGTTAGAAAAACCCCCCTGTAACTACCCTGGGTGTATGTTTTTATGGTAGCTGAGATCATAATCTATATACATGAGCAACATAAGATTTACACCTAGCGTCAGTAGCCTTCCATACATTTTTGAAGTCATTTTAATGTGACATGTTTTCAGTTTTTTAACAAAAGTTTTAGAAAAACCCCCCTGTAACTACCCTGGGTGTATGTTTTTATGGTAGCTGAGATCATAATCTATATACATGAGCAACATAAGATTTACACCTAGCGTCAGTAGCCTTCCATTCATTTTTGAAGTCATTTTAATGTGAAATGTTTTCAGTTTTTTAACAAAAGTGTTAGAAAAACCCCCCTGTAACTACCCTGGTTGTATGTTTTTATGGTAGCTGAGATCATAATCTATATACATGAGCAACATAAGATTCACACCTAGCGTCAGTAGCCTGCCATACATTTTTGAATTCATTTTAATGTGACATGTTTTCAGTTTTTTAACAAAAGGGTTAGAAAAACCCCCCTGTAACTACCCTGGGTGTATGTTTTTATGGTAGCTGAGATCATAATCTATATACATGAGCAACATAAGATTTACACCTAGCGTCAGTAGCCTTCCATTCATTTTTGAAGTCATTTTAATGTGACATGTTTTCAGTTTTTTAACAAAAGTGTTAGAAAAACCCCCCTGTAACTACCCTGGGTGTATGTTTTTATGGTAGCTGAGATCATAATCTATATACATGAGCAACATAAGATTCACACCTAGCGTCAGTAGCCTTCCATACATTTTTGAATTCATTTTAATGTGACATGTTTTTAGTTTTTTAACAAAAGTTTTAGAAAAACCCCCCTGTAACTACCCTGGGTGTATGTTTTTATGGTAGCTGAGATCATAATCTATATACATGATAAACGTAAGATTCACACCTAGCGTCAGTAGCCTTCCATACATTTTTGAATTCATTTTAATGTGACATGTTTTCAGTTTTTTAACAAAAGTGTTAGAAAAACCCCCCTGTAACTACCCTGGGTGTATGTTTTTATGGTAGCTGAGATCATAATCCATATACATGAGCAACGTAAGATTCACACCTAGCGTCACTAGCCTTCCATACATTTTTGAATTCATTTTAATGTGACACGTTTTCAGTTTTTTAACAAAATTGTTAGAAAAACCCCCCTGTAACTACCCTGGGTGTATGTTTTTATGGTAGCTGAGATCATAGTCTATATACATGAGCAACGTAATATTCACACCTAGCGTCAGTAGCCTTCCATACATTTTTGAATTCATTTTAATGTGACATGTTTTCAGTTTTTTAACAAAAGTTTTAGAAAAACCCCCCTGTAACTACCCTGGGTGTATGTTTTTATCGTAGCTGAGATCATAATCCATATATATGAGCAACGTAAGATTCACACCTAGCGTCACTAGCCTTCCATACATTTTTGAATTCATTTTAATGTGACACGTTTTCAGTTTTTTAACAAAATTGTTAGAAAAACCCCCCTGTAACTACCCTGGGTGTATGTTTTTATGGTAGCTGAGATCATAATCCATATACATGAGCAACGTAAGATTCACACCTAGCGTCAGTAGCCTTCCATACATTTTTGAATTCATTTTAATGTGACATGTTTTCAGTTTTTTAACAAAAGTTTTAGAAAAACCCCCCTGTAACTACCCTGGGTGTATGTTTTTATCGTAGCTGAGATCATAATCCATATATATGAGCAACTTAAGATTCACACCTAGCGTCACTAGCCTTCCATACATTTTTGAATTCATTTTAATGTGACACGTTTTCAGTTTTTTAACAAAATTGTTAGAAAAACCCCCCTGTAACTACCCTGGGTGTATGTTTTTATGGTAGCTGAGATCATAATCCATATACATGAGCAACGTAAGATTCACACCTAGCGTCAGTAGCCTTCCATACATTTTTAAATTCATTTTAATGTGACATGTTTTCAGTTTTTTAACAAAAGTGTTAGAAAAACCCCCCCTGTAACTACCCTGGGTGTATGTTTTTATGGTAGCTGATATCATAATCTATATACATGATAAACGTAAGATTCACACCTAGCGTCAGTAGCCTTCCATACATTTTTGAATTCATTTTAATGTGACATGTTTTTAGTTTTTTAACAAAAGTGTTGCTCATGTATATAGATTATGATCTCAGCTACCATAAAAACATACACCCATGGTAGTTACAGGGGGGTTTTTCTAACACTTTTGTTAAAAAACTAAAAACATGTCATATTAAAATTAATTCAAAAATGTATGGAAGGCTACTGACGCTAGGTGTGAATCTTATGTTGCTCATGTATATAGATTATGATCTCAGCTACCATAAAAACATACACCCAGGGTAGTTACAGGGGGGTTTTTCTAACACTTTTGTTAAAAAACTGAAAACATGTCACATTAAAATGACTTCAAAAATGTATGGAAGGCTACTGACGCTAGGTGTAAATCTTATGTTGCTCATGTATATAGATTATGATCTCAGCTACCATAAAAACATACACCCAGGGTAGTTACAGGGGGGTTTTTCTAACACTTTTGTTAAAAAACTGAAAACATGTCACATTAAAATGAATTCAAAAATGTATGGAAGGCTACTGACGCCAGTTGTGAATCTTATGTTGCTCATGTATATAGATTATGATCTCAGCTACCATAAAAACATACACCCAGGGTAGTTACAGGGGGGTTTTTCTAACACTTTTGTTAAAAAACTGAAAACATGTCACATTAAAATGACTTCAAAAATGTATAGAAGGCTACTGACGCCAGTTGTGAATCTTATGTTGCTCATGTATATAGGTTATGATCTCAGCTACCATAAAAACATATACCCAGGGTAGTTACAGGGGGGTTTTTCTAACACTTTTGTTAAAAAACTAAAAACATGTCACATTAAAATGAATTCAAAAATGTATAGAAGGCTACTGACGCCAGTTGTGAATCTTATGTTGCTCATGTATATAGATTATGATCTCAGCTACCATAAAAACATACACCCAGGGTAGTTACAGGAGAGTTTTGTTAACACTTTTGTTAAAAAACTGAAAATATGTCACATTAAAATGACTTCAGAAATGTATGGAGTGCTTTCAACGATGGCCATATTTTGATGTTGCCCTGTGTTTGCATAATGATGATTATGATAATTTTAGTATGTTTTGAGTATGCTTACACTATACATACGCAAATCGTTTTTTTAAAAAAAATTATCTTTCATCGCTTCAAAATGTTTAAACATACATTTTCTCTTCTTTTTCATAAATTCTCTGATTTTTCATAAAATTTTCTGCTGAGAATTTTTAATTTGCATAAAAATATCAAAAATTTTCTGCTGGTGTAAAAAAATTTCAGCAGAAAAAATTTCATTTTTGTGATAGTGATGCCTCTAGCGGTGAATAGCAAAACGCATTTTTTCTGCTGGAAATTTTCTGCTATCTTATACAGCATGATAGTATATAGGATCGTCGCTTCGCAATGCACATTCTGTACCATAACTCGTTTTGAAATATCGCGTTTTGTACCATATCGCGTTTTGTCATATCTTGTTTCGAAATATCGCGTTTTAAAATATCGCGTTTCGAGCGGATCCGAACCCAAACATAACATGATTTTTGGTTTTTTGACATTCCAGAGATGCGTTAAGATTCATGAAATTTATATCCCAAAACGTGTCACCTGGACACATACTAAATTGTACAACTTCGAAGTTAGGTAACAATTTGTAGAAAAAATTAAACCACACTTGGATTTCAATTTATGATAAAATACGAGCCATTCAAGGTGAGGCGATTTATCAGTTCATCGCTTTTAAGTTCAGAAAATAATTTAGTTTAAAACTTGGAAATACCACCTGGTTATTTATAGATATAGTTCAAGCTAATCCCAATAACATTTTCGCCATTGTACGAAACGAAAATATAATCTACTTAATTATTTTGGATTGCTCTGAAGAAGAACACCAAAACTAATTTATATTTTTATATAAATCTTAATTATATGTTTCAAAACCCATTCAATTCGGGCATATTACCAAAAGCAATTGCGCTTAAATGGTTACGCACCAAATATTATTAACCAAACATTTTGTTTAAAATTTCGTCATCATTCAAAATCATATCTGTATAGATAAATTTAAAACTCTAATTACAAAAATGGTAATCGCATGAAATGAAAAAATATTATTATTTCCTATATATAGCCCGATACTCATATACATTTTCATAGTGTGAATTATTCAAAATTATTAACCGCAAAATTATGTGTACGGCCATCTATAAATTGTCACGTTTCGTAAGTCTGATTTATGCGTGCACTAATTAAAATATTACCAGTTTAATGACCTTGTTATAAAACAAACATTAATCGAGCGCGCCATGTCTGGCACATAGCGCATATGCATATAAACAATGATTTGTTTAATTGACATATTGTTTATATAAAACAGGTAAATAAACATCTTGAGTCATTTTCTGAGAGATTTAAAATGTTACATAAACCAGACTCTTATAGCACGCGATTTTTTATATTTTATTAAAATTTTACTAAGAAAATATTTATAAGTGAAACTCATTGTTTATAGATACGCGCTTAATTAATTTTCTTCAATGAATATTATTTTTTCTAGCGCGATTTGTGTGTATATAGTAAACTTGTTATCGCTCACGTCTTATAAATACTCCGCTTGTACACAAAAAATTGTTATCAAAATAAATATTATATTATTCTTAATATTGTTATAGAAGTAGTTAAGCGCATGTAATCTCGGAGATAATAATAAATACTGTAATCGTACCGGATTTTTATAAAACCACAAATAGCTCCCTGACTGATATAACTGATAAAAGTATACAATGGAAAACAATAATCGCCTTATCGAATATGACTTAAGAAATTGTCAAATTTTCCGACTTTATAATTTATCTTTATACTCAAAAAAAAAGTATATCACTGAACCTGCGGAAATATATTCATATTTTAATCAAAAAAAGGAAAATCGTTTTCCTCAACTCTTCAATCAACCGCTGTAGACAAAATTTATTCAAGGGAAATTAAAAATGTAAAAGTTGCAATTATCTTTTCCACCTTGCGGCTATTCAGCACATCAAAATACAGATAAACAGTTAAGTTTTGAACAGATAAAATCATTGATTTGAAAATAAAACTTTTAAAATAGCAAATAGTTCTTTCTTGTAATGTCAACATTTTTTTAATTAGTCATAAGTTTTAATTACATTTTTATTAGTGTTACAAAGGTATCATAAAATCATTGAACGACTGCGTTCGCTAGATAAATTATTTTTTAAATACTTATATCCGTTCTCTGCCACCTCCATACGTTTGCTGGGTGGCTAAGTTATAACTTATATAATCTTTCAGTCTCACTATAATAATTGTAACTTTCAAATAGATTTAACTTTATTAGTAATAAACCGATCGTTTGACTGTAACACAAGTGCATTGTCTAGCTGTTTTGAGAAACACAAGTGTCACAATAAGTGCCTACGAATCAGTAATCATTATACGGCTTAAGATAGCTATAACGGGAATACGAATGGACGAAACAACAACCAAAATCAAAACAAACACGACAGAAAGAAAAAAATTGTATTTGTTTGTATATACAATAGCTAAACCTAGATGGCAGCACAATACTATTAAGATGTGTACACTTTAATCCGCTTTGGGTGGAAAGCAAGCTTTAAATTTCAGCAACTACCAGAAAACTAATAAATGTATTTGAGAAAATTAGGTTACACGAAAGCTTCAATTAAAGTGCTAGGGACTGACGAGGTAATTAGAACTTCGGCCATAAAATTGACAAACCGAAAAAAATTACGTGAAATTTCGGAAAATCACGAATCCACAGTAAGAAAATAAGTAAAACTCAGGAAAATATCTTCTCAATGTACAATCATCATTTGTTTATGTAAAATCTCCTCCATTGATTTTGTTAACATTTTTTCTTTTAACATCCGCGATATTTCATATTTCCACTAGATTTGTTTGATGGGTTGGTATAAAAATTAAATATTCCTAGAATATTGCTGTTTTTTCAAGACCTTTCAGACCATATGCCACATGATTTTAAATGAGCACCTTCCAGCACCACAATGGTAGATTTGAGTACTAAGGTACTTTAAATAAATGTATGGCATTCTTCAAGGCCTTTTAAATAATATGCGATACATCTACTTATATAATAAAGAAGAAAAGTATGTACTTATGTACCTATATTTGTCCCACAAAAACTTTTGACCCACTCGAGGCAGCCTAGAAAAAACACAGAGAGCTTATTGATCAGAAAATGTTACCCTTCCCCATGCTCACCTGTAAGCAGGAATTTACAATATATGAAATCTTTTGATCCACTATAGCGATTGCTAGCATCTCGAATACATTTTGGCAGCCGAGAAAAACCGTGGGGGTGTATAAACAAATATTTAATATGTATCAATATTTGTTGTATATCGACCGTAATTATAAATAAATCATAATTAATCATATAAAGTTGAACTTTGGCCAGTTGAACTGATTTACTTATTAAACTTAATTTTTTACAAATAACTTCTTACCGTTCATATGTTATGCGGCAACAAAAACGATAACACAAGTAATAGTGAGAGAACTAATCTGAGCCGCCATATAAAAGTAGCTCCCGCTAGCCGCTCCAAATAAATATGTATATTAAAATATTCTCTTAGCATAACGATGCACGGTAAGACAGTTCTACAGCTCGGAGTGCGCTCCAGAAAGATGTGGCTCCGACATTCTTCACAGGGAAGTCAAGATAGAGTGCAATTACAACGTCGAAAAGCTGGCGCACCACGTTCAAACGAACAAGCCACTTTTGGTGAATGATTAGAGAAGAATGTAAAATACCAGGCAAAACATTCCTTATAAATCTCATACTCGCTGTGATACGTACGAGGTCGAACGTGGCGTTTGCTATTGAATCATCTGGTATAGCGGCCCCGTAATGGCTGGAGAGCGAACAGCCCACTCTTTGAATTTACCTCTCGATATTGCTACAGAAAATGAGAACTCAATGTGCAATATAAGAAAGAGTTCTGGCCAAGCTCAAGTGTTAAAATTGTGCAAAGTCATCATTTGGGACGAGTGTACGATGGCACACAGAAAATTATTGGAATCTCTTTACCGCACATTACAAGACCTAAAAGAGAGTAGTAAATTGATGGGAGGAGCATTGGTGTTTCTGGCTGGTGATTTTTGCCCAATGTTGCCCGTAATTACGCGGTCAACAGCTGCTGATGAACTTAACGCTTACATGAAAGGTAGTTCTGTATACAATAGTAGAGAAACTCCAATTGTCCTCAAATATGCGAATTCGCATTCAGCAAGAAACAGATGCACAGCAATTTGCAGCGAAACGGCTTCAGATTGGCGGTAGCACTTTTCCCATTGATACACTAACAAGCAAAATCACATTCACTGAAAATCTATGCCAGTTAGTGTCGTCAATTGAGCAGCTGATTCAAAAATATACCAAACATTGACAAAAACTTCAAATATCATGATTTGCTATGCGAGAGAGCCATCCTTGCACCCAAAAATGATAGCGTGAATCAAATTAACGAACAGATACAGGGCCAAATACCAGGCACTGTACCACATGCAAGTCATTTAATTCTGTAGTGGACACCGATAATGCCGGTAATTATCCACTGGATTTTATGAACTCACTGGAGCCACCTGGAATATGCCTTCTCATATCTTGAAATTGAAGAAAGGATCATCAATAATGCGTCTGCAGAATCTCGACCCGCCAAAACTATGCAAATATCATCAAAGCCACTGTATTGACGAGGATTGCAAAAGGAGAGGACGTATTCATACCTCGCATACCGTTGATACCAACCGACCTGCCATTCAGCTTCAAACGAGTCCAGTCCCCAGTTAGACCTTAATTTGCCATAACCATCAACAAAGGTCAAGGACAATTCCTTAGTTTGCAGGCGTGAATTTGGAAAGTCCTTGCTTCTCTCATGGCCAGTTGTATGTGGCAGGCTCAAGAGTAGGGACTTCAAAAATTTGTATGTCTTAGCTCCGGGTGGAAAATCAAAAAATGTGGTTTACAAGCAAGCATTGCGGTAAACCTAATAAATTATTTTTGTATTGATTTTATTCAATTCAGCTTTTCAGTGATATGTGATACTTGCATATTCTATAATAAATTAATAATTAGCTACCAGCCCCAAAATCGGCAGATTTGGGAGCTAAAGGCTAATAACAAAATTGTTGCGGTGAGAACAAAATAGGTGAGAAAATAAAAACAGGAATAATGTAACGTTATGTCGTGGTAGTTGGTGGTTTTTAAGTGTTCAAACGACACCATACTTAATTTCAGTCTATAGTTCACAGGTTAATTTTTATTTGGCATCCAGTTGTATTACTCGTGTTTTGTGTTTCTCAATAAAATGGAAAAATAGCAATTTGCTTTTTATTTTTGGATAGAAAAACATGCGAAAGAATAAAAGCGAAGTTGGATGCTGCCTATGGGGACCCTTCACCATCCATAGTAACCGTGAGATATTGGTTCAACGAATTTTAAAGTGGTTGTACATCTGTTTTTGATGATGAACGGCCGGCCGTCGAACAGACGTTACCGCGGGAAACGTTGAAAAAGTCCACGACATGATTCTCGCCGATCGTCGAACTAAAGTGCGCGAGTAGCAGAGGCCGTAGGCGTGTCGTACGGAACGGCAATTAATATTTTAAATGACAGATAAATATGAGAAAGGTATGAGCCCGATGGGTGCCGAAATTGCGATTCGGAATTGCAGGTATTTGCCCGACCTGATTTCCTGCCATTTCTTTCTACTCCCCAACATGAAAACATGGAGGAAAAAAATTCAGCTCAAACGAGGATGTTATATAGGGCTAATGAAATAGCAGAAACGTTGGGAAAAGTGTATCGACCTTAAAGGAGATTACTTTGAAAAATAAAAATTTAAAAAACTTGCGTCTTCATTCTACCACCGTCCGAGATAACCGGGTACTTATTGATCGACCATCGTACTAAAAACTTGGATTTTAAAATCTCGAAATCAAAATCGCCACATCTCACCAAATCTTCGTAAAAATGGAATTTTGGGGGCCCAGTTAAGCTTAGATTACCTATAAACGAGTCCTAAATTAACATAATTTCGCCGAACTGTTATTTTGTTCGGTGAATTCGAATTAAAATTCGATTCCGATTAATTGAACTTCTGATGAGTTGTCGTTTTCGGCCTTCTAATAATTGTTTACCAAAATTTCGGGTTTGGTTAGGTTCAGGTTCAATGATACAAAATAATTTGGTTTAGGGTCGAGTTCGAATTTAAAGAAATAAATCATTGGAAAAAAAATATTATTTTATTAAAAAAATGTTTTCAACCAACCACTAATAGGATAGCGCTGAGACGTTCGGCTTTAAAATGCACGCTTTCAGAAGTAGCAATAAATTTGAGAGCCGAAATGCCCGTTTCAATATTTACTTGTGCCGTAGGGACACAATTTGAACACTTTAATTATAAATAAAAATAGTAATTCCGTTTTAACGATTTTCCACCACTCAATTTTAAGAACCCGGATGAATTCAATCCGTGAAATCTCGGGTTCTAAAAAGTATTCAAAAATCGTTTAACCGGAGCGGGTTCGAAGTTTGGGTTTGGTTCGAAACATTGATTTTATGTAAATTGACGTCTTCTAGAGAAAATATCTAACTATATTCAAAGTGGTCAAATTTTTAAGTTCAAATTGAGAATTAATCCTTTTAAATTTAAAACATTTTCTCAATTTAAGAATTTTGTTAAATGAGAAATTTATTCCTTAAAATAACTACATATATATTTTAAAGAAAAAGTAATAGTAGAATTTAGGAGACCAGTGAAGGTCGTGTAAAATAACATAACAATAACTATGTATTTGCTCTAACTTGTTAGAAATTACTCTTTATAGTTTAGTTTAGCACGATAGTGTGGAAAAGTTGTCTACATACTTAATATGTTTGTATTATAAATTTGATAGTTTCCTCCATTCGTTTTAGTTTTCCAATATGCTAACAGTGCCGAAACGTAATTATGGCGTTTTTAATAACATATTTGAGGGTATTCAGAATGAAATTGGTTTTCGTTTGTTTGGAACTTTTGATGAATGTCGGTTTCGATGTGCTAAACATGTTTTGCCAGCGTTCCGAATCAGTGAACTATCGATTTCGGGTTTTTGGTTTCTGGTTCAATAAAACAAAGCAATTTGGTACGGGCTTCGGTTCGGGTTCATAGAAATAAAACATTACAATAATTTTTTGTTTTATTTTATTAAATTTATTTTTATTTTTCTATTTTTATTAAACATACAAGATCTGAACAAGTCGCATAAACTGATAATACAATTTGAGCAACCTCATTTTTCATAAAATAGATAAATCCGTATTTTCATTTTCCCACCACTCCAAAATTTTTTTATTACTTTAGAAGCATAATTCAAAACAACAAAATTAATTCGTTTCCATTTGATGAATTCAATTGAATCGAATCTGTGAAATTTCGGGTTCAAGTTTTGAAGGGGGGTGGGGGAGGGGAGGGGGCGGCTTCGCAGTGCTGTTTGGCTCGAAGCGCTGATTTTAACATTTTACTTTACATAGTAAAATAAAGTACATATAATAACCATGAAAATATTCGACCACCAGGTTTTTGGTGATTTACCTTTCGCCTTTAAAGATTCTAAATTAAATTTGCAACAATATCGATTCAGACTAATTTTTCAAAATTTAAGCGGAATGACTTTCTCGTTTCTACTGCACATACGGTTTGCTCGATCGGGATGATATTTCATACGCTTTTTGATTTAATTAGGAAATCCCAGTGATTTTTGCCGAAATCGGTCCACCGGACGTGTAAACTTTCCAAATTAAACGTGCAACAATATCGGTCCAAATCATTTTTCAAAAATTTAAGCGGAAATAACGTTTTTTGGACTAAAATCCGTTTTTCAACAAAAAATGCGGCCCTGTACAGCCCAGGCGGTTTGATTGAAATGAAACTTCTTACTTAAGTTTTTATCCTACAAATTGGGCAATCCCAGCGAACAAAATCAGCCCATTGAAGGTGGCATCTTTCGAAAGCCATTTTTTGCAGATTATTTTGAGAAGTATCTATTAATTATGAGAAAATTGAATATGCTAAAAGATTATATAACTTAAATTTGCAACAATATCCGTTCAGGTCAAGTTCCCAAATTTTAACTTTCAGTTAAAAACTAACTCCGACGGATTGTCTGATTGGGGTGAAACTTAATTCTTAAGCGTTTTCCATAAATCGGAAGATCCCATTGATTTTTGGCCGAAGTCGGTTCACCGGATGAGGCAACTACCGCAGGAGCTTTTTAGTTTTTTGCAAATATTTTGCAAAAACGGTTGTAAATTAAATTTCAAACAAAATTAGTTTAAATTTGGTCGGAAATGACGAGTTTTGATAGAAACGCACTATTTCACCAAAATTTGGCATTTCAATTTGCATAAATTGGGAGAACCATGCGAAATGTGATAGACTTCTGTGTACAAGAAGTGTCGGAGCTTTTTCAATTTTTGCAATGAAGATAAAATTTTTTAACAAGGGTTGAGTTTGCTTGTTTCTGAAATTTAAGCTGGAATATTGATTTTCGATCATGCAAGACAATTTTTATCACAAATTCGGTAGTTTCAATTTATCATTTTAGAAATTAAGTGTGATACATTCGAGATCTATATGTACATTCGTCATAAAAGAAAATCGGTGTTGGCTACAACAATTACACACCTCTAAAAATATTTTCTCACTATAGCAATTGTCATCTTTTTAAAGAACAAGCTGTTAAACAAGAAAATGCTGTTAATTTTTTTTAATTGAATGTATTGGGCTTATCATCTATAGCAACACACATTTAGAATGCGCAAGTATATAACTAAAACAAAACGTCATCCCGAAAGGATATGAATTTTCGCGGGTATCTAAATTTTTGAAGTTCTGAAACACATATAAAAGCTAACCGGCGTTCTGATTTACTCTTGACTATTTTTAAGGTAATTTTGTAGCTCTTATAATCCCAAAAAATGGAGTTTCTATTTGTTGATGTCATTAATTAACAACGATTGAGGCCAGTAACTTAATTTTTCCAAATTATACCTATCTTAAAAATCCTTTACGTATTTTATGGTCGCGCTTTACAATTTTAGGCTAAATACAGTGTAGACGAAACTTTTTTCCATGGCGGAAATTGCTTTTTGCCTTTTGTTACAATATTAGTGAGAAATATTTTTGATTATATTTTTAAACCATAATTATTATTCAATGTGTGAATTAAAACTCTCCACATTTTTACACGCAACGTTAGCAACGATATTTTTAGTCTATAGCATAGCCACCGGCTCCACTAATCTATGCCGCATTTTAACAAAACAATTTATTTTTGTTTTTGTTTATTTTTGGCGACAAACTATCGGCAACATTAATCCCATTCAAAATATACAAATAATGGATCCACAAAATATTTTCGTATTTAAATTTATTAATTTATTTTGATATTGCAAAACGTTTAAAATTAATAATATGGATATATGATAAGACGTTATAAATATATATATACAAGAATAACAAAACACCGGCCGGATGTTCTCAAACGAAAGAAGTTGTAATAAGTATAGACAAAATAAAAAAAATACATCTAAATCGCACTTGAAAGATTTTTGTTAAAAGATTTCTTACGTTGTTTTATCCGAGCGCGTCTTCAACAACAAACTTATTTGTTTTATTATTATGCTAAGTGAAGTGGAACGCGAAGAAAAAAAACTTCTAAATCGGAATTTTTTGTCTTTAAAATAATAAGCGGATTTTTTTTTTATTGGTTTTTTGTATTGTTCCCCGAAATTGAAAAACTTCTTTTTACCAATGGATTGATGGTTCCGTTCGTGAGAAGTTCATTTAACCATAATACGCAAATCTAATTAGTTTTTATATCGTAAACATATTTAAAACAACCCCATATATAATTTTTTTTATGAATGAAAACACTAAACAAATTCATTTTGTACATATGTGTATATATTATATTCAAGAGCGGGCGATGACTCATTCAATGTTGATGTTTATATTCCAAAACAACAACGCGGAAATTCAGTAGTGCGGTAGTAGTATATTGTGACTAAAATGAATTTCCATAAAAATAAATTGTACAAAACCGACATAACTTTGGAAACACAATAAATAACTGGGTCACCTCACATCTGAGTCCGTGCAAAACCTTTGTGACTAAACGCAATAACAAAGAAAAGTCACAATTTTTCTCTGTAGATTATATGACTCATTTGTAAAATTTATAAGCAATCGAGCTAGGCTGCTGCATTAACGTTCTAATATATGAATGTGCGCATTCTCAAGATCTCAAGCGAATGTCAATTAAACTTTTATCTTTATTTTATTTCTACCTCTCCGTATACTATACATATGTGTAAATAAACACTGTGGAATTTTAATACGCCGAGTTAAATATTTTATTAACAGGTAAACTAAATAGGATTTGTCAAGATTAATAGTTGGAGTTACTGTGAAAAATAAAATAAAAATTGTAAAAATATTTACTTTTGCTATTTACTTATGAAAATTTATAAGAACGTTAAATATTTATCGAACTTGGCGTATTTATTTTTATTGTATATGCAAAAGGAAATGCTTGTACTTGCCTAGTGCTTGAAATTACCAGATTATATTGCTGGTTTGAATGTGAATTATGATGGTGGTGAAGATGGTCCAAAATAATAAAAAAACAGGTAATTGGTAAATACATTGTTAAAAAAATCTTTTTACAGCGAAAACTAATGAACAACTCGAAATAAATATTAGGTCTTCATTATTGCGTGAAACGAAGCCTTTTCCTTTATTTATCCTGTTTTTTTTCGTTAATCAAATCACTTTTTTCGGTTTGAGTATAGTTTTAGATAAAATCAGAATGTTGTAAAGTTTGTCGCAAAATGGCATTATGTGGCCTTATTTGATGATGTTACTGTAAAGCTCTCATTTTTACAAATTTTACGACAAAAGAAATGCAAAATTTGTCTAAACTAAAACTACTCAATAGAGTACATTCGTTGGCTCGTTGGAGGCTCATTTATGTTTGATTGACAATTGATTCACGAAAACAAGAGAGGATACCGTCCTCTCCATTTGGAAATGACACTTGGCGAATTTTTTGTGTTTTGTGGCATCAATATTTATGCCTGTGAAATAAATCTGAAATAAAAACTCTCAAATTAGTATTCCAATTGAAATTTTAGAACTATTCTGTGAATTTTTAGTTACACTGTTTAAATTCAGATTTAGGCTACCTCCTCTAACATTATATTAACAAGAGTAGGTTAGTGATTTTAGATTTATCTCAAATAAAAGAAAAATGCTTCCGGTAGAAACAAAATTTTCTAACAGATTCGATTCATCCAACGACATAAAATATCTCTTATGAATTGCATCAGCAAAAAAATGTGTAGTAAGTATGAAGCAAGAATTACGGTGCTTTTCGCGTGTGCAGATGCTTATCGCAAATTTTGTATTATCAACACAGTTATAACATGGATGATTTCTCTGTTATCGTCAAAGTTGCTCAAGGTGATCTACAAGACGCTGAAGACCTCATCATTGGACTAAGCTTCGGAAATTGTTTAATAGCTCAGGATTATGCTAATAATCTTGTTTTAGAAACATGATGCGTTGATAAGGTTCAGCCTATCACAAACTGGCCTAGTGGTTTTTGGGAACAAAATTAAAAATTCTCATTGTGTCAAACAATAAATTATCTATGCTACCGCTATATTTTACTAATGTCGCAGACCTTTTGACAACTCGTGGAGCTTTCCTGAAAAATGTACTTTATCTTCAAATCGATTCTTCTGCCATTGCTAACTTACACTTCGATTTTTGGTGGCTGATAGTTAATCGGAAATGCACTATTGTAAAGTATGTGCCAGTGTATCCCAGTTTTTGATCTCAGGATTTTATCCTGAAACTATTCTATTCCTTACCAGTATTTTCATTTTTTACCTTGCAAATTTTTATTTATTTTATCTGAGATTTATAGGAAGTTGGCCATTTACTCCAATTTGAACATTCTTCTGGTGCATTAACCCATTTGGTTAGCATTAACCCATCACTTACCATGCTGGCACTGAGATGCTCGACATAGTTTGAGTATCATTAGTAACTCAGAACATAAAGTAAATTAGACATATTTTCAAATTTTTGCTACCACTTTTAAAGGATGACCCAACTTCAGTTTCAAACCTTTACAAAAAACACAGATTTAATAAAATCTTTGGATTTGCTATTTGAGAATAAATTATGAAAAATAATAACTATTACATGGCAACCTCTGAACAGCCGATTTTTCGAGGCAATTTTTGTTGATTTTTCTATCATTCCGAGCAGCACCTCGTATATAAAATGGTGGATGTTGTTTTTAGGTGCGTGTAGACACGAATCTTACCTCAACCCTACAAAAATGATCTTATCTCACGATATTGGCGGCTAGTTGACCTCGCTAAAATGTCAAATATTGCAACCAACATGTGTGGTCCACGTTGAGGAGTGGTTAAGCGTTCTATTTCGTAAATTTAGTGTTGGAATCTTACATTTGACAATTTACAAGGCTGTCAACAATTTAGATCATCTTCACTCTAATCTATTCAATCAAGAAAAAATTTTAATTCGCTAACTATTTTTACGACTCATAAATCATTCTGTGTTTTTGATCAAGTTTTTGGGTTTTAAATCAGTGTATTCAGGTGTTTTTGCACAATTACGGGGTTTTCAATTGTAAGATAGATCGAATACGCTGAGGTATAGGACAGAAATTGATTTTTTGTTTATTCTTGACTAGGGTAGTATGTTCAAGGACTGTAGTAGGACTGTGCATGTAATATAACTGGTGAGAACGATATTAGTCTGTGTATAAGAAAGAATATTATTCGTCTAATAGAGAGTGGTATCTGATCACCCTCGACTGTGGTACTGATCGGGAACTAAAAGTGACAGCCGAACTATCAAATCAGATCAGATTTTAAGCGGAGAATCTATCGTTGCTGAGCACATGCGAGAAAAGAACCATTTCAAGTCGTGAAAACCAGAATTTAATAATTAGCACTAGGTGAAGATGAAACCAAAACCCAACGAATCCACGACTTTGACAGGATTTGTCAAGTAGTTTTAATATTTTCGGCAATATTTTATCTGAAATGTTCATTAATTTTTTTTTCTTATTTCCATGGTATTGTATTCGAGGACAGTTCACAAGTTTGTGCTTGCATTGTTGAATTTGGCTTACTACTTTAGCACACTTGTATTAAATACATTTATTGCATATTTGCTGATAATATAAAGATTATTTTATCCTTCCTCAAATATCCTCAATTAACTAAGCTAAAATAGTTTTTATACATTTTTGGATTTTTTTCTTCGAAATTCTGCTTTTAAATCATTCAGCAAAAAAATCCCCAAATTCTGAGTTCTGTAGAAACATATTCTTTTGCTATTTATTATCCGCTATTCTAGTTTGTCAAAAATCCCAAAATACGAACTGGAAATTATTACCGCCATCTTGAATCCGCCATTTTGTTTTTATATGCTTAAGCTAATATGTTTATATATGAAATTTCAAAGGAATTGCAGAACAATCAAATATATTTTGGCGAGCATTTTGCGATTTTAAGCCACTGTGCGATGCTCGACCTTCAATTCTTTTATAACTTCTTCATAGTTCATTGTAATTTTATTAAATTATCATCGTCACTGTCAAGTCGGTCAAGTTCGGTCACGAAACTGTTTTTTTAAATTTGGAAATAGGTGTAGGGTTGTCCCTGGTTGTCAAATATTCCACCCATATCGTTCCGCAACCAGCATATTCGCCTGATTTAGCTCCGTGTGACTTCTGGCTGTTCAGCAAACTCAAACGACCCCTCCAGGGAAACCGTTTTGAGTCAATTGAAGACATTAATCGTGAATCGCTACGTGCATTTTAGGTCTGCCGGAAATTGACTTTAACAACTGTTTCGAGGATTAGAAAAAACGTTGGCACAAGTGTATTGAGGCCGGGGGGGGGGGGGGGGGGGTATTACTTTCAGGGGACAAAATAGATTTGGAGAAATAAATAAAGAATTTTAAAATTATGAACAGAGTCTTACGTTTTTTTGGCCACAGTAGTATACTCATCGCAATCTTCATCTTATGGATAGGCACATATTCCGCAATAATATGCTTGGTATTTTCTTGTAAACGCCATAAAATGTGTAAGGGGCTCCCATACCGCTACTTTTAAAAATTGTTCATTAAAAACTTCGGAATTTCAAAAGGCAGTTGCCATCACCCTACGACACTACATGCTTCGGCTTCGTTTCTATTCTACGAAATAATGACGTCATAATGTTGAACAACTGGTTATGCATAATATTGCTTTTGTTTCGCATATCTTAAAACATTTCTGACATTTCCTTGACTTGTATTCGACCATTACCTTACGGCCTTACGCCAACTTCTATAATCATTTTATTTTTTGTAACATTCATGGTCTACCACCACAATCACCTTCTAGTGACTCCGTATCTTGTTCGAATGTCCTGTAAATCGTTTTAGCAGCACAAATGCTGCCATATATACAGCTCCGGCAATTTCAACTTCTACCACTGAAAACTAACCGTATAAAAACATGAAAACTTTCGTTTGTTTAAACCGAAACAGGAAAATCGAAAATTATAACTCTATAACGTAATGACAGAACTTTGTTCTAAACAGTCAAAATTAATATGCTTAAAATAATTTTCGGTGAAATATTTCTATATTTCTATTGGACACCTAAATACGCGTCATTTGCAATTCGACGAATACGAAATCAGATAAGAAGTGAATAAATATTAAATGCTAAGTTATGGTAGCTAACCGATTTGCATACAATTAACCTTGGAACTATTTTTACGTTTACTATTCATACAACTCGTCGTCTCTTGTTTAAAGACACAGAATTTATTGGTATATGTTTACAATAATCACTTAAGTAAAAAAATGTGGTCTTAACTATTTTTAGAAATATGTTTACGCTGTGGGATTATTTAAAAATGCATTAAGAACCAAATTTATTTACTCGTACATATCATCCTAATAATCCGAGTATGTATAATATGATTGATGATGTTGATTTAAAAATTAAAAATTAACCGACGTTTTTATCTTATCTACATATACTGTATGTCTACATTAATCTATCTTAAGAAACACCAATATTTTAGCGACATTTCATTAAATTTTTTTATTGAACTGGAAATTAAACGGGAAATTGATTTCTTATTAATGATAATTACAAGTAACATTGATAAATTTATTAAATATCTTTGCCTGACAAACTCTCGACAATTTCTATATACGAAAGATGTCTCTCTTCAAGTGGAAGAACGCGAATATAGAAAAATAAAATTATGATGTTGAATGGGATGGCATTTTTTGGCATGAGATGATGTAATAAATTTTAATTTGTAATGTCTTACTATAAATCGTTTATTAATATCGATATCTGTACTTAAATATTAAAGATTACAAAAGAGAGAAATCATTCCACTCTGATCCTAGTAATTACGCGCATTGCACTAATTTGCATTTAACCGTTGCATTTGGCAACCCCGCATGCCTCATCCAGCAGCCTTATTATAACCTATAGCTCATACCCTTATTATGTAATCTCAAAAAATAGGCGACCAAATACCCCTCCATGGGATTGTAGTGCCAGTAAAATAAATACTTAAATCAAAATAAAAATAGAAAACTTTTTGACCAGAATCCACTTTTTGTTGAGGAGCGGCCCCTCTTTCAAAAATATTATGAAGTGTAATCGGAAACAATATCTATTAAGTTAATATCGTCCGCTTGGCTAGCGGTGAAACAAATATTTTCCCTAATTTAATAAGGTGATTTTCTCAGCCCCCGCCGAGTCTATCACGATAGCTTTGTTTTCATTTCGAATTTATAGCATAATTGAAGAATATCGACATACGATAATCGCTCCTACGAACTATCAAATGGCGAGATAAAGATTACAGCAAAACTACTGATATTGTTAATTTATTTAATACTTATTTTATCAATATCAGTAAAACAACTAACTATTTTCTTTCACAACCTAAGCTGAGATTTTTAATATAATTAGTTCATTGGATAATGGTAAAGGTGGTGGACCAGATAATATCCGTAATAAAGTATTAAAGCACCATATTTTGTTCTTTACGGATTTTTTGTGTAATACCGTAAATATTATCTTTGAGACAGGTGTACTTATACCCTAAATGTTTAAAAATTGCTAAGGTTGTGCCTGTGCTTAAAATTGGTGAACTGATTTGGTTTCAAACTAAAGGCCAATTTCAACATTATCATTATTTGATAAAATTATTGAGAAAGTCATTGCTAGCCGTTTGAGAGACTTTTTAAACTAGTCAATTTTTTTCTTTTCATATCAATACGGGTTTAGAAAAAGCGCTGGTATACTGAAGTGGCTTTGGTTGAAATGACAAATCTGCTTTACAATGCTTTTGATAGTGGTGAATATGTCGGTGCGTTATTCCTGGATTTACAAAAGGCTTTCGATACCATTGAGAATAGCTTGTTTCTTGAACAATTATACTGTTCTGAAATTCGTGGGTTAGCGTACAATGTAATTGAGAACTACTTAAAAGATAGACATCTATTTGTTATGATAGATGGTATTGGTGGTCCTCATAAGATAGTGTTTTGGGTCCTTTACTTTTCCTCATATTTATTAAGGACATGTTAAGGTTGCCTTTGGTGGGCAAAATTCGTATCTTTGCAGATGACAGCATTTTTTATGAGACGAGCGATCCTAACACCATTGAACATAATATGAAGGAGGTATAGCGGTGTTACCAAGCTTTTAACTATTTAAATTGTTCGCATTAATAACACTCATTATTTTTGTTATCTATATACTATTTATTTATATTATCACTATAATAATTATTTATAGTTCTTTTGAAATTTAAAGTTTCACTATAAATATTTTCCTTATTATTTTTAGTTCACAAATATGGTGGTGGTTCGCACCAAGAGTGAACGATTGTTCGGCAACACTTTTTATTTTTATTATAACTTAGAGACTGTGTCTCGTTCACTTATAAAACCCGACTGACCTTTTTCGTTTCTTGTTTCAATTCCTTTTTTAGTAATTGTCGATATCTATCGACTATCGATAAATATCGAGATTCGCGAATTTAGTTTGTAGGTTTGAAAATAGCTATATTCAGCAAAACGAGCAATGCCTCGTAATTAAGCGGCGCGTTGTATAAATAGTTTTGCTACGAAGAGTGCCACGAAGTGAAAAGGATTTTTGAGGATTTTGAGCCGCTACAGGGGATATGAACATTCTACAAAATTATTTGATATCAAATATGATTTCACTTAATTTAACCAAAACATACATGATGTTTCCTTCGCGCTATAAAAATATTAGAGTTTTAATTAATTTAATTGTGAAATTTAATTCTTAAAACGGCTTCAGACAACAACTTATTTATTTTAAGCTATCATGAGGATGTAATACCCGTATGTTTTGTATTATTGGTCTACCGAATAATAAATTTTCAAAGGTACGCCAATTTAACTCAAATATTATATTATCGTATAAGCAATTCATGGGTGTTGTGTAACGAAAGTTTAATACAAAATTTCAATGTTAGAGGCGATTAACGAGCACTTGTATTATGTCGTTAGATTCGTTGTCTACTATTACTTTTTCGAATATCAAGAAAATTCTATGATGCTGAAAGGAAATATTATGATTTGAGTACTACTGCATAAGCGACTCATGGGTGTCTATTGTGTAACGAAGAATTAGTTCAAAATTTCAACATTAAAAGCGATTAACGTGCACTTGTCATATGTCGTTGGATTCGTGTAAGTAAGTAACAAAAGACACTTCAACAGCAATGCTGCTCTGCGTTGTAAATATTTTATCTTTATCTTTATCTTTATCTTTATCTTTATCTTTATCTTTATCTTTATCTTTATCTTTATCTTTATCTTTATCTTTATCTTTATCTTTATCTTTATCTTTATCTTTATCTTTATCTTTATCTTTATCTTTATCTTTATCTTTATCTTTATCTTTATCTTTATCTTTATCTTTATCTTTATCTTTATCTTTATCTTTATCTTTATCTTTATCTTTATCTTTATCTTTATCTTTATCTTTATCTTTATCTTTATCTTTATCTTTATCTTTATCTTTATCTTTATCTTTATCTTTATCTTTATCTTTATCTTTATCTTTATCTTTATCTTTATCTTTATCTTTATCTTTATTTTTATCTTTATCTTTATCTTTATCTTTATCTTTATCTTTATCTTTATCTTTATCTTTATCTTTATCTTTATCTTTATCTTTATCTTTATCTTTATCTTTATCTTTATCTTTATCTTTATCTTTATCTTTATCTTTATCTTTATCTTTATCTTTATCTTTATCTTTATCTTTATCTTTATCTTTATCTTTTTATTTATCTTTATCTTATATGAGTTTTGAAAATAAGTGCGTTTACTGAATAGTAGAAGTGAAACTACTGACTAAAAATTAAATTTCATGGAATATCAAATCTAGGTTCATAAAAACTAACACAAAATCTAATTTTAAAATTTTATTACTAAAGATAGGGTTCCTAAGGTGTAAACAGAGTGTACGGTAGGTTTGGCATCATTCGAGAGATCCTGTGTATAACAACTTGGTCGTACATTCAGAATCAATGAATTAATTAATTTTTGGAATCCTCTAATAGTTCTGAATGTTATAGTAAGTTAAGTCGATTTTACTGTATCAACTAATCTATTGGCAACCTGTAGCGTCTACAACTATTCATATTATCTAAAAATACTCTTAGAGGACAATTATTACCTCATGCTGATAGTTCTAATGTAACATAAATCATTCATTACAAAAAAACACTAAATTTAATTATTAGTGCATTGTACCGATAAATTTCCGGAAGTCGCCGGATAAACATTCGATTCTAGAAATAATATAATATTTTTATTATATTTTGCTATAGCTGAAGTTTAATTGCTTAGCACCTACGCGTATACCTCGACCAATGATTAAATTAATTAATCAAGACGTAAAATATTACACTTTCTTATTCTTGTAAACACTTTTACGATTCACTAAATATTTTTCTTATTAATTAAAAATACGTAAAGCGAGAAATAATTTACCGCATACAAAAAAAATAATATTAAAATGTTCAAGTAGTTTGCGTTGAATACAGACGCCAGTGAGAAGAAAATATCTGCATTTTCTTAATAAAATAATTAAATTTGATACAAAGTATAGGTATAGGTAGATACAAATCTCGAATCGTTCGATAAATTTAATGTACACAAGTAAACATAACTTAATTAATAATCAAATAGTGTTTTTACAAGTGAATGAGTTAATAAAATAATTAATTTATGGTGTAGTTTTGTAATTTAATTTATAGTTTATATATCAACAATTTTTACTTGTTTGTGTGAGACGAGACGAGTATTTTTATGGTGGACATACAGACATGTGCAAGCAACGGATGATAGTTTTTTTTTTATTAAGAATAAAGTTTATTTTAAGTGATGATTAATTTCCGTTTTAGAAGTGTTTTTAAATTTTATTTACCGAAAAATAATAATAAATATTATAACGATATTTATTGTGTCGCGATTTAATCGTAAACTATTTGAATGGGTTTTGTATATTGCATTTCCTATGAAAATTTATTGTTGTTTAATATTGGCAATATGTATCAGCAAACAATTTTATATTTTAGTTAATCTACATGTTTATTCGGCAATATTTATGTACATACATGTATAAATGTACATAGGTTTAGGTTTTTACCTAGATTTGCATATTTCGGTAGTGGAATAAATAAACGATTTTCATGTAAATCGATTCATAATGAAATTGAATATGAATACGGTGCTGAGAAATTTGTATATAGGAATTTTAAAATTCTGATTAAAAATATTAAAATGTTTGGGTTTTTAAAAATTTTTAAAGTTTCGTTTTTGATTAAACTAATATTCTTTTCCTTAAAAATCTTAAATACGGAAAATTTTGATCCGAAGATAGTGATTGCTATTCTGAATATATGTACAAGACATGAACAAAACATACAAGTAGATGGAGTTTTGCAACGTTCATGAGTTCATTCGATAAAAAATTTGTATCAATGTCACGTTGCCTCAGGTGTTGCATTAAAACGCGATTAATATAAACAAATTGAGTGGTGAATAATGTGTGGCAAGTACTCCACTTTCTTATACCACAAATGTGTCTAGTTTGGGCCAGATCTACCTTATTATTATGCATAAAGTATTATTGGACCATCTGTCGTTCATTGTTCTTCTAGCTTCCTCTTTGAAGCAATAATTTGCACTTAGCGAGGGGAATATCAACTTCTACCCTGCTTGGTGAAATGAGGCAGGTTGTCGTGCGAGTTCATCCGCCTTTTCATTGTCTTTAATGCCCTGGCACCCACATCAGGTGAAAGTTGAGCTAATCTTTCATGATGAGGGACAATTCTGCGGTACTTTCGACGTAAGATAATATGATTTGAGCGCCTTAATTACATTGAGGCATAACCAGTCAACGCCTTTTCTTATCACGATTAGTACAGCTTAAAAAACGCTGACGCTGATTCCGCTGCACCAGACCTAAATTCCTTTATTTCTCCAATTGTTCATGGAGTTCAGATGTTTCCTTCTTGTTCTGATTGGTTCCACCCCAGAATCTTCTGGACCAGCCTTCGGAGAGTGTAAATTTGGCATCTGGGATTCCCTTGCTTGTTTTACCAAATTATACCAGTGATGTTTGGTCCTGGTAGTAGTTTGCTTCTACCAAAGCAGTACTCACTTCCGCGAGGCGGACACAACTACATAGCTGTACACAGAGACAGCTGATCCTCTTTAGTACCATTTGCTAGACGGGGGGGGGGGGGGGCGGCCTTACTAGTAAACATTCTGTTTGAAATATCGATAACTATTGATAACTATTGGGATTTTTACACAATTTTTACCCAAAGTGACTATATTCACAATGTACCTTCCCGCTCCCTCCCTTAATGAAATATTTAACTTTGAATTTCCAGGTGGATTAACACGACAACAATTTTTGAAATCTATGGCGTTGCAGATGTATCAAAGAGTGCTTATGCGCCGTATTTTACACAAGCACGGTAAAAGAAGAACTCATACTCTCACAATAGAACTATCATTTCCCAAAATATTTTAATATTAGCCACGTCTAAAATTCTCTCATTTCAGTTCAACATATACCAATTGCATCAAATCAAGTCATTGTCGAAACCGTAATCGGAAGCTAAATACCGACTCACAATGGATTCCGAGTTTCATGTATCTACGTCTTCGGCTGCTCATTTCATTATTGATCAACTGGTTGAGAGACGAGCTAGTTTTTATGTAAACGAGAATAATAATTTTATTATTAAGATTCATTAAAAACTTGTGAATGAAACCCCATAAGTGCAAAATGAATTTTATAAGGGCCACAGAGTCACTGAATACCAATAGCAGTTACCACAAATCGAATGTTAGACTAAAACTATTGCAAACCATTTAAAATAAAAGCGTAATGTTCCCCAGAGCGATAAACCTCATTTTGCATCTTTCGTCAGTGTACAGTTTGCTCTCGATACAGTTCTGTAATTCAACAAAATTCCTAAATAATTACTTCATGAGTTTTACATTCAGTATTTTCCCCAAGCCAAGCAAGTAGTTAGAATAAATTGGATAAATTGTTGCAGTCCTTACCATTTCCACCCTAACAACTGTGGTAGAAGAAAACTAAATTTAATCAGTTTAACAGTTCATCAGTTTATTAACAGTTGAAGTATGCCAATCTCTTTTACTTTCTTTTACGTAAAATAAAATATAGTAATCATGAAAAATGTTGACCTCGAGATTTTTGCAGATTTACCGTATGTATAGCCGAAGTAAAAAAAAAAGTTTTAAAAATGTATGTGTGCATGTCTGCAACCCAGACGGATTGACTGATCCATGTGTTTTCCGAGTGACCTAACCGAAATCGGTCCATCGAAAAGTATTTCTAAATAAATTTTGCAATAAAATCGCTCCAGATCGTTTTTCAACCATAAGCGGAAATACCATTTTTGACATAAAAAATTGGTTTTCAACTTAAATTGAGGCTTTACAGCACAGTACAGACTGACTGATAATGATGATCTTCATACTTAAACTTTTTCAACTTTAATATTAGTAGATAATAGATCATTTTTAAAATTTAGCGGAAATAACAAGTTTTAATTAAAAAAAATTATTTCACCAAAATTCGGCATCTCTTCAGTCCAGGCGGATTGAAGTTGAAAACATACCTCCGAAAATAAAAATCATCACATTCGCTTCCGCACTCAAAACCAATCAAATTTTGTGAAATGCTTTATGCCCCGCCTACTAGTTCCACACTCGAGTTGAAATATTTTTTGTTGTTGTTTTAATACATTCTGTGTGATACCGTGGTATTTGTGCCGCACTCACTCTCACAGGTATGTATTCAGCTTGACAATTCGGAATAAAACTTCATACTTAAGCTTTTTCCATGAATTGAGAGATCTTACGAGATTTTGTGAAAATTTGTGTACGTGACCGGTTAAATTCATTTGCAGCACAAACCCTTTCATCTGCAGAAAATTAAACGAACATCCTATTTAAGGCTAAAAGGAATAACTTTGTAATTAATGCTTTCAGATAGTTGGCAAAAATGTAGATAATTGGCAAAAATGACTATATGGTGGATGCATCAAAACTTTCCAGCCAAGCTCTCTCAGTTTCCGGATCATCAATGTTGTGTGTGGTCTAGCGTTATCGTAATGGAACACAACGCCTTTTCTGCTGATCAATTCTGGACGTTTTAACTGAATTGCTTGTCTTAAACGCGTTAGTTGCTGACAGTAAAAAATTAGAATCAATCGTTTGGCCCAGTGGCAGCACCTCATAATGCACGATTCCTTTCCAATCCCACCAAACACATAGCATTACCGTTCTTGGCGTCAATCCTAACTTTGATATCGTTTGGCTAGCTTCACCTCGTTTCGTCCATGATCTTTTTCGCACAACGTTGTCGTATCTTATTCACTTTTCATCATCAGTAATCATTCGCTTTAAAAATAGCTCGATTTCGTTCCGTTTCAGTAAAGTTTCGCAGATAGAAATCCGGTCCATGTTTAACTATTAATTCATGGGGTACCCAAACGTGAAGTTTTTTTTTGTATCCAGCCATTTTAAAATGGTTTAAAACTGTTTTGTGATCAATATTTAGTTCTTTACCAATTGCATGACTGCTTATATGCAGGTCTTCTTCAACTTTCTGCATGATTTTCTTTCTGCATGATGACTTTTCCAGTGGTTGGTCGACCAGAGCGAGGTGCATCTTTGACATCCATATCTTTGCTGCTGATTTTGATAAAGCACCTTCTTCATAAACAGCACAATCTTTTCGCAAGCCTGAGCCGCGTTTTTACCTTTGTCGTAATCAAATTTTAAAAGATATCGAATTTTATCATTATTTATCTCGCATGTTTAAAAAGCTGTAACTTTTTATTCATTTCACCGATTTTAATGTTTTGTATGTCAAAGTCGAAGTTAAAATATTATCTTTCAAACACACGTTACAATACGAATTGCCCGATACGATCAATGGTTACTAAGATATATGAATGTAAAGCCATGTACCGGGAAAAAGGCCACTAACTTTTTTCCCCTACCTATTATTTAATTTATTTAAAATTGAATCAAATAAATTTCGTCCCCAAACGTCGTCCCCGTCGTTTCCTCGCCAAACGAGGGCCCAACAATTCTCAACCCTCGACTATGATACAGCTTTGAGTGTGATAAGAAAGGGTACCAAAATTTTTGATGAAAATTGTAAGTTTTCACAAAATGTAAGTACCCGAAGTGATAGTCTTCGTTTACCGAATTTTACAGTTATTATTTCGCCAGGAGTTAGTAATTATTGGTGCCCGATCACTTCCAAATCCTGTCATACATTAATTTACTTTTCATTAATTTAAGTACCGCTATGAGCTCGACATTCCATGAGCCAACTATGGCTAACCTGTGTATTTGGAATCGTCTAGTAAAAATATTTTTATATGGAGTTATAACATAACATCTTCAGATAATTATAGTTATTTATTTATTTTATTTATTTATTTACATATATGAAATTTTGAAGAACTGTGCACCCCACTTTGAGCATCCGAGCTCATTTATAATGGAGTATGCAATTCAATTGAGTTCCAAATAAGTTTTCCATTGTTTTGTTTTTAAGAAGTTGTTGAGATGAGATCAGCGGTTACAAAAACAACATGAGTGCCGAATACAGCTACACTGTCCGCCAGCCGAGATAATCACAGTGCCCCTCAGTCTCATGTCACGCAAACACAGTAGCACCTGGACTATTCACAGCATAGAAGTCCATAGAGGACCATTCACAGCAAAGTCTGGAACAATTCCTGTGCCCACAGCAAATCCCTAAACGACCGTCTCAACAAATTCTGGAACAAAGTTTAAATTAAATTTCTTTAAAAAAAAAAAAAAAAAAAAAAAAAAAAAAACACCACATTTTATGTTGTTCCTAGCCAACCAAAAAATTTAGCGCCACACACTATAAATTAAGATAATTGTTGCTGTCGTTTGAAATGATTGATTACCATAACAATTGGCTGGATAGAAATTATATAATTTATCCTCAATTGAAGGAGAAATATTACGAACAGCACGGAATAGATAGTCTCCTTAAACCAGAGTCTGGAATAAAACAAATGTCCGAAAATGGTTTCATGAATTTTAATTGTCATTATTTAATAATAATTATATTGTAATTTGACTATTTGACTGCTGCTAAATTTAAATCATTTCTAAATTTTTCTATTGATCGACTATCTTTAGTGATTATTTTCCAGCCGTGTCTGACTCTGTTCACTTCTTTCGCGCTAGAGGAAGGCTTTTTGCTTGGTCGTTTTCCTGCCAGGTTTCATGCTGTTCATATGTTTTGGCAGCTCTAGAAGAATACGTTCTTTTCGACGGGCTTATTCAATTAATTGTTTAGTTTATTTTTGCTAAATTTCACTGAATCGCTATTTATTTTATTTATTTATTTAATTCACGTATATAGCTCATTTGTAATGGGATATGAAGTTTAAATATACCCAAATTAATTCCCTTCCTGTTTTATTCTCTGGCGTCAAGTAATTTTTTGCATAATTTTTGAGCTTGTAAAATGCTCAGTTTGGCCATAGATCACTCGTCACAAAATAATCTTCTTTCCAGATTCCGCACCGCAATGATTTTTGTGTCTTCGAATTTGGTCAATTACGGCAAGTAATCTTGATTTTCATCCGTGATTTTAAGTTATTGAGTAAACTACAAAATTAATTAAATTTAATTTAACTAAAATTTAATAAAACTAGAAAAAACAAAAACATCTTGGCGGCGCTAAAGTCAAAGGCAATTGATAACGCAATTCGTTTCTTACAATATTTCATTCGACAGTATTCCCTTCTGTTCGCTGAGGCGATTTCATTTCCAATTGCAGAAATTTTTGGAGAAAAATTTGTATGGGAGCACCTACGCCCCCCCCCCCCTCCCCCCACTCTGATTCGAGCAAGTCACTAATTTCATAATCCTTTGCCTAAACTCATTCCCACGAAATCGTTTTAGATTAAAGTTTAGAAAAAATTTGTTGGCCCCAAACCTCGGGGTCCAATTCTTTCAAAAACATCATCAGTTTGGTTCTGAACATGCAACTTATACATGGTAAAAATTTCAAGACGATTCGTTGAGCGGCTGAAACGCCCTTCAGGAACCAAAACCCACGAGGCTGACCTCTTCATAAATATTACGAAAATCTGCTCGTTTTGATATAAAATACCTATGCACAATTAGAATCCGATTGGATCAATGGTGCTCATGATCCAGAGGACGGACCACTCAGATTCGAGCATGTCACTTATTTCATATAACCCCTACCCTTCCCGGAGAAAATTTTTAAAAAATTGAAGTTCTATAAAAAATGTGTACCGGTGCCTTTAGACCCCGGTGTCCAGTCCTGGTTGTACTACCGCAGGAACCTTCACGGTATAGGAGGAAGCAAAACGCAAGTATAGGAGAAAGCAAGATGCTTTATATTATAGTTTCTGTACAGTTAGATAGAATGCGCTGTTTTTAAAACAATAGATGGAAATAGATTACGGAATAGTAGTAATTAGTTTATATAAGTAAACCGATGAACCGATTTGAACCGGCTGAGTCCAGTTTCAAAGTTCTGTTCTTGGTTTGAATCAGTTCTTTTTACTAAAACCCGTTTACGACTCTTTGGTTGTTGGGGCACTATCTAGTTGATACCACCGATTAACCGAACGGTTTTACTTTTGTCCTTAATGGTAATTTGGATGACATTACAATTCTTTCAACTTGGTTCAAGTCGGTTCCAACAAGTCAACATCAAAGGCTTGAACTGGAACCTATTAATAATTTGTTTAACCTATTTAAACTAAATATTAAAATAAATTTAGCTTGAAATGGTTCAAATATTATTCCGCTCGGATCTCGCTAAAATTCGATTGAATCCAACCGATTTGGTTTATTTCGGTTAGTATACTCATTCTTTTTTCTTATACTCGTACCTACTGCGTTCTGGATTTATATACCTGCAACAACAATTCAGTTCACATGGTGTTAAGGAGTTAAGGACACCTTTATTCTCTCCAATATGCATTCAATTATGAAATGGATAGATCTAATGGAGTCGAATTTAACTCTAAGAATTCCAATCTTGCCTTATTCCAAGAAAATATTACAGCAACCTCAGGCCTGCGTTGACTATTTCCTTCCCTTCACGTATCAATCTTTTAAAACCGCCGAAATATTCAACAATCTTTAAAAACGATATAGTTATTTGGGCATCCCAGACACAGAGCTAAAACATCAAAAATATAGTTTGGTTATGTTGCAAACAAGCAACTTTTTATATAATTACTTTTAACAACTTTTTTTATAAAAGTAAAATATATTTACCTAAACGTTTGCTGTTTTATTTCCATATGTTTGTGAAATGTCATTTATTGTGTCATGTATTCGATTAAATTCTATTTTATCCGAGAGAGGCGCTTTCCGTACTTTCACAATCGTCAATAGCGGCGCCCGATAAATCGGTAGAGCAAAATTTGTTGATGTCGATTTTTAACTCAAAACTTGAATGAAAAAACTTTGTTTAGAGTTAAATAAATTAATTATAGGCAAAAATAGCGCGCTAAATATAAGTTTTGACATAGAAAATTGGGTGCTCCGGATAAATTAATCGGGCAGTTTTAGATTAATGCTGTGTGCCTCAAGTCAATTTTTTCGGCTAAATTATGAACCAAAAAGTTTTTTGATGTGACCTTACGCTATTCACCGCCAGGTTACAAACGAAAAATCTGTTCGCGAGGTAACTTTTCAATTTAGTTGTCAAATGCCAATTTTAAACATTTCTTTATTTCATTTCTTACATTTTTTTTAAACATTTCGTAGTTTATAATAACATTTGCTAGAATTGCAACTTAGTTTAGTTAATAATTTAGTCAAGCACCCAGCATAAATCAATGCAGTACTTTCATGGTCAATGTTGTTTGCAGTTTTCTCACAAAAATTATTGATTCTTAAAAAATATTTGACCCACAATTTATTTAAAATATTTATTTATTAATTATTATGAAAAAATTATTTCGCAATTTTTATAAATGATTAAGTAAAATATAAATAATAAAAACTTCGGGACCTTGATCCTACCACCTCCACCACCACCACCTATTCCAATTAGGACGAATGCTACAGTCCGAATTCGAATGAGGTTCTGGATAAAATTTACAAGATGGTACTCGGCATACGTTTTTGGTGGTAGTCGGAGCTACAGCGACCTCAGTTGGAGTTTCGTTTGGTACAGTCGTTTCTTCTTCCAATATCGTCGCATCCGTGGATGGCGTTATCGTTGGTGATACTGCAGGATTTGATGTTGGTGAATTAGATGTGTCCGACGAAACAGTAGGACTGGTTTCTTCATTGGTAGTTGATGGCGATGAAGAAAAGGTTTCTGGAGTAGGCATGGGTGTTGTTGAAGTGGTTGAATCCGTAGAAAAATCTGCCATTGATATAGTAGATATCGAAATATCACTTATTGCTGCCCCTTGTGTACTTGCGGAAGCGGAACTCATTGGTGGTGAATTCACTCCTTCAGAATTTGCTGGGGTCGTAGATGATGTAATCGATGCGTTGTCTGTGGTGTCAGTCATTGCACTAGATTGACCCCTAATCTCTCTAAACACTACGTTTAAAACTATTGCGAGCACCAATATATACGTTTTCATTTTGAATCAAATATTTTCCACTTAGTTCTGATATTCGCTGTGACTATGGGGTACTGATATATTCCACCTACTATTTCGAATATTATATAGTCAGATTTCGAGCTTCCGTATTATCGCGTACGTGATATTTACTATAGATTGCAATATTTTGCTATGATGTTATCAAACTAAAGCTAGATTTTTAGCAAAATGTGACAATGTACAGGAGTTGGACTTCGCTTGCTTACATCATATTTTGCTTTCGTTATTTTTTACATTTATAATTTACCGAGTAAATAATCATAATGAGATTTTGTCAGATTTAATTATAAACTAAATTGATTGATTAATTGAGCGAGTTCGGTTATAATTTAGCAAATGTTTGTGTTTATCTTTTCTTTGGCAAGCATTATATAATAAGCAGGATCACATTGCCTGAAAATTTTATAGAACGAACCCATATGACCCCAATTCAGACTATAGGAGTCTAAATTAAAACCATGAGTACTGAATTTCTAGTCGCTTCTAACTTGTATAATAAACAATTGTATCCAGATGATTGGAAGCTTTTAACTTTTGCTCATATTTTTGAGAAAACCAGTAAGTACCTACTACGATGCGACCATTATTGTCAAATTTAAAGCAAATACACCGAAAGCAATTTATAGCAGGAAATTGTTCTACTCAACATCTGTCAACCAGTACTTATGCAAGACAACAACAGTCAATCTTAAATTCGAAATTTTGCAACGAATAATCTGAGGACCTATATGCTAGAAAACTTTTGTGTTCCACTTGACCATTGTATTGCACAAGAATGTGTAACTTTAATTTTTACATGTGCGATTGGTTAACAATACACTAAATTTAATTTGTTCTATGATATTGTGCTGACAACATTAATTGTTTCCAATTTGTTTGTGATGTGCTTCGAAAACAACCCAAAATAATTTAAATAAACTAAATTAATTTATAACTAATGCAAATGTACCTCCTCATACAGGTTCTTCGATTATTATATATTTTATTTGACGCCAACGAGTCTAAGCCTTCGTGGGCCACGCCATTCTCAGTTAATTGTTAATGTAGTACTTTTCTTATCAGGTCTTGTTATGGTGACCTTTAATGTGGCAAATCAAGAAACCATTTCACTCGGTTAGTGCTAATGAATCTGATAATAATATCCCTATATTTGCAGCCTAATTGTACCGTAAATAGATCGAAAGATGTTCCTCTCAGGTTTTACTATCGACAGCTTGCACTGGTCTTATAAGTGCTCTGTAAAATTAAAGTTTACGCAATCGCGAGAGATATGTAGAAGCAACACTCATGACTCGATATCTAGCTGTCAAATTCTTACGAACGACAGCTGCCCGTTCCCAGATTAGGCATAGCAATAATTCTAGGTGTTGAAACCAGTTTATTTGGTATCATTCAGTTTTCGTTCAAGAAGCACATAATGATCTGCATATCCAAGCACCTGGCTTATTAAATATGCCACAAGAAGTTTCAATATTCAGCTTTCCATTATTCCAGCAACTCGTCCTGGTTTTGAATAAAGTAGTAAAGATTAAATAAAAGAGTATAGCGCTTTCGTGTTTCATAAATTCAGTGAGAATTCCGCCTGCGACTAAAACAAAAGTTCTCTAAGTCAGTTGGAACAATAAATTTTTTCAAGTGAAATTTATTTAATTTTTTCCATTTTGTTCATTGCTATATACATGGAGAATAGAGTGATGGTTGATTTTCATTGATCCTTGACAGCGCCGAAAGTTACTTGTTTTTTTCTGCAATGTGAGCCCCTGCCTGCTGTAAGAATTGATCGGCGAAATTAAATTTTTGTCTGGTTTCCAAATTAATTTTTGAAAACTTAAAATTTTACCAGTTTCCAATAAAATATTCGTATAGTAGTCACTGTTAGTGAAGTAAATCGACATCATCACTTTCGTAGCTGATTTTCTGTCGTGCTTTGCTAGATCAAAAAAGATGTAATGCAAATGGAAAATTAAAGGATATACTCTTAGGCTTATTAAATGTAAACCGTTTTTTGTTTAACTAACTGCTTTTACTAACCCTTAAAGCGACCATAACCCAAATCGAAAATCAGACCAAAAATGGATTAAGAAAACAAAGCATAACCAAATGATAATCTAGTGATGTGATTAATTAAAAACTCTCTCTAGGCTAATCAAATGCCCATTTAAACATTTTGGGTTCCGCTCTTTTTTGATAAAGCAGTCGCCGTTTCCAATTTAAAGTTGGCAGAACCCAAATCGAAGAACGGGTCGATTGTTTATAGTAAACATTCTATTAAACTTATTATTCCTACCGGAGGGCTTCTGATACCTTTAGGGATGTAAACTTAATGTAATGAAAGTCTAAAGTATTGTTTAGGCAAGGACAAAATAATCTTTTGAGTTTAAAATTTTTATATTTTTTTTGCTTTTCCAATGTTTTTGTGAAAAACTTGTGAAGGCATAAAGTCTTACAGAGGTTCGAAATCAATAGATCTGCAATTAGAGTTAGGATCCAACTTTTGATTATCCTTGCCATATGGATTAGGGGTAAACGAACCACTTTCCGAATTTGATTCATGTGGTGAAACTAACATACATATAACACAGCTGCTTTAATCAAATATTATTTTATTTAACGTTGTAAATAAACGGATTCACGGTTATACACATCAAAAGTGCTGCTATGGTATTATCATCATCATCGAGTATCCTGTATCACATCATCAGCTGTACATATATCCATATTTACTTACCGTAGCCATAGTTTCCATATACAGTGAAACTTGTCAAAGCCGGAATCATGCGGGGCCGAATAAAATTTCCGCCACTGGGAAGTTTCCGTCTCTCGAAAGTTCTTGGCCAAATTTTTTCTAAATTAAAGTCTAGTATTAGGTTTCAATGTACATACATAGTACGTATTTTATTTAATACAATACATCAAAAAAATTCAGTTAGGTATTGAATGCAACAAGAAGCGTTGTTAAAATAAAAATACATATTTATATTTATACATAATTGTATGTACATATATACACACTAGTACATACATAAATACATTAATTAAAAATAATTCACCTATGTAATATAAATTTAAAGAAATAGTGCAGATCTAGATAACCGCGTTTACAAAATTATCCATCGTTGCTTTCGTCAGTTTACTAGTTGCACATTTAGAAATGATGAATAATTTAGACTCCTCGGGCTTCCTCCAGATGCTTGATTATCGCGGTTTTGTTAGCAGTTAAAATATCAGCTTCAACGATAATTCAGCACTGTCCGAGTTGTTTCCTGTTTCTTACGATCTTACAGATGAAGAAGCTGAGCTCAACTCATTCAATATTACGTCATTTTCAAAAATTACTCATCGTCAATTGCTATAAAATCCTATTGTTATGATCGCCTTATATAGCCTGAATCATATTCTGCAATTCTTCTGTTGGAATAGGATCATCTTCGACTGTTTCAACAAATTCATCAAAAACAATTCCGCATTTTTTGAAACATTTAGTGATTTGTTCTGGTTTAGTTTGTTTTATTGAATGCACAATAAAGTAAATTGCTTCCAATATATTGGTCTGTTTCCTTAAATTAGGTGCTTTTGACACTGTATCTATTGCAGACAACAGTTTTTGAAGCAAAACTTTTCTATAGTTGAATTTTAAATTTGCAATTATACCGGCATCTCAAGGTTGTAGAGAAGCTGTAGCATTGGCAGGAAAAAAGATCAATTTTATATTTGAGAAATTTTTGCGTGGATGACACGTTGCATCGTCGAGAAACAGCAAAATGTTTCTGTTTTGCTTGATTATTTCGTTGTTAAAACCCCGTAGAAATTGTTCAAAGATCGTAGATTTGAGAAAATTTCGACGGGTAAAGATCTTTTGTCTATTCTTTTAAAGGCACGTGGATTATTCGAATAACTATTAAAACGTATAGAATTCGATTCCGCCTTACACAAGTACCAAATAATGAAAACTTTAATTTTATTACCAAAAAGTTTGTCCGGCTTCCGGGTTTGAGAAGTTTCCGGTATATACAAGATCAATTTAGAATAAAATTTCATTCTGGGGAAAATAATTCCGTATAATGAAAGATTCCGGTACATAAGAGTTCCGGCTTTGGCAAGTTTTACTGTATTTTAATTATATTCATTCGATTACAAATTAGCGACAAGTTAACATTAAAACTAAAAATATACAGTGTGTAGTTTTATTGAAAATAAATAAAATCTTGGCTTGTGGTTTTAATTAACGAAATGTTCAATAGTGTGGCTTCTTCATTTACTTGATCATCTTAAATTACAAGTTCATCAGTAAACCTCTTCATCACCATTTTTTCATCATCCATCATAATTGGAAATTACAAAAATATTTTATTCAACATCATCATCATCTTCACAAACAATTCATAAAAATTTCTACATTGTTTTAGAATTTTAAAATACTATTGGGACTACAAATTAATTCGGACCGTTTTCAAAAAGTGGCTCTGACTATAATATTATAGTGACAATGATTTTTTGTTGTTTCAGACAGGTTAAACGTCTGCCGTTAACATTCAGTTTGTATTGCTTTGAGTTTCATACAAAACGTGTTTTTTATAGCATTAATATGTCGGATTTTGTGATAACTAAACAGCATTTGCGGGAAGTGTTAATTTTTTGTTTTAATTGGAAAAAAGTTCAGTTGAATCACATTGAAGGTTTGTGGAAGTTTACGGTGACAATGCTACAACCAAATCATGTAGAAAATGGTTTCGACGCTTCAAAAATGATGATTCCAGTGTTGAAGATCGCTTAGAACAGCATGGGCATGTTTCCAAAAGCAAGGCAATTGGGTCCCTTATGAATTAAAACCAAGAGACGTGGAAAAGCGATTTTTTTCTTGTGAGCAGCTGCTTGAAAGGCAAACAAGAAAGGATTTTTTATATCGGATAGTGACTGGTGACGAGAAGTGGATCTTCTACGATAACCTCAAGAGGAAAAATACTAAGTTTTGCCCGGCCCATCGTTGTGTACTACGAGCTGCATTACGATAAAAATGATATGATGAAAGGCATGATAAAGTTATTCTTCTGCATGACAACGCTCGGCCTCACGTTGCAAAATTCGTAAACAAATATTTGGAAACGCTAAAGTAGAATATTTTACAGCACCCGCACCCGGAAATTGCTCCTTCTGATTACTGGTTGTTCCGACGGATGCAACACGATTTAGCAGGTCACCGATTCACTTCTTTCGATTAAATTGATAATTGACTGCAAACTTGGATCGCCTCTAAAGACGAAACGTTTTTTCTTTCGAAAATAGCCTGAGGTTTACAATCAAAAAAACGGATCGAATTAATTTTTACTACCAATAAATCAATTGATTTGTTACCATAAAAGAAAATAGCTCACATGATCATTACACCACCGTCCCAGCTATGGTATCTGGCCAAAACTATTTCTTATTTTCATAAACCGTAGAAGTAAGAACTATATAATTATTAGCCATCGAGGATAAACTTTTGAGAATCGTCCGCTTATCAGCTAGTATTGTTGTCTCCTAAATATGCCCGTTAGTGTATTTTGAGGATGTTGCTAATATGGACTTTTCCGCTATTAAAAATTTTCTAAAACCCATGTTAGGTGAACCCAAGCAAGTGAAATAAATTCAAATACATTCACCCACATTTTTTATTAATTATTTTCATCACATCCTATGTTCATACCACCATCTATAGTACAGATAAACCGTGTTCGATATTTATTTAAAATTAGCTGGAGAAATTGATATAAATCTGTCCGCTTATCATCAATTTAGTAAATCGAAAATTTATACAAAACAAAAAAATTGCTATAAGCACATTTTTATTCACAAATCTGCAGTTTTGGCGCTGATAGCTAATTATTCATTTTTTATATTGGGTGTGTGAATATGACGCGCCCTTTCCCAAAAAGTGTCGTTCTTAGTACTGCTTCCGTTAGAAAATGAAAAAAATAAATTTGCAATACTGGTATTCTATAGTACTTGATGTCAGCTGTCAAACGCAGTATGCGACATTTGGTTAAAGTGTAAACAACTAGTATTTTTAGCTCTCCGAATTTTATTCCAAATAAACATTTGCGGGAAGTTTTATTACATTATTTTAGTGTAAAGAAAAGTGAAGCAGAAACTCGTTTTCTTATCGAAGTTTACGGTGAGCATGCTTCATCGAATACAACGTGCAAATAATGATTTCGACGATTTAAAAATGAGGATTTTGGTATTGAACCTAAAGAGTATGGAAACCTACCCCAAAAAATAGATGAGAAGGTGTTGAATTAGAAACGTTATTGGGTGAAGATTCTGATCAAACGCAATCAGAATTGCCTGTAGTATTAATGGTTGATCGATCAACTGTTGCAAAAGGTTTACAAACAATAGGAATGGTTCGAAAACCTAGCAACTGTGTTCCACATGAATCAGAAGAACGAGACCTCGAACGTCGGAAAACCATTTGCGGAATAATGCTTCAAAGACAACGAAGAAAAGGGATTCTTAATCGAATGGTTACTGAACCCATACGCAAAAACGTTGGGTGCATCCTGGTGAAGCTGGTCTGTCGCAACCAAAGCGAGATATTCATTGCAATAAGATTATGTTCTGCATCTAGTGGGGTCAAAAAGGTGTGGTATATTATGAAAAAGACAAATAGTTTTGGTTTTGCACGACAATGCAAAACCAATGTTGGTACAGTTGGCTGTGGTATATTTTCAGATACCACTAACAAACACTGAATTATTGTTTCTGACTCCAGAGTAAAAAGAAAACACCACACCACACAATTTGCATTAATTAAAAACTCAAGATTTCAAATTGATAATTATTAATATAATTGTTTTACTTTCAAATATAAATTTTATTTTGCATCAACCGAGTTGATGGTTTGTTGATCGCCGTAATCCTAATAATGATCCCGCTTAACAACCACAGCTGATTATCATTATTATGTATTACCAAAACTCATAAATATATAAAGTAAAGTATATATACGAGTATATAATATAAATACATTTAAACATAGAAAAAGAATAATAAATACACTGTATGTTGAATACCATGGAGATGATCGCCCGTGAAACAATATAATTTAGTTATATATAAGTAAATATTAATATCTCATTCGTATCGTATAATTGATGATTGTATACTAAATTATTGTCTTTATACATAATTATATAGATCACGGAATTTTGTGTATTTATATATAACAAAATAATAGGGTGCAGCTGGAGTACCATATAGTGTTTTGTAATAACACTATATCACTCACCCTGCAGATATAGTCTCACCCGGTGAAGAGTGGTAAACATTGAAAATTTCTTAATCTTAATGGCGCCTTACTGTATTTCTCGATGATGATGACATTGTTTTTATTTCATCTATCACGTATGTAGGTTTTAGTCGGTCGATGGCAAATGATTCTCTCTTACCCTTGTAATCAATTACGAAATATTTGCGCAATCTTCGCAGAACTTTTAATGGCCCCTCATATGGTGGTGTTAATCCCGTCTTAACTTTGTTCACTCGAATGAAAACGAAGTTGCAGTTCGTTAATTCTTTCGGGATGTAAATATTGTTCTGAGGGGTATTGCGCGTATCTTTTGGAACGACGTTCCACTTTTACTCGCGTAACTTATCGACCATTGAAGTTAGATCTGCCGATTGCGTGGGGCTAGAATGAATTACTAGTTCTTCTGGGACCTTTAGCGTCTGTCCATAGACAAGATAAGCAGGTGTGCATCCAAGGTCAGTCTTTATCGACGTTCTAATCCCAAGAAGTACGAATGGCAGTTCTTCACTCCAATTAATGCTGTTCGATCTAGCGAATATTCATGCTTTTAAATGGCGATGCAAACGTTCTACCATTCCATTTGCCTGTGGATGATACGTTGTAGTACGTATTCTGTGACAACCTAACAATTTTGTCAATTCTTTAAACAGATTGCTCTCGAACTGACTACCTTGGTCAGTGGTTATCTCCATAGTGGAATGCCAAATCTCGAAATATATTGTTCTATGAACTGGATGAGAAAGTCCGTGAAGGTTAGGTTAGGTTAGGTTGGAGTGACTGCTATCGCACACTTAGGCCAGTATTGGCCCATTGTGATACCACAGGATCCTATCTCCCCTTTACTCCTGCTGAAACCATCCAGAGCTACTTATGTAGCGTAAAATATCTCGTATTCCACAGCCCGCGAGTTCCGAAAGGCTGTCCATACCGTACCCACCTAAATACTTATGCCTTCTGTATGATAGTGCCGGACACGAGCATAGGAAGTGATCTAGCGTCTCTTCCTCCTCTTCGTCTAAACAACTTCTACAGAAGTCATTCGTCTGTAGACCCAGCCTTCTTGCATGTTCCCCAAAAAGGCAGTGTCCTGTCAGTATCCCTACGACCAATCCTAACTCTCGTTTTCCTAGGGATACTAGTGTTTTGGAGCGCCGCAAGTCCAGTTTTGGCCAAACCAGTTTTGCTACTCTGCACGTGAGGGTGTTGGTCCACCTCTCATTTGTCAAGGCGATTGCCTTTTTACTGAGCGCCGATCTAAGCGCTGCTATAGGCCTCCCCAGACCTGCCCTTTCCGGTTGCATCTGGAGAGTCGTACCGTACCTAGCTAGTTCGTCCGCCCTGCAGTTTCCCGTGATGTCCGAGTGACCAGGGACCCAGATTATCTGGATACTGAAATACTCGCTCATCTCCTTAAGAGATGATCGGCAATCCAGCGCCACCCGTGACCAGACAAACTGCCTCTAGCGATCTGACCGCCGCCTGACTGTCCACATAAATTGCGATATCCCTAACGGATACCACGTTATGCTTCAACCATGTCCCGACTTCGCTTATCGCCACCACTTCAGCCAGGTACACGCTGCAGTAGTCAGGGAGACGAACGGAAATACATATTAACATTAAGCTTCTCACAGAAGACTCCGGCTCCTACTTTGCCGTCTAGCTTAGAACCGTCCGTGAAAAATTGCAGTGCCTCGTTTTCCAGTATTGATCCATTCCTCCAGGATTCTCTCGAAGGAAAGATGGTCCGGAAAACTTTATCGAAGCACAACGTTGGTTTAATATAATCTAGATTCGCCAGTTCTTTCCTTAGCGATCTAACTATCGTTGAGTGTCCCGCCTTAAGACACTTCCACTGAGAGACAGCCGAGAGCCTTGTAGCCACATTGGCTGCCATCTGCTTACCAAAAAATTCGATTGGAATAAGGTGGAACATAACCTCTAAAGCGCGTGTAGGTGTTGACCTAAGCGCCCCACTTATAATCATGCAGGCCGTTCTTTGCACCTTCTCCAACATCTTCCTATATGTTACCTTCTGCAGAGCTGGCCACCACACACCCACCCCGTACATCAGCACAGGTCTTACCACAGCGGTATAGAGCCAGTGTACCAGCTCTGGTTTTAGACCCCATCTCTTCCCTATGGCGTTCTTACACGAGTAAATGGCTACATTAGCCTTATTCACCCTTTCTACAATGTTAGGCTTCCAGCTTAGCTTACTGTCCAAGATTATGCCCAGAAATCTCGCTCTGTCAGCAAAATCCAGTCTAGTGCCGTTCACGGTAGGAAGACTACCGGAATTTTATATTTCTTAGTAAATAGTATCAGCTCTGTCTTGGAGGGGTTAATCCCTAATCCACATTTGCTGGCCCATTTCGTAACGATTAGGAGTGCATTCTGCATAACATCCCTAATCGTATCCAGATATTTGCCTGAGACAGCTATCGCTACATCATCCGCATACGCTACAACCCCTATCCCCTCTCCCTCCAGTTCCAAGAGCAATCCATTCATCACAACACTCCAAAGAAAGGGGGACATTACACCTCCTTGCGGGGTTCCTCTAACCACCCGCCTTCTAATGGTGGCCTCCCCCAGTTTCGAGGTAATAATCCTGCTTACCAGCATCTGATTTATCAACCTACATATGGGGTAGTCCACGTTCAAAAATAGCAATCCTTCCATGATCGCCTCCGTTTTAACATTATTAAAGGCACCCTCAATGTCGAGAAATGCTACCATACAGCACTCTTGCGAGTAAATTGACTTCTCAATCATGCGTACTAGATCGTGCAGAGCTGTGTCCACCGACTTTCCCTTACAGTACGCATGCTGCGACATTGCCCAACTCCTGGGCTCAATTTTTGATCGAATACCTATATCTACCAACCTTTCCAAGGTTTTCAACAGAAAGGATGATAGAGTTATAGGTCTCAGATCCTTTGGATAGGCATGCGAGCTTTTTCCCGATTTCGGGATAAAGACCACTCTGACCTCCGTCCATTTTTTAGGAATATATACCAGTTTCAGACATCCCATGAAGATACCTTCCAGCCAGGGGAGGATGACTGCTGAGTTTCTCTGGATCTCTGCTGGTATAATCCGATCCGGGCCCGCCGATTTATAAGGTTTAAACCCGTTCAGCGCCCAACGGATTCGCTCCTTATCCGCGATGCCCTCCATCTCTATTGAAGGTGTTACTCGATTAGCTCCAGGCTCTGTCGAGTTTTCAAAGCTTCCCGGAAAATGGGCCCCGATGAGGAGCTCCAATGATTCCGCACTTGAAGTTGTCCATGACCCGTCTGGTCTAATTAAATAACTAGGACTGGTTGGGTTAGTAGCTAGAATTTTCCTAAGGCAAGAAGTCTCAGAGACCTCCTCCATTCTACAACAGAAGAGTCTCCAAGACCCTCTTTGTGCCTTCCTCAACTCTTTTTTGTACTTTCTGAGGTCCTCCTTATAGGGTCCCAATCCCGAACCTCCCTTGTGTTCTTAGCTATATTAAAAGCTCTCCTACACACACTCCGATATGTTCCCAACTCTTGGGTCCACCATATCGGTTTCTGCCTACCCCTAGGCTTTATTAGGGGGCACGCAGCATTAAATGAAAGATTGCATGCCTTTGTGACAATATCAACCATGCCATCTAATTCCTCTACTGTCGCCGGAAGTCCAGGAACCTCCAGTGTCAGTAGTTCCTTCAACACCTCTCCATATTTGTTCCAGTTTGTCCTTCTGGGATTTCTGAAGGATTTCCGGGTAACAGGTTTAATGTCGAGGTTATAAATTACATATCGATGATCAGAGAATGAGTGCTCTTTCACCACTCTCCACCCTCTGATCATATGAAAGATCGTTTCTGACACAAAGGTGACATCTAAAACCTCCTGTCAATTTTTAACAATAAATGTTGGTTCTCGTCCAATATTGCAAACTAAAAGGTTGGTATTTAATAAATAATCAAAAAATAACTCATCCCTCTCGTTGATGTCTGTGCTTCCCCAGATTGTGTGATGCGCATTTACATCACATCCGAGTACAACACCTACCCTTCTTTGATCTGCTTCCCGGATCAGTTCCCCCAGGTTGTCCGGTGGAACCTCCTTCTCGCGATCCATATAGGCTGAGGCTAGCCATAGCTTCCCACAGCCAACCTCAGCGCTCACCGCTGTAACGTCTCCGCTACTAAATTGGAAGAAGAAAAATATTCAAATTATTTTTCGTTAAAATACACGATCTGATCTTCTCAGAGTTGCTTTAGTATAATAATTTATACCCTTTCATTCTGAGGCCACATATCCTGTTATTGTTAATCTAAGGTTCTTGGATTAACAAGAAATCCTCATCTGACTTAGTCAGTCTGAGAACGAGAGCTGCCGAGGCAGCCTTCGTGTGATGTAGGTTTATTTGTACAATGCTAACCATTGTAGTCGACCTTACTCACCTCTTCCTGCACTCCCTGCATCGGGATAGTGCCATCTACCTCTTTGTTCTGGGCGCTGTCTTCCTCTCGTCGAGAGCCTGACAGGATGTCCCCATCAGACTCCAGAGAGAGGAGGCTACCTCCCCTAACTATGCTCCCCAGAGCCGAAGCATTACTTTCCTGGCCGTCCTCAGCCTGCTTGACCGTCTCCTGCTGGGTCCGTTCGCCGTCACCCCCAGGCTGGTCTTTCGCAGTTGCGTCGGTCTCGTCTTTTTTATATACTTTGAGAGTGATCGACCCGAACCCGAAGTTGATCACTCCCTTTGATTTTGCAAGGGAAGCCAGGGATTCTTTATTGATCAGCATGATTGCCAATCTAAAGCCTCCCTTAGCTTCCTCTCGCTTTATAATCCTCCAGTCTTCCGTTGGAAGATCGGGATTACTGGCCTGAATGATCTCGAGGATCTCTTCTATTTTATCCGGCTCGGTTGGCAGCCAAACACGTGCCCTCGGCCTGCTCGGGATGTCCTCCCTGCAGACTGCCTCAAGCCTCGCGCCCGGCCACACCTCGCCTACTTCGGCCATTGCCCTTTTGTAAAGGTCGACCGATCTCTGATCTGAGCACGCAGTCAACTTCATGCGCCCCTGGTACCATCCCGCATCTCTGCAGGACGGGGGGATCCCGGATTTTCTCTCAGGATCCGCAGAAAAATGGAGTTTAGTGCGTTAAACACTACTCTCCATTTCTCTGACGTGATGCTCCCATCTTCCTGACTTCTGGCAATGACGGCTAGCACCAACACGTGCTCCTTTAGGATCTCACTGAATAGCTTCAGTTTTTGATCCCTAGGAGCACCCGACGTCTTTTCTACCTGGACCTTGGCTCGCTTACTCTCGCCCGTTTCCAGCTCTTCCTGGGACCTCTGTCTTTTAGACACAAGGGCCCTTTCCGAGCTGTCACGGCCGACAGTTTTTTAGCCCATGCCACAGATCCTCGTTGTTCTACTGTAAGCTGCCCCTCAGCGGTCGCATCCAGTTTTTCTAAAACTCTATACGCCGACCGTCTCTCCCTGTATCGACGCTTCGACTGAGGGATCTCTCAATTCCCCCTTTTTTCCTTTAGCGGTTCCGCTTCCACCTGGCTTCGATGCCAAAGTGTCGCTTATCCCTGATGATGAAGCCCCACCTTTACGGTTAGAGTTGCTAACTTCTTCCGGTTTTTGAAGGGTGCCGGCCCCTTTAGTTTTAATTTTAGTTTCTTCCATGTTTTTCCCACGAGTATCGGAGAAATATAGGTCAACTTGCGCAGAGATCCGTATACGCAAGCAAGGCTAAATACAACTGGAGGTCGCCAGGTATCCAGAGGGCTCCGTTCAAGACTGGGCTTTGTTAAATGGGCCCCCAGCCTAGCCGATCATCAGCACGGGTCGCGTAACACCTTAATCCAGCCCATTGGCTTACTGAGCACCCCACCCCCCGCACCCTCGCCCTCCTCCCACATTCACTCACTCATTCACCCATTCATATGGATATCCCAAACAAATAGGTCCCACTTCATTCATGGGATTACCGTTTATAGGGTTCCCCACTCACTATCTCGAGGCCCGGGAGCACAAGGAGACGTGATGCTCAGTTCACCGTGGTTATGGTCGATGGTTTTAAGGCGCCATCAGTTCGCCTTTCCCTACTGGGTATCCTAGGCACTCAGAATTTGGTGAACAGAGGTTAACCACTCCCCCGTTCTCTGAGACTCTCCTCCCAGCAGAGCTGCGGTTGGGGACGGTTTATTTAATTCACCGCTAACCTACCTATCGATAGGCCGTTCACTATCCACCACCTGTGACCCCCCCCCGATAGCTGCAGCTCGCCACGGGAAAGTCCGTGAAGCATCTTGAGAATTTTTCGACGCATTTCATCTGGAATGTAAGGGCGTATTGAACTGTCAGACGTTTTGCATCAAAGAAGAATACCTGATCTAAAATCGGGTACGAGTTCGTTGCATCTTACACTACGAGAGTTTTTGTTTTGCTCTAAAAGAGTTTTAAGCTCATCGTCTGTTCCTTGCAGTGAGGCTAATTTCTCTAAATCGAGCGCAGTATAGCAAATCGTAGATATTTCGGATTCATTTGGTCGTGACAAAGTATTCGCCACAACGTTACTTTCACCTTTCACATACCATATATCCGATGTAAATTGCGATATATAGTATAATCAAGTTGGCGACTCTGTCAAGGACTGCGTTCCGACTTAGATGCGATTGCGATGATCAAGGGTTTATGGTCGGTGTTGATGAAAAATTTTCTACCTTCAACGAAACAACGAAAGTGTTTAATGGCGCAATATATAGTCAAAAGCTCTCTATCAAAAGCAGAATATTTCTGTTGGGGAGGTGAAAGCTTTTTAGGAAAGAAGGAAAGAGGTTTCCAATTTCTACCATGGAATTGCTCCAATACGGTGCCCACAGCAACTCCAGAAGCATAGTGCTAATACGTAGCGGGGCACGATCAGTAAGGTGCATAATATAAAAAGTGTAGCCTAAGCGAGGGCATGAGAATGTATTTTTCTAATTCACTTTGCCTAGATTGCTTAAGTGACTGTGTATTGGAGCTAGATGTTCGGCTAAGTGAGGGATGACGCGATGATAATGCTTAATCATGCCCACAGAACGCTTGCCTCAGAGAAGTTGGTTGGGGAAAGGATTGGATTGCCAAGATTCGATTAGCAGATGGTTTGACACCATTTTTGGTGATTTCATGGCTAAAAAAGTTTAACGAAGTTGCACCGAATTCACATTTTGACAGCTTGATTGTGAGCCCATAGTCTTCTAAGCGTACAAATAAAATATTTAAATGATTTCGATGTTCCGATTCGTCTTTACTGGCCACCAATATGCCATCGATATAAACATATTCAAAATCGAGACCTTTTGTTACTTCGTCCATTAGTCGTTGAAACGTTTGTGCTGCGTTTCTCAACCCGTATGGCATTCTTGTAAACTCATACATGCCAAACGGTATTTGGTGATAAGCGCGTACGGGGTCAATTTTTGTAAAAAATGGTGCAGCGTTGAAGTTTAAGGGGGAAATTATGGATATGCGGAAAGGGTACCTGTCAGGTATCGTAATTGCATTCAATCGGCGGTAATATCCGCAAGGTCGCCAGTTGTTGCTGTGATGTTTCGGTACTAAGTGCAACGGCGCAGCAGCACTGGAAGAACTTGATCGACATAATCCTAGACTTAGCATATACTCGAATTCAGTTTTGGCGATTTTATGTTTTTCACTATCTAACCGTCTTGGACGTGAAAATCGGGGATGGCCTTCAGTGATAATGCGATGTTCAACACTACGTTTCATAGGAACGTCATAACGAGGTTCTTGTGTTAAGCTCGGATATTGTCGTAGAAGTTCACCATATGGACCATCGATAGAAAGTAATCGAGGTGTAGTCTCGTCGACGAATACTGTTTCATTTATCGCGCTGACTGATAATTTTGTGGAAGTATCCAATAACCGTCTCTATTTCAAGTCAACTGTTAATCCGAACTTTACGAGAAAGTCGGCACCGATTATAGGTCTAGTGACCGTGGCTACAATAAATGGGTGTAGGAATTCTCGTCGTAAACCTAAATCTATATGTAATAGCTTTTTCCCGTATGTGGTAATAGTGGACGCGTTAGCTGCAACTAATCGAGTTTCCGAATCGTGCGGAAGATTATTATAATAAATTTTTGGTATAAATGAAACGTCCGCGCCTGTATCGATGAGAAATCGTAACTTAATTTTCGCACATCTAATAGTTAGGTGACGATTGTGAAACGTCCCAGCGCTTGTCGCTTGTACTAAGGGACGACTTAGTTCAACAACCCATTTACATTATAATCGGTTAAGAAATTATCAAATTCCGTACCTGATGAGTGGTGGCCATATTCCAGAACTTATTCGAAAAATTATTTAAGAATCCCATATCCATTCAACATACAAAATTCCATCAATATCGGTTAAGAAATGGTCGAGTTCCGTCCCAGGTGGTCATATTCCAGAACTTCTTAAAAAATCATTTAAGAATCATATTTCCATCCAACATACTCAATCCCATCATAATTGGTTAAAACTTGAGAACACTGAAATTGTTTTGCAAAAAGTTGATTTTGAATTGTAAAAATTTACGAACTTGAAATATTAAAACTTGAATTTGTTTTGAAAATATTTAACTTTATTCTGCATTTAATTGAAGTTACTTTGAAAAAACACGAATTTGCCTTGCAAATAAAGGTAGATGACTTGTAAAAAGTTGTGAATGAAGTAAAAAAAAATTGAATGTCATTTGCAAAATTGTGAATTTGAAGTGCAAAACCTATATATGTATTTGAGGAGTTCTTGAAGAATGTAAAAAATTATGCTGTTAGATGCTGTTTTTAATAGCATTATAATGATAAGGCTTATCGTTTAAAAGGTTTGGAACCAAGCCACAATTTTGTTTCCAACTATTTATGTTACAAATCTACCGTTTTGGTGCTGATAGTTAATTATATGTTTATTAAAGAATATTTACTGTCGCATGTTATTGAAAAGGTTTTGAAGAATGTTACAAATTTAACTGCTTGACCTTAATACTCAAAACTAGCACTATGGCGCTGGACGCAGATCTATTACCTTTATTCCGATATAATCATATGTATGGCATATCGTTTCAAAGATCTTAAAAAGCAATCATTTTTCTATCAGCAGCCTAGTTTATAAATTCACCTAAGTTGCGCTGATGGAAATGCGAAAATCTGCAAATGATTTATACAAATTAAATTTTTACAAAACTTATGTATGATGATCCGCATATTCATCTCAGTCGTTTTTTGGGTAGAAATTCATTTTGCCTCAAAGTGGGTGAGTTGCACCTAAGTTCTGATTAGCTCGTGAAAAGAAATAACATTATTTTAAATGAAGAATATTCACATATATGTTATTGATGATGCGGACAGCTATATACCGGACGCTAAGCCTTCATTAAATGTTTTGAAATTTTAAATTGACTGTAACTAAAATTTATAGGCTAAGCCGTTTTATGTAATACTTGACTTATACTGCAATAAGCAACAAAGAAAAAATTGTTTCGCTTATGTTCATACGTGATTCCGACAATTTTTGTTTAAAACAGTATCTGTTTTACGGAAACGTGTGATAATTAATTTGCAGCCTTGAAAGAAAATTTAACAACTTTTAGTTTATGGCAAAATGATATAATTTTATCAGTTCTCGTGCTTTCTCGAAATTAGTGATTAAAATGTGTTTCAAATCGAAACGTTATTTTGGCAAACAAATGAAACAATGCCCATAACAAATTTGAACAACTGACGCTCACGTACGTTTGCCAACTATTTGTTACATGAGCTACGTTCCAATACCATTAGTATAAGTTTAGTATAAAAAACCTTTCCAGTACCAATACCATTACTATTAGTATAAACATTCATTTAGAATTAAACCAATTTCTTAGGGAATAAAACGCATTTTAGGGTGTTTTTTTTTTTATTTACATTTAGACATACTTAGTCTTCTTTCGATACATTTAATCCAAAAAATAAGATTTGCCGAACTCTGTTAAATGAACCTCTGTTTCAGCGATGAACTTCTCGTTAACGTGAGTCGCATTCCATCAAGCCATTTTTGTATATTTTGAAGCACAAAGAATTCACCAGTCATCAAATCTGGAGAATAAGATGGATAACGCAGCAATTCGTAGCTTAATTTTTTCGTCAAATGCGGCGGTTTGCTCATCAATCACTATAGTATTGCCCCGTGATTGTTTTGTTCTCCAAATAGTTGGTGAAGCTGATGCCTTGCGAATCCCAACAAACTGACCATGAGTTTTTCTATCGATGGAACCATCTTCGTCTTTTGCAGCAGATTCGCGTTTCATTTCTGGCTTGTAATAATAAACCATTGTTTCGTCAATATTCACGAAACGTCTCAGCAACTCTTTCGGATTACGCTTAAACATATCCAAATAGTAGATGTTCAATTAAAATCAATTCAATTGTTCAATTTACAATGCCAATAATTCCTACTAAGACCATATCTTACCTAGTATAACCATAACCTCAAGCAAACGTCCTGCGATCTGTTGAATTTTATTTCCTAGTGCTTTATCGAATTGTGCTAGATCGATATTATTTTCTTTTCATCAGATTTCGATCTATATGAAAGTTATGAAAAGCTAAAAGAGTTCATGTGCTAGATAATATCGAGAATCGCTGGATCGTTGGGAAGTTGCCGGAATGTTTCCCAAAGATGTGATGTGTCGTATAGAAATAAATAAGCTGCTGTTAAGACCATCGCCAGCTGTAATAGACATAAATTCTTATTGTAGAGTGATTCTAATATTTTGATGTTAGCTTAAAATTTGTTTCACAGAAATGCACTTAAACCTGTATTCTTGTGCCTAGTTTTCTACTGTTAATTCCATACAAAATGCTCAGTGGAAATCGAGCATGCCACAAACGCAATCCGTAAACAACTTGGAAGTGGTTTGTATACAGTCTGTGAGCATAAAGCGTAAAACGCGCAAAACGTGAGCCAGAGCAATATACGAGACATATTCAAGGTAGCAACCAGATAATCCTATAGATCATACTTATAGCAGTGGATTCCGAATCCGCCCCAGCAAAAACAAAAACTTCTTTAATATTTGATCACTGAATTCTGGGAAGAGCCAAACGTCTTTCGATGGATGAACCACCGAAAAAAGTTAGTAAAATCAAATTCAGGCAACATTTTGTCATTAAATCGATTGGTTTCTAGTATGTGAATTGAAGTAATTAAAAATTGGCGTATATGTCCTACGAATGACCGAGATTGTTCTACGCCCCAATGTTTCTCAGTCGAGAAGCAACGTTCTCTCTCTCTCTCTCTCTTTCTCTCTCTCACTCTCTCTCTCTACTAATAATAATAGCCCTACAAAAAATACTTCTGTAAGCAGTTAAATTTTGTAACAGAAAATCTCAATTTAACCCTTTAACTGTTTAATTTTGTTTCGAAAAACGTTTTTTTCCTGCTTAATTATTTTTCGGCGAAGACAATACAAGCTATTGCGAATTAAAATAAATGAAGTAACTGTATATTTTTTAAATGATCTATATTTATTAAATTGTCGTTTTGCTTTGATGAGTATACTCGACATAAACAGTAAAAAGGTTAAACAATAGAGCCACCCTAGCATCGCTAATAAATTTAAGCATGTTGGGGGCTAATCCCCCGATCTGCCAAATGCTCTTCTGTATTACCAAAAAATGGCGAAAATTTTTTAGAGTTTATCTTCAAGGTGATAATTCAAAGGAACTTTACTGTATAAAGTAAAACTAAGATGTTTTTTAAGTCTGATCTGAACCATTACTAAAGACCAATAAACTTGTTCTATACGGATTAATGCGCAACTCTTACACATCATAATTTGAAGCGTTGTATTGCGTGCATTCATATAACTAAGTACTTAAAACTGTCGTTACTAGGTCATCAGCGCAGCTTTGATCAGCAAAGCCAGATCACCTTAGTCTCAGTAGTAACTCTTTGACAACCAGTGAGCAATCTTTAGAAACTCCAGCTTAAACTGTAAGACTGACCTATAGGCAAAGAATTAAAATAACAATTAATTTTAATATTTAGGTTATTTTTAAATTTATTTTAGTAAAAGCCGAAGTTTTTAAAACTAATATCGACTATGATACTTAGGTCTTAAATAAAAATATCTTGAATGACATTTCCATACTTCCGGTTTTTTATTAGGTTTTTCACTGATTTCTGTTGTTTCTGGTTCAGTTTTACTTAGTTCATATTCACTTGAGATTATAGTTTTACTGCTCGATGAATCTGTCATTTTGGTCGGCGGTGGCTCATTGGTTAGCGTTGATTCATTCAATACCATTGGATCATTCGTTGGCGATGATTCATCAGATGACGATGATTCATCTGATGACGATGATTCATTCGTTAGCGATGGTTCATCAGATGATGATGATTCATCCGATGACAATGATTCATCCGTTGGCGTTAGTTCATCCATTGCCATTGGTTCATCCGTTAGCGATGGTTCATCCGTTCGTGATGGTTCATTCATTGGCGTTAGTTCATCCTTTGTCAATGGTTCATCCGGTGTCGATGATTCGTCCGTTGGCGTTAGTTCATCCAATGCCGTTGGTTCATCCGTTTTCGATGGTTCATCCGATAGCGTTAGTTCATCCATTGCCATTGGTTCATTCGTTGGCGTTGGTTCATCCGTTGGCGATGATTCATCCGTTGGCATTAGTTCATCCAATGCCGTTGGTTCATCCGTTAGCGATGGTTCATCCGTTGGCGATGATTCATCCGTTGGCGTTAGTTCATCCAATGTCGTTGGTTCATCCGTTAGCGATGGTTCATCCGTTGGCGATGATTCGTCCGTTGGCGTTAGTTCATCCAATGCCGTTGGTTCATCCGTTAGCGTTAGGTCATCCATTGCCATTGCTTCATTCGTTGGCGTTGGTTCATCCGTTGGCGATGATTCATCCGTTCGCGTTAGTTCATCCAATGCCGTTGGTTCATCCGTTAGCGATGATTCATCCGTTGGCGATGATTCATCCGTTGGCGTTAGTTCATCCATTGCCATTGGATCATTCGTTGGCGTTGGCAATGGTTCGTCCGTTGGCGTTAGTTCATCCATTGCCATTGGATCATTCGTTGGCGTTGGCGAGGGTCCATCCGTTGGCGCAAATTCATCTATTGCCATTGGATCATTCGTTGGCGATGGCAATGGTTCATCCGTTGGCGTAAGTTCATCCAATGCTAATGGTTCATCCGTTGGCGATCGCGATGGTTCATCCGTTGGCGATGGCGATGATTCATCCGTTGGCGCTAGTTCATCCATTGCCATTGGTGCATTTGTTGGCGTTGGCGATGGTTCATCCGTTGGCGTAAGTTCATCTATTGCCAATGGTTCATCCGTTGGCGATGGCAATGGTTCATCCGTTGGCGTAGGCGATGGCGATGGTTCATCCGTTGGCGTTGGTTCATCCATTGCCATTGGATCATTCGTTGGCGTTGGTTCATCTGTTGGTGTTGGCGAAGGCGATGGTTCATCCGTTGGCGCTAGTTCATCCATTGCCATTGGTTCATTTGTTGGCGTTGGCGATGGTTCATTCATTGGCGTAAGTTCATCTATAGCCAATGGTTCATCCGTTGGCGATGGCAATGGTTCATCCATTGGCGATGGCGATGGTTCATCCGTTGGCGTTAGTTCATCCATTGCCATTGGATCATTCGTTGGCGTTAGCCATGGTTCATCCGTTGGCGTTAGTTCATCCATTGCCATTGGTTCATCCGTTGGCGTTCGTTCATCTGTTGGCGTTGAGTCGTCCGTTGGTGTTAGTTCCTCCGCTGGTACTGGTTCATCTATTGCCGTTGAGTCGTCCGTTGGGATTAGTTCATCCGCTAGCATTGGTTTATCTGTTGGCGTTGAGTCGTCCGTTTGCGTGACTTCATCCGTTGGCGTTGGTTCATCTATTGCCGTTGAGTCGTCCGTTGGGATAAGTTCATCCGCTGGCGTTGGTTCACCTGTTGGCGTTGCTTCATCCGTTGGCGTTGGTTCATTTGTTGGCGGCGAGTCGTCCGTTGGAATTAGTTCATCCGCTGGCGTTGGTTCATTTGTTGGCGTTGAGTCGTCCGTTTGCGTTGCTTCATCCGCTAGCATTGGTTTATCTGTTGGCGTTGAGTCGTCCGTTTGCGTGACTTCATCCGTTGGCGTTGGTTCATCTATTGCCGTTGAGTCGTCCGTTGGGATAAGTTCATCCGCTGGCGTTGGTTCACCTGTTGGCGTTGAGTCGTCTGTTTGCGTTGCTTCATCCGTTGGCGTTGGTTCATTTGTTGGCGTTGAGTCGTCCGTTGGGATTAGTTCATCCGCTGGAGTTGGTTCATCTGTTGGCGTTGAATCGTCCGTTTCTATTTGTTCATCCGTTGGCGTTTTTTCATCCGTTGGCGTTCGTTCTTCTGTTGGCATTGAGTCGTCCGTTGGTGTTAGTTCCTCCGCTGGTATTGGTTCATCTATTGGCGTTGAGTCGTCCGTTGGTGTTAGTTCCTCCGCTGGTATTGGTTTTTCTGTTGGCGTTGAGTCGTCCGTTTGCGTTGCTTCATCCGTTGGTGTTGGTTCATTTGTTGGCGTTGAGTCGTCCGTTGGGATTAGTTCATCCGCTGGCGTTGGTTCATCTGTTGGCGTTGAATCGTCCTTTTCTATTTGTTCATCCGTTGGCGTTTGTTCATCCGTTGGCGTTCGTTCATCTGTTGGCGTTGAGTCGTCCGTTGGTGTTAGTTCCGCCCCTGGTATTGGTTTTTCTGTTGGCGTTGAGTCGTCCGTTTGCGTTGCTTCATCCGTTGGCGTTGCTTCATCCGTTGGCGTTGGTTCATTTGTTGGCGTTGAGTCGTCCGTTTCTATTTGTTCAACCGTTGGCGTTTTTTCATCCGTTGGCGTTCGTTCATCTGTTGGCGTTGAATCGTCCGTTTCTATTTGTTCATCCGTTGGCGTTCGTTCATTTGTTGGCGTTGAGTCGTCCGTTGGGATTAGTTCATCCGCTGGCGTTGGTTCATCTGTTGGCGTTGAATCGTCCGTTTCTATTTGTTCATCCGTTGGCGTTTGTTCATCTGTTGGCGTTCGTTCATCTGTTGGCATTGAGTTGTCCGTTGGTGTTAGTTCCTCCGCTGGTATTGGTTCATCTATTGGCGTTGAGTCGTCCGTTGGTGTTACTTCCGCCCCTGGTATTGGTTTTTCTGTTGGCGTTGAGTCGTCCGTTTGCGTTGCTTCATCCGTCGGCGTTGGTTCATTTGTTGGCGTTGAGTCGTCCGTTGGGATTAGTTCATCCGCTGGCGTTGGTTCATCTGTTGGCGTTGAATCATCCGTTTCTATTTGTTCATCCGTTTGCGTTTGTTCATCCGTTGGCGTTCGTTCATCTGTTGGCGCTGAGTCGTCCGTTGGTGTTAGTTCCACCGCTGGTATTGGTTTTTCTGTTGGCGTTGAGTCGTCCGTTTGCGTTGCTTCATCCGTTGGCGTTGGTTCATTTGTTGGCGTTGAGTCGTCCGTTTCTATTTGTTCAACCGTTGGCGTTTTTTCATCCGTTGGCGTTCGTTCATCTGTTGGCGTTGAATCGTCCGTTTCTATTTGTTCATCCGTTGGCGTTCGTTCATCTGTTGGCGTTGAGTCGTCCGTTGAGATTAGTTCATCCGCTGGCTTTGGTTCACCTATTGGCGTTGAATCGTCCGTTTCTATTTGTTCATCCGTTGGCGTTTTTTCATCCGTTGGCGTTCGTTCTTCTGTTGGCATTGAATCGTCCGTTGGTGTTAGTTCCTCCGCTGGTATTGGTTCATCTATTGGCGTTGAGTCGTCCGTTGGTGTTAGCTCCGCCCCTGGTATTGGTTTTTCTGTTGGCGTTGAGTCGTCCGTTTGCGTTGCTTCATCCGTTGGCGTTGGTTCATTTGTTGGCGTTGAGTCGTCCGTTGGGACTAATTCATCCGCTGGCGTTGGTTCATCTGTTGGCGTTGAATCGTCCGTTTCTATTTGTTCATCCGTTGGCGTTTGTTCATCCGTTGGCGTTCGTTCATCTGTTGGCGTTGAGTCGTCCGTTGGTGTTAGTTCCACCGCTGCTATTGGTTTTTCTGTTGGCGTTGAGTCGTCCGTTTCTATTTGTTCATCCGTTGGCGTTTGTTCATCCGTTGGCGTTCGTTCATCTTTTGGCGTTGAATCGTCCGTTTCTATTTGTTCATCCGTTGGCGTTCGTTCATCTGTTGGCGTTGAGTCGTCCGTTGGTGTTAGTTCCGCCGCTGGTATTGGTTCATCTATGGGCGTTGAGTCGTCCGTTTGCGTTGCTTCATCCGTTGGCGTTGGTTCATTTGTTGGCGTTGAGTCGTCCGTTGGGATTAGTTCATCCGCTGGCGTTGGTTCATCTGTTGGCGTTGAATCGTCCGTTTGCGTTGCTTCATCCGTTGGCGTTTGTTCATTTGTTGGCGTTGAGTCGTCCGTTGGGATTAGTTCATCCGCTGGCGTTGGTTCATCTGTTGGCGTTGAATCGTCCGTTTCTATTTGTTCATCCGTTGGCGTTTGTTCATCCGTTGGCGTTCGTTCATTTGTTGGCGTTGAGTCGTCCGTTTCTATTTGTTCATCCGTTGGCGTTTGTTCATCCGTTGGCGTTCGTTCATCTTTTGGCGTTGAATCGTCCGTTTCTATTTGTTCATCCGTTGGCGTTTGTTCATCCGTTGGCGTTTGTTCATCCGTTGGCGTTCGTTCATCTGTTGGCGCTGAGTCGTCCGTTGGTGTTAGTTCCTCCGCTGGTATTGGTTTTTCTGTTGGCGTTGAGTCGTCCGTTTGCGTTGCTTCATCCGTTGGCGTTGGTTCATTTGTTGGCGTTGAGTCGTCCGTTTCTATTTGTTCATTCGTTGGCGTTTGTTCATCCGTTGGCGTTCGTTCATCTGTTGGCGTTGAATCGTCCGTTTCCATTTGTTCATCCGTTGGCGTTCGTTCATCTGTTGGCGTTGAATCGTCCGTTTCCATTTGTTCATCCGTTGGCGTTTGTTCATCCGTTGGCGTTCGTTCATCTGTTGGCGCTGAGTCGTCCGTTGGTGTTAGTTCCTCCGCTGGTATTGGTTTTTCTGTTGGCGTTGAGTCGTCCGTTTGCGTTGCTTCATCCGTTGGCGTTGGTTCATTTGTGGGCGTTGAGTCGTCCGTTTCTATTTGTTCATCCGTTGGCGTTTGTTCATCCGTTGGCGTTCGTTCATCTGTTGGCGTTGAGTCGTCCGTTGAGATTAGTTCATCCGCTGGCGTTGGTTCACCTGTTTGCGTTGAGTCGTCCGTTGGTGTTAGTTCCGCCGCTGGTATTGTTTTATCTGTTGGCGTTGAGTCGTCCGTTTGCGTTGCTTCATCCGTTGGCGTTAATTCATCCATTGACAATGTTGCATCCGCTAACGTTTGAGCTTGGTCTCTTTCCATTGCAGGTGCTTCAGTAATTGGTGTTCCTATTTCACTTGGTTCTATTTCCTTTATAGTATTTGGTTTGGTCGTTATAGCATACCTTGATTCAAACGTAGAGGAATCATATATCTGAGGTAGCGCATTAATCGATAAATTGGCCATAATTCCAATAATAATTATTTTATTAAACATTTTGTGTAAACTATATAAACTACAAAGGGTTTGAAAGTCTTATTTGCACTATAACTAATAACGGTTAAAATCTGCTTTATATAAGATAAATGACTTGAAGTAAAATTTTCGCTTTCCAATCATATAATGCGTATTTTCATACGTGCAACTAAGTAAATGTTTGTTACAAACGATATCGAAACTTTTCAGAAACGTGAGAGTTTTGTTGTTTAAAGTGTTTATTTGACCATGTTATACAAGGTTATCAATATATAAGGTTGTCAAACCACTCATATCTATTCCATGGTTTCTAACTGTAACACACTAGCGTATCTGAAAATCGATATTGAAAATTATGCAATAGATAACTTGGTGCTTATTGTAAAAATTGATCTTGCAAAATAAAACATTACTAAGCGATAACAAGATCTTCTAATTATAATTTACAAAATAACAAAGTCTTCAATGAGTGTTCACTCAAAAGTTGGCTGGAATTCAAAATGATCCCACATCCAACGCCATACTAGACCTATGATGCAAACCAATGATTCTATCTCAATTTGCACTTTGACTCTGCTATTCTGGCAAACTACAAAAGCTTGTTGGAAGGCAACACAGGTCTTCCTAAGATCTATAGTTAAAAATCGGGAGTGTCTGCTTTGTAGGCTGAGCAACTGTGAATAAAGTTACCGCAGTGTCATCCTCTTTAAGACGAGTGTCACATATGAAAAAATAAACAAACCCTATTTATTGTAAATTGACTTTAAAACGACCCGTAAAATTACCGACTAAACCCCTTGGACGCATACGCCCCACACGGCACATACGTGTTAAATAACCTCAGGTTGAGTTCAGAAATAAAGTAAACTGATTTGAAGCCAAAGAATTTCAAACGTGGACCTATCATTATTCAAAGTAACTGCTAAATTATCTGTCATCATATTTCTCCACATCACAATGAGCTAACCAACATGACCTTAACTGTAATGTTCAAGCAGAGACTGCAAGTAAAATGTTTACAATCTTGCGAAGAATAATAATATTTTCACGTGAATCAGAATGAGGCTAGAAGCGTCATTCGCACTATTAGAACATGTAAAAGGCAGTAGGTTCCAAATGTTGCACCAAATTTAAAGTGAGAGCGGTTAGGTAAAAAATCTAGCATCTACACTCGTTTATTGATATCTAGAGACATTTATAAGGCTTTCGTTCGGTAAACCAATCTTAGTGATCATTTCCGGAAAGACCTGTAAATTTATTTTAGATGGATTAACGGGCTTACTCGTACCAACGTATCTCCTCAACTTGCAAAGCGGGTTGGATTAAGTCAGATGGGACATTTAAGTGTTTACCCGAAACCATAACGGCCATAATTCATCAGAGTACACCTGAACATTGAATCTAGATTATTACAGTTTAACAAGTAATTCGTCAATAAGGAAAAACCATAGTGACAAAATACCTTCGGAAATATTTAAAAAAAAAGTTTCAGAAACTTACGGACAACGACAGATCAGCAATGCGAGACCTTAGCACGGATCCAATCCAAGTAACGATGAATATTTCCAAAACGTTGTCGCGCCTTAGTTATGGGAGGAAATGAGCATTTATCAAAGGCCTCTGTAATATCCAGGCAAGTGTCCTAGCGAACCTTATTATTCACGTCAATCAGTCATTGTAATAAGTTCATGCAGAGCATTTTCATACGATTTGCCAACTCTGTATAAGCGTTCAAATGTTTTAAGACAAGTTGATGAAAATCTTAACAGGATGAAATTCTCTGTCGTGATTCTATTTAGAACTGACAATGTTGCAACCATCAAGATGTTAGCTACCTGTAACATCAAGACTGCAGGAATCATTTTTAGTCAATGATCTTTTTAGTCTAACAAAGCCAGATAGACTGTTTCCAATCTGACTTCTCCTCTAACTTTTGTTATTTTCTTTCCAGAAAGTATTTTATGTTATTTGTATGCTGTTAAAATGTTATCCCAATCCGTCTGAAGATTGGATCTTTTGCTTCTATTGTTAAGTCTCGTACAGCAGCTTTCCTTATTTCTTTTAAAAAGATAAGAATACCACACAGGTTCATTCCGAATATATTAAAATTATTATTAAGGCAATAAAAAAAAATTAAAATACTGTGTAAAAAAAAATTAATATTTAAGGCATCGTTCAAACGTTCGTCGGCTGCTGTTTATTTGAAGCAAATGCTGCCCAGTATGCTACAAATCAAAGACTTGGAATTCAAATTTTGCAAAATTTTAAAAGCAGCAAAAATCTTTAACCCTTCGCTACTAGATTCACACTTTCTATTCTTTCACACATACTCACAACATAGAACGATTTATTTGATTGTGTGCCACGCATTACTGATTCGTGGATTGATTTGCTCCAAATTAAAATATTTTTAAATATTAATTGTCTTAAGCATTGAAGCATCTTGATTGGAGTGCGACATTTGTGATCTGGCCTATATAAAAACCTCTTTGTGAGAATGTGTGAATCTAGTAGCCAGGGGTTAACGATTATTTTTTATAAAATGCTATTTTCAACTGGACAACGTAACTCGGTGTTGGAAAGCAAGTTTAAAGGTGGTATCCGTTTGAGAGTAGACTTTAGATAGATAGTCAAAACCAAGGTGGTTAAAGAATGACTCTCAGTGAGAATTGCTAACAGTACACCCTCGAGAGTATTTTAATTTTTATTGGCCTTATCAATAAATTTTTTGGTAAAAAATTTTAAACGTTATTCCACCATAAATTGAATTAATTTACAAGTTTTATAATTTAACGTTATTTATTTTATAAATAGACAATTTTACGAATTAAGCTTTATGACAGTGCGCTAAGTGGTCCAATTTCCCTTGCTTATGAGTGAATGCTGAATAATAGGGTCATGGGATAATGCAATTTTCGGTTACCTCTCTAAATCAACAAAGCGCAGAATTCGAAGGAATTGCACTCTAACCACATCAAAACGCAGCAAATCATTTGTGTCCTAACACCAGAGGCAACTGCATCCAACAATAAGTTCCTATATACGTTTTGTTCTTAAACACAAATACTCAAATTCTTGAGCTGCAGTAGGACATGGATAATCCTATCGTTGCGTTTCCTGATGATTAAAAACTTGTATTAAATGCAATGAATCTCTTCATATATAAAACAGAGATTGTTTATAAATAGTAATAGAGGGAATGGTTCGTATTAGGTTCATGATATGTTTACCATCTGGATAGGCAACGCACTTTTAAGTAGATACTTCGACCTTTATTTCCATAGTCGTATCACTTCATGCATAAAGCAAAATATATATAAGAGGACTCATGTAGAGATTCCGAGGTTAATCTATTTTACTTTTGTCAATCTGTATACGCCTAACAAGAACAATGAACTATAAAATAACTATGCCGATATGTTTATAAGATTCGTATATATGGATTAAATATAGAAAAAAAATAAATTTGTGTATATAAATATATTAAAACTATAAAATAAGATTAACCTCGGAAAAACCTGCTTATAAAATTTGCACTACTTTGATTTCTCTTATAAATTTATTGCTCGATGCTTCATGCGACGTGACTATGAATCTTGGTTCCTAGATTATAACATCAAAATTTAATAAATATATGCTCAAAACTCACAGTAAATATTTTTCAGATCTTAGTTTGCTGCCTTGGTTTACAAAAAGTGATAGGGATTGTCGTTTCAAGTGATAATAGTCGCAAGGAAATATTTATAATAAACCTTGGCACATATAAAAAGATGGATATAAAAAGTTAATACAATGAGTTTTGTAAACAATTATTTTGTAAGCTTTGATTTAATAATCTAGTAACCAACAAGATGAGTAGTCACATCGCATGAAGTGATGCGACTGAAGGAATGGGGTTATTAACCATAGCTTTTATTCAAGAACGGCCGTGTTCAACAAAGATTTTCGTCAGGATCGCCTTTTATTTGAAATACAAATCATGACGAAACTGATGAAAGTGTGGACCCTAACTCTTATCAACCCCATTTTTATGGGTAATGATCCTACCTATACGTTCATTCATGGGGATGGAGAGAGATATAAAGTGATCAACTTTAATACGTTTGTGTCCTCTTTCTCTAATTAACTTATTTAAGAATCGCAACGTGTCACCAGAAGAATCACCTTCGGGTCATATTGGTATTGAATATTCATTTGATATTATAATAATAAGTTTAATATGTACGGTTTAAACATTAAGACTATTAGGACAAGTAACTGAGATATATTTAAGAACGATGAGATAAGAAAATCAGGATTGGTTACTAGTTTTTATCGTTTGGTCACCTACGATTAAACAAACGGTAAATAAATAACGAAAAATTCACAAAAAAATTTCCCGGGTAGCACCTCATTGCAAGAAAGTCATACAATTTTTAACAAATTTCGTTAGGTTAGGATTGGTCACCAGTTCACCACATTTTGACGTATTAATTCAATAAAATCAGGTTCGTCGCTTATTTGGGAATTTCATTTTACAAGATTAATAAAAAATCCAATTGGAATATAACATTTGGATAAAAATATTTCTTTTTTCAAAGAATTGTATCTAAAGCGGAAGACACAAGATATAATCAATTCAATTTTTTAGTTCTGCATAACTCATTGAGGATTGGTCACTAGTTGACTTCATTTGGTCATCCCTACAAAAAGATTTATGGTGAAAATTTTTTAAAAACTCATAATTTCCACACGATTCGAAGTGTTAGGGGCTGGAAACTTGACCAATACAAATAATTTTATAAATTCAACGATCGAGATCGTTTGGTCAATTGTAACTGAGGATTGGTCACTAGCTATTTTCGTTTGGTCATCCCAACGAAACGATTTATTGAGAAAGTTCGTTAAAACTCATTATTGAGCGTCATTGATAATCATTTTCTAGAGCAGGACTCTTTTGTGCGTCATGTAAAACTCCAACAGCATTCGAATCTTAATATAAATCAATTAAAAAATAAATTGGAACAATTAGAATATTTCTTGTATAATCTAAACCTTCGTGTGGATGTTATTATTTTTGGCGATAATATAAATTCTGGGAATATTAATGGTTTTACACCATTTCATCTATTTCGTTCAGTGATTTCGCCTAAACATGCATGTTGTGGCATATCTATGTTCATAAGGGTTGGATTGAATGCTGTGCTAGATAAAAAAGAGGTTAACCAAGAGTTTGATTTGATGTGGCGCAAACTATGCTAATATTGCATGTTACTTGTTTTCTACCGCCCACCAAATTCCAGCATAAATCGATTTATTACTTACATAGAATCTAAGTTGGCAGTCTATCCGCAGTCAATTGTTTATGGCGATTTCAATATTAGTTTATTGGATTCTTTGGCCTATCTGGTAACCAGTATCTGTGTATGTTATTTTTCTGTGGATTCTCGATTAAGAACAATTTATACAAACAATATTATACACGAAAATCTCTGATATCCACACTATTATATCATGTATATAGTAACTCAATGAACAAGCCTTTTCCAATATTTTACGGTGATTCTGATTTTTCCGATCATCGATTTATAATAACTAAATATTCAAATAAAAACCGATATTAATATTTCGTCCAGCTTTCTGAAAACTGATTATCAACCGGTATGCAATTTTATTAAACAGTTTTCACTAGAACCTAATAAATTTGAGTTTGAAGTGTTCCACCAACAATTATGTGAGTCTGTTCACCAAAATACTAAATTACTAGAACTTACCAGCAAGGCAACAACAAAACTTAATAAACCCTGCTTTACACATAAACACATAACATTAAAATTCTTTATAACAAACGCGAGTTCTTTAATAAACTAAAGAAGAAATATCCGTCTAACCACTTTTATACCTTCAAAGCTTTAGAGTATCAGCACCGATTAAAAATGAGAATAATATATTGTGCTAAAAAATCATAGTACGTCAAGAGGTTCAAAACTCTAAAAACTCGAGGAGAACCTAGACCCTGATCAATGAAATTTTAAGTACTACAACCACCACAGCTAAATCGATAAATCAATTATCTATAAAGGTGAATGACAAATTGTATAATGACCAAAATGAAATGTAGGTGCCGAAATTGCTAACTCCTGTCATATTGATTTAACTTATGTACCTACATCAGATATTTGCGTCAATCATTTTGATAATTTTGATTTATTGAGTCTACAAATAAATTTCCGACCTTTTTTACTGAAATAAAAGAGATTAGATTTTGTAGAGAATGAAAGAATGTTTTATTCAAAGTATGCTCCTTCAGAAGCTATAACCTTCGTCCATCGTTCAGGCAATAAACGGATTCCCCGAAGGAAGAAGTCTGGTGGTTTCGAGGCGATCCAGTCATCGACCCATTTTTTGACGTTTTCATATGAAGTGAAGTGCTGCTGTGCCAGGGCTGATTGCATCGACCGGAACAAGTGGTTATCAGAGGGAGCGATGTCTAGTGAATACAGCGGGTGGGGTAGAATTTCCCAGTTCTGCCTGTCCAAGTAATTTTTGACAGATATAGCAACATGTGGTCTAGCGTTGTTATGTTGCAAAATAATCTTATTGTGCCTTTTGTCCCATTCCGGTCATTTTTCAGCTAGAGCTTGCTTTAAAGACATCAGTTGTCGTCGATAAACTTGTCCCATAATGGTTTCACGCTCTTTCATTTGCTCATAATAGACGACACCCTTCATATCGCACCAAATACAAAGCATCGCCTTCGAACCATGGATATATGATGTTGGCGTCGACGGGCCTGGTTCACCTGGCTTGACCCACGCTGGTTTGCGCTTTGGATTGTCATAATGGATCCATTTTTCATCCCCAGTGATGATCCGATGCAAAAACCCCTTCCTTTGTTGTCGTTGAAGCAACAATTCACACATGGTTTTCCGACGTTTCATGTTGCTTGCTTTCAATTTGTGTGGCATCCAATTTCCAATCCCATTGCATGTATACGTTGCGAAACACATTGTTGGGTAATATTCAACTCTTCTGCCATTTGTTTTTCAGTCTGATAAGGGTCGACATCAAGCAATTCTTCCAATTCTGTATCTTCAAATTTTCTTGGTCTGCCTTCACATTCTTTGTCTCTTGCGTCAAAATCACCAACTTTGAATCATTGAAACCATTCTTTGAATGTTGTTTTCGATGGCGCATGTTCACCGTAAACTTGCACAAGCAAACGATTTGTTTCCGCTGCAACAAAAAATAATGAAGTAAAACTTCCCGCAAATGTTGTTTTTTTGGCACAAAATTCGACATCTTCAATTACATGATAATAATTGTTGTTTACGATTTGAATAAATGTCACTAGTAATTATTCAAGCTTGACATCTAACCTCCAAAAAACATGTATTGCCCGATTGAATAATATATGCAAGCAGTGATACTAACGACACCTATCTAAAAAGGTCGGAAATTTATTTGTACACCTAATAATTACGGATGACGAGGTCGACCATTTGATAAAATCCTTAGACCCAGCTTCTTCTAAAGGTTATGACAACATTCCTACCTTTGGTATTCAAACATGTTCTAAGGAATTGAATCCCGTCATAAAAAAACTCTATAAACCACTGTTTAGATTATTCTAAATTTCCAGACAAACTCAAAATCGCTCAAATAATTCCAATTTTTAAGAGTAGTAACAAATTTGAAATGTCCAACTATAGGCCTATATCTGTGTTGCCGATCATTTCCAAATTATTTGAAAGGTTTATTCTGAACAGACGGATACAACACATCTCAATTAACAATTTTATCTCATAGTTTCAATATGGGTTTCAAACAAACTCAAGCACTACCTCTGCAACCTAGTGCCTGAGGAATAACTTTTACCGATTCCTAGAAGAAGGTAAATCTACAGGCTGTATTTTTGGCGATCTGATGAAAGCATTTGATTGTGTTGATCATGTCAAATTGAGTGAGAAATTGTATAACGTTGAAATTCGCATAAGAATTTATTTGCGTATGACCTCGCAATCGTGTATGGATCTATCAACCATTATGCACTCAAACTAGACAGGGAAAGTGATTAAGGCTTTCTAAAAAAAATATTTCGATTGAAATAAACTAAAATTAAATCTAAATAAAACCACCTATATGACGTTTAACAAAAATATAATTTACATTTTTACTACTTTGCAAGTAAAGAATGAAATTATTACGAAATCAAACGTGATCAATTATCTGGGATACTCGCTCCACTAATAAATTAAACGATCTCCAAATATACCAGAATAAGTCGCTAAAGGCACTTTATAAGTTACCGCATAGATATCCCACAAAATTATTGTATTCTGCGGATATACTATCTATTTCCAAACTAGTTGACTTTAGTTATATAATGCTAATATACCTGGTTGATCAACAGTATGATAAAATCCTCGCTTCAGCTCGAAAGCAAATTTTCAATTAACTATGAGAAACACTAGACAAGCCAATGATCTGAGATTACCCACTTACAGGAATCATCTACACGAAGTATATTTTACCGAGGTTTGCATTTCTTTAACGAATTACCACTTAATGTTAGAACCCTTCCGGTCTCTAAATTCAAAATTAATATTAAAGAAATGCTATATAACGAGTTTTGCAGAGAGTACGATCAATGTATGCATATTTAATTCTCCTGAGGTGTCCTTACGCTGCCCGTGAATCCAATAATTGGAAATTCTCAGGTAGTGAAATAATGAACTTTGCTAAATGAGGAAAACGTGTCAGGAAATTCCGTAAAAACAAAACCGATGGTTGTATAGGAATAATTCAGGTCAGCGCGCATGCGAAGAAGTTAAAATAATGTCAGAAGCCACTAGGATTCACAGAATCATTGCTAAAAATTTGATTCTTAAACTCGTTTACTTAAGCTGCGTAGTTCTCACCTGACTTCTGGCTTTGGCTTGAACCTTCAATATCGCAAATACCGCAGACAGGAAAATCTTTAGGGACATTTCATCCACTACAGACGAACATTTCATTCAAATTGATCTCAATAACTTTGACAACTAGTATGTAAAAAAAACTTACTAGAACTAAACGTGGGCAAATGTCAATCCATTACCTATCAGTTTACCGTGTGTCATTCATCCGGTATTCTGGTATCGCTTGTGATTCAAATCAAAACCGATATTAATATTTCCTCCAGCTTTTTGAAAACAGATTATCAACCGGTATGCAATTTTATTAACCCTATACGTTACAAGGGCGCTTTATATGACTTTTGTTAGACGCTTGGTAGAATATGCTAGTCAGGCATGGTATCATCTTATCAAGTGATACATAAAACTTAAGAATAGAGACTGTGCATCGTAGATTTGATCTGTTTGTCCTTACCACTCTACACTGACCGTGATTCAACTACATTCTCTCGAAATTGCTGCAAAGTATGTACTTTCTGTTCGCTAGGTGTTTTTTTTATTTTTATTTTTTATTTTGTTTATATTCTCAGTTAAAATACAACTATCAGATTATTCAGTGGATTTATTGTCCTTTGAAGAATAATCTGAGTAAGTATGTACAGCAAAATAAATTATTATGAAAAGTAATAAGAAAATAAAAATATCAAAGAAAAAAAAACAATAATGAAAAAAAAATACAATAATGATAAATGTAATACATAAATCGCCTATAATTAAAAATACAATTCAATATTGGACTTAAAATACTTTTTAATACTACGCTTAAATTTCAAGAATGTTTCAGATATTTTTAAATTATCAGGTATTTGATTATATATAACTGGTCCTAAGAAGGTAATCGACTTTCTTCCAAATTCAGTCTTTATATGATAGTAATTAGGTGTTGTCTGGCTCTATTATATTATAGCGGTGTTACCGGGTTTTTATTTATATTAATAACACTCACTATATTTATGTATTTTAGTACACTATTGTTGTTATTACTTGTTTATAAAATATAGTTATAAATTTTAGCTATAAAATGTTGTTTTTAATATTAGTCCACAACTTCAATGGTGGATGATTAATTTTCACTTATTATACTTTTCCACGTATGTGTGTGAGACTGCGTCTCGTTTAACTTCTAAAACCCGACTGTATCTTTTTTTCTCATTTGTTTTTTTCGTGTAATTTTTTGTATTCTCGATATACAATATAGCTTGACGCTGTATGATTCTGTTAATCTACAAATTGAAATAGCCAAAAAAAGCTTTTATTCTCAAAAGTTCATCAACAATGGTAATGATGCTCGTAAAAATTGGAGAACAGTTTATTGAAATAATAAACGGACAGCCTGATCCAGTTGAAATTAGAGAAATCGTTGATCAAACAGTCTGCATAATATCTGATCCAGTTCAAATCGCAAATGAACTTACCGAGTTCTTTACGAGTGTTGGTGATGCAAATGCTACCAGTCTCCTTTTGGATAAAGCTGACAAAAATAGATCAATATGTCAATATTACCAATCTTGATAGTTGCGTTTATTCGAAAATGTCATCTGGCGAACTGTATTTTACAATTCTTTCGCTAAAAAATAATTCAACTCCTGTATATCGATTTTGTCTCAAAATATGTGAAACGAAATGAGTGTACAGTGCTGCCAGATCGTAAGATTTATCTTTTTTTGAAAGATTTTGTATCAACAAAAAAGGCAAAAAGATTTTTTTTAAATAAAAAGATTTTCTTTAAAATGTTCATCTTTGTAAAATTTTAAAATGAACAATTAAACATTTCCTCCGTGTGCCCGTTGCACACTTGAGTTATGTTTTCTAGCAAAGAGAGCTGTTTTAAGATCGCAGCTTCTCGGTTTACTTTGCAAAGCCTAAATAAGTGAAACCGAAATCGTGAAGATTAACTCAAGCCACTCGTACCCCCCGATTTATTTAATTTCTTTATTTAAACCTGTAGGATAGAAAGATAGTTCACAACTCTCATTCTCAGGGCGATGTGAGCTAATTAAATATCCCCAAAGCGAAAATAAAACAATTAAATATATTGCTTTACAAATTGAGTTGACCCTAAGATTTACCTTCAATGTTTCTCTTATATGAGTTTTGGAAACCAAAACGGGAAGCTGTAAAATGAAAACATAGCTCACATCAGTCAAAAGACATAGCTCAAGTGTGCAACGGGCCATAGGATTATAAAATTAAACAAATATTTAAAAAAACACATAAAACATTAAAAAAGATTTTTTGGTCGAAAAAAAGATTTTTTTTTGTCAAATTAAAAGATTTTATCAAAAATATTCTGGCAGGACTAAACCGGAATGATATAGTAGTAGCATATGTATTTGTGGTAGTTTCTTGCGTATGATTGTTTTTCTGCATACGCAAGTCACGTGTCATTCTTTTTCTGTTTATTCATATTAACTCTTTCAGTGTAAACATGATTTCGGCTAGTGTATTGAGGAACACGATTGCGCTTTTTGGCACTCAAAAGGTTAACCATTCTAAACGCCATATTTTTGCGTTGTTTATGTATTTTCGATTTTTTTTATAATTTCTAAAATTTATGAAATTTAAAATAAATTTACCTATAAAATTTGACTATTAGATGTAAAATTAATTTATGATAATAGATAATATAAAATATATTGGCATGATAAATAATGACACTCCACAGCTCGAGAGCAGACGTAATGTGCTGAGAAAAGGAAGTAAGCACCATAAAAATTAAACCGATTCGCCCGGATCGCGTTATTTTGGTACTGTTCATCATACAAATGACACAAACACGAACAAAAGAAAATTACAAATACAAAGACATAATTGTGTATTATACACTGTGTACGTATTCGATTTTTTTTGCTGCACTCATTTTAAATGAGTAACTCACGAGACAAAATCAATATCCAGGTTTGGATGGTATTTCAAACAATGTTGTTAAAAAAATATCCTGGTTTTTAGTTGATGTTTTATATTTTATTTTCAATTTTCGACAACAATTTCGAGGGTCTCCAACTGCTTTTGCTGATGATTTCTCGTTTACATATGCTAGTCCAAGTTTTCAAGACAATATCACGCTCATAGATCATGATTTAAACATTTTATCTATTTGGTTGGAAGCACATAATTTTGTTTTGAGTCTCAAAACGAAATTATTGCATTTTAGGGATACTCTATCGTCGTATCTGCAGAGAACATATCACACTTTCGAATGCAGTAGACTCTAAAACATGCAATGCCCGTCTAATGATTGCTTCTTAGTGAACACAGTTGATGAATTTCGATATCTAGGTATTATTATCACAAGGGTTGAAGTCTAGGCTATTATTAATCTCTAGAAAAATGTATGTTTTACGGCTATTTTCTCCGCAATATTTACTTAGAATGATCTACTTTGCATTAGCGGACTCAATTCTGCAATATGGTTTATCATGTTGGGGTAGTGCGTGCAATGCTACGCTACATCCTATCTACGTGCGACAAAAGCAGTTAATCAGAATTATGTGCTTCAAACCATCTTTTTCGCCATCGTGGCCATTATTTCAAAATATCAGTATACTGACTGCCACTACGGCATACATATATACGTTTTTAAGGTTCTAAGAATATTTTATGTTAAAAGTGGAAATAATTTTGTGACTCATGCGAGACACATCATATCGCTTTCTGTTTGATCAACAACTACAACCTGAGGACGAGCTTTGAGATATGATCGGAACCATGACAAATGCATCGGCTCAAACTTCAGTCCCTGAAGTTTGGCAAGACCATGATATATTGCATGGTCTACTTAATCAACCACTTTTCGTAAATCCAAAATTAAGCACGCTACAATCCGTTTCTTGTCACCATTTTCCGAAATGAAACTTGTTAACTCAAGACATGCTGGTTGTGTACTCGAACCTTCAGTAAACCCATACTGCTCTCTTGCTAAAATATTATTCGCCTTCAAAAATTGCATTAGTTATTCACTATTCTTTCGAATGCTTTTGAGACTGAACCTAAAATAGATATTGGTCTATAGTTAGTACGGTCTGTTAATCAAGCTAGTTAGCACTCTCTTCAATTTTTCTTGAAAAAATTGAAGGAACTTTCCTGATATGCCGTCCCGCCCATGGCTGCAGCTGTTTTCAAACATTGAATGACTCGACTAACTTCCTCTTCACTCACATTGGTTATATCAAATTTAAAATCTATTTTCTGGCATAATTGCGACTACATTTGGCCACAGAAAATCGCATGCATGTATGAAACAAGCATTGAATGCATTGGCAACTTTCCTTGGGCCCTCGGCTAACTGAGCCATTTAACTTTACTGAAATATTTTTAAGTTTAATTTCACGTTTCTTGCAATTTTCTAATCTAGCTACGTAACAATCTTTTTAAGCTTTCCGTACTTTGGTAACAATCCGTTCCGTACTCTAGGAACAATTAATTGTTCACAGTCAGGGTATTTTATAATTAGTTTAAATAATTTTTCCCTAGTTTTGATATCCCGGTATAAATCTAAGGTCATCCACGGTTGTTTCAGACCCACACGTCGAGTGTCACGCTTATATTGCATGCAACCGGTTTTCGAACACTGCGTTTTTCGACTGCGTTTACCAGAAACATTCCGTACGTTGACTGTCGATGCCAATTGTTGTTAATTTTCCATCTACATCCACAACAAAGAATTTGCACAATTTGCGGGTCACTGGATATGGTCCAGAATAGGGTATACTCAATGGACCTCGACTATATCCACACGTACGAATACGTGGGAACAAGTTTCCAGATTTTTGGGAATGTACGTTGTCTGTTCGGATCGATGTCTTGTTTCCGTTGGAACTAAGGCTCTCATGGTAGTATGAAGCTGTTTCACGAAATCTGAAGTATCTGTGTGAGGATTGGAATTTTGATCGTTGGTGAAAATTCACCGGAATATTGATATTTTGACCATATACTAGTTCTGCTGGTATGCAGTTGAGGTCTCCCTTGACGGAAGTTCGAATACCCAATAGGACCGTTGGAAGTTCTGAACCTCAATGGGATGTATTACATTGAGTTGTTAATGCGGCTTTTTGTTGCCTGTGGAACATTGTATGCAGTTGTCCGAATGCGATGGGAACCCAGGAGCTTCTTGAGCTCGGTGAACAATGTTGATTCAAATTGTATTCCTTGGACTGTCGTGATGAAGAGTAGGACACCATATCTACAGATATAATCAGTGTAGCCCGAATCTACCAAGTTCTGATGTTGTGTGGTGGTGAACTTTGGACTTTTGGCATGGGATACAAGGATTTCGCCCAATTGCTTGTATCAGTATCCATTCTTGGCCAGAAGTATTTTGAAGGAATAAGTTTTCGCGTACCACAGATGCCGGGATGTGATAAGCCATGGTAGACTATCGGAGATTGTCCGTCGCACGTTCAGAGGAACGTAGGGTCGATTCGCCAAGGAATCGCTGGAATATCTTGGCTGAGTTACGAAGTATATCGACGATATCCTTGTTGCGAGTCGGTCCGAGATGGAACACAGTAAACATCTCGAGTTAGTATTTAAACGTCTCTCCACATATAGAATTAATATTAAAGCTTCGAAATGTATTTTCAGCGTGAAGTCACTCTACTTCTTGAGCCACACAATTACGACAGATGGCGGATTTGGCATTCGAAAGACAGAGTTGATGTCATTTCAAATTTTCCAGAACCAACATCAATCAGCCAAATAAAGCAGTTGGTCGGTGTGATCAACTGTTACCACCGCTTTATACCACGATTAGTCGAACTTGTATCGCCTTTCCTTATGGCATTTGGCTACCTTACTTAAGAAAGGCAAAAACAGATGAAACTTCTCTTGGTCCAAAGATTATACAGAATCTTTCGATAAGGTCAAGCGTTCTCTTGCCGCTTTCACTCTTTTGGCACATCGTTTTGGCGCATTTGAACCGCTACAGTATTATCCGTCATCCTTGACAACATTGGTTGAAGTTGTTACCAACTTATTTCACAAGAATACAATTGATTTTTCATAATAATTATTTTAGTTTAAATTTAATTTATATCACAAAAACGGATAGCCTAAATTAAAAATATATTTATAATAATAATGATAGTAATAATAATAATAAGAACAATACTATAATAATATAATAGATCTCTGCTTGGTATTTGGCATTACTCAAAGAATTCCACAAACTGATTCCCCTCGCAAAAAAGGAAGAATTCATTAACTTAGTACGATTATTGACGATCTTTAATGTCTGAAGTCGATTAGATCTTAATTTTTATATAATTTATTAACAATGTACTCAGGCTGTTTATGCTTCAAGAACTTGAACACCGCTAAGCAAACCCTAAACTGATAATATTCATAGAGCGAGCACCCAAGTAAGATGTTTGTATACTGAGAGATATGGTCATTGTTCAATATGAACAGGGTCATTTAACTGCAACAATATGCAGTTTTACAGAATGTTAATTTTAATTTAGCTATAAATAAAATAATTAATTTTTTTTACATGCAATTCTGCACTTTTGGAGTTTATAAAATATTAAAATATTGTAATTGATATATGATCATATGTAATGTAAAAAACAACAACAAGAAACTATCAAAATTGTATATAAACGACAAAAAATAAATGAACAACTCAGTTCTAATCAAACTCTACTATATGCTTTTATTACAATATTCCGGTATTAGCCCTCACCCGTGGAAAGCTCGGAATTAAAAGTGTATTAAAAGTGTTAAATTAGTTCAAGCTGAGGCTGAATAAAACAGTGGTCCTTCGAGCCATTAAGAACAGGCAAAAACAAACGCGTATTCTACATTAGAACAAGTAACACGCGATAATTAATCAACTGGCGAACGAGAACTGCCTAAATTCAAAAATGGAAACCCTTGCATTCAATCAAGAACAGCTTGCGACTCAGATTGATAAAATATGTATTAATTATAAGAAGGATGGCCCAGAGAGGAAAACAAAAACTTACCTCACCAACCGAATCCAACAATTAAAGGAGCTTTATACAAAGTTTCTAGAAACAGATGAGCAAATAAGGAAGCTGAAAGATGTCAACTTAGAGCACCCGTACTTTAAAACGGTAACAAGTGTAGTGGGAAAATATAATGAATTTATTACTATAATGCGTGCAAAACTAAACAACGGCCCACCACTTACACCGGTCCCAGATCATCGCAGTAGAAGCCAATCAGAGTCGAACACCAGTAACAACAAAGATGCAGGTTTGGAAACAATGAATCCAGAGTTGCAGCAATTAATAAAACGACAGACTATTCGGATGAGGAGTCTCTACAGGAAGATTGATGAGGCCGAAGACCTTGTCGTGACTGGGCCAAAACCGGCAATGAAACTGTCACTTGGAGTGATGCAAAAACTCATGGAACAAATAGCTGAACTCCATGAGGAAATTTGCATGCTCGTTACTGATGAGGAAGAACAACGTATAAAGTACTTCACAGAACAGTACTTTGAGAACATTGATAGCAAGTGTCAATCAGTAATCCTTCAAATAACAACGAGGATAGATGAAACCGATAAAATTATACCAACAAACCAAACAACGGACATTCGGCTACCACGAATTCAAATCCCAATATTTGCTGGAGATTACCAGAAGTGGACTGGATTTCGTGACACATTCACCAAACTCATCCATGAGAATAGACAGATCAGTGATACCCATAAAATTAACTATCTAAAGGGTCAGTTAGAGGGTGCTGCGGCCAAATTAATCAACCACCTACAACCAACAGAAGAAAATTACCAAGCCGCCTGGGAAATTTTGAATAGCAGATATAACAACAGGAGACTACTGATTTCAACATATTTAAATACGTTACTCAGTCAAGTAAATATAAACATCGAGTCTGCAGCGGCACTGAGAAATCTTCACGATACAACAATTGAATGTTTGTACGGAATACGTAACGCAGGGGTAAGCATTGAATCGTGGAACTCAATAATAATCTTCATATTAACTAAAAAACTAGACAATGAGTCAAGGCGACTCTATGAGAACTCCTTAGAAGATCCAAGGGAATTCCAAACAACAACGGAATTTTTAAAATTTTTGGAAGGAAGGTTCAAATCATTAGAGGCCAATGGCAACCAAAAGCCATTAATCCTACCAACAACCGCCTCACGTGAAAACAAAGCTCAAATAGTTAAAAGGACCTTCTTAACAACAACAAATATCTGTGTCTACTGCCGAGGGGGACATAAAATTAATGATTGTGGAGGATTTAGGAAATTAAATTCCAGTGAAAGATCGCAAATGGCAATGCTTCATAAATTATGCAGAAACTGTTTATCAGCAGAACATGAAACATATGTATGCAGGCAGAAAAACCAATGTAACATATGCAATGGAAAGCATAACACAGGACTGCACATCGATTCAAACGCAGACATGCAACGAGTATCTAAAAGTTATTTAACAACACAATTAGGTCCTGCGATATTACCTACAGCTCTAATCGCATTAACAACAAGCGAGGGAAAATGCATGCTCTTTAGAGCATTAATTGACCCAGGCTCTCAGGCGTCATTCATATCCGCAAAGGCAGCAAATCTTCTTAAGGCTACGCAGAAACAAGTCAACACTAAAATCTCAGGAATGGGAGGAAAGGAAGCCGGAGTGTGCAGTCATAAGGTCGAACTAACTTTATCTTCAAGGCTTCAGAGTTCGTTTGAAATTAAGTTTGAAGCAATGGTGTTCAAAAAATTAACGGATAATATTCCAGACATCGACTTTGATACCAACAAATGGGCACATTTGCAGCATTTACAACTTGCAGATCCACAATACAACAAGTCCAATAGCATTGACGTAATAATCGGGGTTGACTACTATCCTCTAATTGTAAACAGTAACATCATTAGAGGACACCCACAAGATCCAATTGCCCAAGAAACTGAGCTTGGTTGGATCATAATGGGCAGCACAGGCAATAACCAAGAAGATAAAATGTTGTCAATGGTCACAACCAAAACAATTAAGCAACAACTAGACTTATTAATTGAAAATGATGCCATTCCGCAAGAAAAAACACATACCCAGGAGGAAGCAATCGCTGAAAAGCTATATGCAGAAAGCACAACGCGACTACCAGATGGGAAATACATGGTACACTTACCGTTCAAAGTAGAACCGTCTATGCTAGGAGAATCCAGAAAAAAAGCAGTAGCACGATTACTGCAAATCGAAAGAAAATTTCTAAAAGATAAACCATTCGCTAAATTATATCACGAATTTATGGAAGACTATCTAGCACAGGGGCATATGCAATTGGCAAAAGATGATCCAGATGAGAATCCAGTATACTATATACCACATCATGGAGTGATCAACCACGAAAGTACTACCACAAAGCTAAGAGTAGTATTCGATGCATCGAGCAAAACTACTTCGGGATTATCGTTAAATGACATAATGATGAACGGCCCCAAAATTCAAGGTGACCTAATTGACATCATCTTGAGGTGGCAAACACACAAATTCGTGCTAACAGCAGATGCGGAAAAGATGTTCCGGCAAATCTGGATGCATCATGGTCACCAGAACTTACAACGCATATTGTGGCGAAAAAATCCATCAGAAACAATAGGAGAATACAAACTAAAAACGGTTACCTATGGAACAACGGCAGCGACGTTTCTTGCTGTAAGAACATTAATGCAATTGGCAGAAGATGAAAAGAACAACTATCCGACAGCTGCAAGGATCATGGGAAGAGATTTTTACGTGGATGATCTACTGACTGGGGGTGACAGCGTTGAGGAGGTCGTAACCATTCAACAACAGATGACAAGACTTGCACGGAGCGGAGGATTTCCATTGCACAAATGGGCGTCGAATTCAGCTGAAGTCATGACTAATGTTCCTGACCACCTACGAGCAAAAGGAATGATTAATTTAAAAATCAACCACATAATAAAAACACTAGGGATTCTCTATAGTCCTGAGGATGATACATTTGAATTTGACCTGACCAGGCTAAATCTTTCAACAGAAGAACCAACGAAACGTCTACTGTTGTCCGACTCTTCAAAATTATTTGATCCTGTCGGCTGGTTATCACCAATAACGATAACAGCAAAGCTGTTAATGCAAGACACTTGGAGAGCTGGTACACAGTGGGATGACAAGCTACCAGAAGCTATTGAAGCAAAATGGAAAAAGTATAAGAACGAATTAGATGAATTAAGCAAAATAAAGGTACCAAGATGGGTTAAAACAACGTCAACGCAAAAATCAGAGTTACATGGATTTGCAGATGCTTCGCAACAAGCATATGCAGCGGTGGTCTATTTAAGAACCACAAATACGTTCGAGCAAGTTACAACCAGTTTGCTAGTAGCAAAAACCAGAGTTGCTCCAATCAAAACAAAACTGACAGTTCCGAAGCTGGAACTAAACGCAGCGCATCTGTTATCTAGGCTTCTAAGATACGCTAAAAATACCATGAACATGCAGGATGTAAAGATGTTCGCTTGGACGGATTCCACCATAGTTTTAAGCTGGATAAGAGCTGATATCCCGAAGTTAGAAACCTTTGGAGCCAATCGGGTATCTCAGATTAAAGATAATTTACCTCAGCTACAATGGAATTACGTACCAACAAACCTAAACCCAGCTGATTTAGCAACAAGAGGATTGGCAGCGGCTACCATCACCTCACAAGGCTCGATCTGGTGGACGGGACCAACATTTTTGCAGGAAAATTCTGATGCATGGCCATCATCACCTTCGCACAAGGGTCCACAAATACAAGCTGATCACAACCAGGACAGCGCAGCGGATATCACTTGTCTTACAATAACCGCTGAATCTAAAGCAAACGCGCTACATGAATTAATTGATAAAATTTCAAACATTCATAAGTTGAAGCGTATATTGGTGTACTGCCAAAGGTTCATAAACGTGCATGTTCATAAACAACGGCGACAGTCGAAAGAAGTGACAGTACCAGAACTGAAACTCGCGGAAGTCCAAATAATTAGGATTGAACAACACCGATACTTCCGTAAAGAACTTCAGGCGTTGATGAGTGGGATTTTATTAAATAAAAAATCCAAACTATCTGCGTTAAATCCAGTCATGAGCAAGGATGGGATATTACGATTACACGGACGTTTACAAAATTCGCAACTACCAATGAATCAAAAGCAACCAATTATATTACCGAAGGAAAGCTCAATCAGCAAGCGAATAATTGAAGATGCTCATACTACTACAACACTTCATGGGGGCATACAACTTACATTGGCAAATGTTCGCAATAAATTTTGGATAATTAATGGTAGAAATCTGACACGTCATATTATACAGAAATGTGTTACATGTATAAGATTTAAACAAGTAACCCTCAACCAACTAATGGGTGATTTACCGTCCTGCAGAGTAACTCCATCACGGCCATTCAGCAAGGTGGGTATTGATTATGCCGGGCCGATTCAACTGAGGAACAAGATAGGAAGAGGTCAAACCACGTACAAAGGATACATTGCGGTATTTGTCTGCCTGACCACCAAGGCCTTACATGTAGAAGTAGTCAGCGGATTAACAACAGATGCATTTATAGCAGCTTACCGCAGGTTCACATCTCGCAGGGGGTTGTGTAGAGAAATCTATTCGGATAATGGTACCAACTTTGTTGGTGCGGAACGAGTACTGAAACAACAACGCACGAAGATTGCAGCTCTAGAACCAGAAATTGCAAGGGTATTTCAACAAGATGAAACTACCTGGCACTTCATACCACCTGCTGCACCACACTTTGGTGGCATATGGGAGGCAGGGGTAAAGTCAGTAAAGACTCACATGAAGAAAGTCATAGGTGAGACCGCATTGACATTTGAAGAAGCAACAACATTAATGACTCAAATAGAGGCATGCTTAAACTCTCGACCATTGACTACCTTGTATGACCATCCGGAAAATTTAGAATCTTTAACACCTGCGCATTTTCTAATAGGCGGACCAATAAAGGTAGTTCCAGAAAGTAATGATGTTACTTGCACGCTAAGAACACGTTGGCATTTAGTACAAAAGATTGTAGATGACTTTTGGAAAAGATGGTCTAGAGACTACCTGCACCAGTTACAACAACGTACTAAATGGAGGGAACGTCAGCCCAATTTAGTTGTAGGGGATGTCGTTCTACTGAAGGAAGAATCACTGCCGCCGTCACGTTGGAAAATGGGGAGAGTACAGGAGGTGCATACTGGCTCAGATGGCTTGGTTCGTATTGCGTCCATAAAATGCAACCAGAATATCTATAAACGACCTATCACTAAGTTGTGCAAGCTACCAAGCGAAGAAGACAATTCATGGTCACAACAAATAATTAACGCAAATAAGACTCCAGATGCAAAACTAGCAACACCTAACATCAATGACCCAGTTAGACGCCAACCAGGAAGACAGGCGAAAGGGGGAATCAAGCTTCATCTGGCATTATTGGCCCTGATGAGCATTTGTTTTTCTACCACCAGCGCCAAAGAACTGATGCAGATTGAGAACTTCAAACATTCTACTGGCATATATCTTGAGGAAATCAGTAAGATGGAGCTAGTTGCCATGAGATGGACTTTGGTTGTGCGGTATAATTTAAATACGTATTGGGAAGAAACAACTCAAGCATACCGCTTAATAGATGAACTTGCAACTATGTGTAAAACAGTACATTCGGTAATAGATATGGAGAGGTTTAACTGTCAACTAGTAATCCAGCAATTACGATCTCAAATGAGTAGAATAGATGAAGGCAATCAATTACTGATGTCATCCAATAAAGAAGTAACCAGAGCGAAACGGGGGATTGGTGACACTACAGGTTTAGTGTTAGGTGACATGTTTGGAATATTAACGCAGAGAGAAGCAGATCAATATGAAGAACATTTTCAAACTATAGAAACCAATGAAGATCATTTATTACTGCTAATAAAGAATCAAACCTCCATGATTGATAACTCTGTAAAACTATTCAAGCACAGCCAAAATGCCACAGTACAGGCTATTAATAACATTCAGAGGAGGTTGCAGCACTTAGAAAAAAACATAAATAACACACGTGTAACGGAACAACAAGTATTAACTATTTTAATGACATCCCTTGAACTAGTCGTTGCCACGGGAAATTTACGGGATGTGCAGGAGGCAATACTAGAGGTTATTCACAATGCACATCTAAACATTTTACACCCACTTTTATTGAGCCCATCACAACTTGAAGAACAAATAGCATCCATAAGAAAACAAATACCAGTCTCCATTACAATTCCGGGTCACGGATTGCGCAAGTTAGACCACTTATTTAAAAGTATGACAACCAGGACTAGAGTGACAAAAGCATATGTGATAATCGAAATTTCAATTCCCTTATCATATGTTTGGTCCTATAACATTTATTCAGTAGTAGCTGTACCTAATATATTAGTAACTGAAAGGCGTGCACATATAGTGCCAACAACTGAATTTATCGCCGTTGATATTCAAAATGAACATTTTACGCAACTATCAGCCAGAGATATATCTAAATGCAACATTATCAATGATGATCATCTATTATGCGAGATACCAACAATACTGTCGGGTGTCAGGGAAGGAACCAACTGTGAAATCGCAATATTGCAACACAGGTCCAATTTACAAGACATATGTGAGATAAAATACCAAAATGTTACTTCAAACCTTTGGATAAAACTATACGCACCAAATCAATGGGTATTCGTAATGACAAAGGAAACAACTGTGACGGTTGTATGTGGATCAGTTACAAACCAAAAGCAATTATCAGGGTCGGGAATAATAAAGCTAGAATCGGGATGCGCCCTTAGAGACAATCACTTAAGCATACTGGCCTCTGATAGATTTGAAACTACCATCGAGAATTTCGGAATTGCACCATACTTAAAGGGGATGCACATAAAAGATTTAACAATAGAGATATCTAAACAAAACTATGAGGAAAATGAGCTATTAACCACTCCAGATACAAGGGGTTTAGAAGAACAAATCTCCCTTATGAAAGAGGTAGAAGAGAATACAACCAACGAGCACTTTCATCATATTCATCATTATACAGCAATACATCTTATCCTATGGATAGCACTTGCGGTTGGGATAACTGTCATAATTCGCCACATACGAAGAAACCGCCGTAACCAATCATCCGTTCTTCCAAGTCCCGTCCAAACCCGCGCCGCAAGATGTTCAATATGAACAGGGTCATTTAACTGCAACAATATGCAGTTTTACAGAATGTTAATTTTAATTTAGCTATAAATAAAATAATTAATTTTTTTTACATGCAATTCTGCACTTTTGGAGTTTATAAAATATTAAAATATTGTAATTGATATATGATCATATGTAATGTAAAAAACAACAACAAGAAACTATCAAAATTGTATATAAACGACAAAAAATAAATGAACAACTCAGTTCTAATCAAACTCTACTATATGCTTTTATTACAATATTCCGGTATTAGCCCTCACCCGTGGAAAGCTCGGAATTAAAAGTGTATTAAAAGTGTTAAATTAGTTCAAGCTGAGGCTGAATAAAACAGTCATATTATCTTAGTCCCATGACGTATTTTATGCATGAGTTAAATAATAATTGCAAGTGATTGAAATATTGCTCCTGAAGTTCGAATGTGTCAATGTCTCCATTGACTCCAGAAAATGCGGTAACATATATGTCTTAACCAGTTGAAGGCGAAGTGTGGAATTTAAATGTTTAGTAGTAATCTATAATAGTCTTAGAAGGAAGGTTATTCTTTTGAAAACAAATTCAACGTGATGGCTTAAACATAGGGTTTTATCAAAATACACACCTAGGTTATTCACAGTATCAGAAAAACTAATCGCTGTACTGTTCACAACAATATTCGGAAGATTATCGGTATTGCGATCTGATGAAGCGATCAATATACATTGTGTTTTATTACTATTAATGTCGAGTTCACGTATGCGATCAAAAAATGATTCGCGAATCAAGCCAATCTTTGAGCGTAATTATTTCGCATTATTACTCATAATTTGTAATTTTTTTTTATTATGTTGGATGCTTCGGATCAAAATTTTCCCAAAGTTAAAATTATTTCATCTCGGACGGGGAAATTTGTATATGTTTTCAATGATTTAATTTTCCTTTGATTCGCGAATCATTTTTTGATCGCATACGTGAACTCGACATAAGGTCCAATTTATTATTTGTAGACCATTGAACAATACTCTCAATATCTTATTTTACCATCTCAATGCAATTCGGGATGTCGTTTACACCGCATTATTTTTATATTTGCAGGTCGTCTATTTACATTTCTCTATTACACTTGTTATTTCGTTGATAAACATTATAAACAAGAATGGTCCAAGAACAGAGCCTTGTGGGACTCCTGTGGTTGTCCTGCATGTACTAGATGTAGATAAGTGAAGAAAAACTGTTTCTCGTCGATCGTAAAGATACGATAGGATCAGACGTGATGCAGTCAATGAAAATAAAAAATAATCGATCAGCTTTTTTATTAGCAATTCATGATAAATCTTATCGAATGCCTTGCAAAAATCCCAAGGCACCAGTGCACATACCCGTTTGTCATCGGTAGCCCTGCGAATATCATCACTAATATTTACTAAAGCAGTTATAGAACTGTAATTAGATCTGTAGGCTGATTGAACATTGGATACCATTTTATGAAAGTCTACATGATGTAAAATTTGCGTTTGAAGAATTTTTTCTAAAACCTTAGAAAGAACCGATAGCAAACTAATAGGCCGAAAATCAGAAGAAGAGCTATTTTACTTTTTAGGAATCGGTATAACATGATAATGTTATTAAACACATGTAGTATAAAACAATCTATGTAGGGTAATAACATTTTGATAAATTTTAATGGTAGTCCATCAATACCAGCAGAATTAGATTTAACTGATCTAAAGGCTAAAGGCTTCAATATTATTATTTCGAAAACTAAAACCATTATCAATTGCCCTATTCAATTCGAAATCGTTTATGTTAGGTGAAGATTGTTGATTACAAAAATAGTTATTAAGATCATATGCTGATAAATCGATGTTTGAGTTATAAAAGATAAAGTCATGATCAGAAAATCCCACCCATATTTGTTTTAGAAAAAATACTTTTTGAGTATTTGTAATGATCAGATCAAGCAAGCTAGACGCAGTTCTTGTGAAATGAGTTGGCTCACTGTTTTGAAATAGAAAACCTAACATCCCCAATAGTCTACCAAACTTATTAGTGGTAGGTTGTATACCATTAGGATCACAGTTGAAGTCACCACAAATTATAATATCATTATACTTTAATGAATATTCGGCTAAAATTGTTTCTAGATCATCACTCGATCATCATTCGACTATTAACTTCTTTTACATCAAGATGAGATTATCAAGTCGATGGAAGTTTGGTTTCGAACTAATGAAAAATTGAATTCTTTGTATTAAAAAATTCGGTCGTCTCATCAAACTGCAGTGACCAAACTACAAAAATATTGAAAATAGTTTGAACTAATCAACGTATAATCACAATGCCTTAGCGAATTTTAATGATTCGCTACGCAATTGTCAACCCCTTGGTAACCTCAAATTTTATTGTATTGAAGGGATACTTGCGATTTCTATATGAAATTTTGGATTATTCTGGATAGACGACCGAATTTTTTAATACAAAGAATTCAATGTTTCATTAGGTCGAAATCAAACTTCCATCGTCTTGATGTACAAATACTATCTGGCTATCAATAGAGAATAAACCAAAATTTCATCTTTTTTTGTTCCAACTCTCGGACTAAAATTTTATTAACGCTTTGTTGTTTTATCTTTTCATGACTTTAGCTAGTAAAAGATTAAGATTAAAATTCAGTTCTAAATGGCTTTTCTAATAGAAAATGGTTCTCGGATAACACGTTAATTAACCAGTTTCAATTGCCTAGTTTTTAGCCTTAATATAGTATTCTAGGACTACTTGGGATAGTATCGTTGCTAACGTTAGAAATGTGCAGGCCTAACGGTTAACTAGAATAAACCTAAAACCCGGATGTAAGCCAGTGGTCATTAGGGAGAGAGAGAGAGGTTATAGAAAAATGAGTATACCACCACATGTCACATACTCGTATCACCATCTCGACACAATGCAAATATTTCGTCTACTATATACACAGATAATGTGATACCATTCATAAAACAACGTAAACTTAATGTCTTATCAATTTTTTTATTTATTTGATAACAAAAAGTGAAAATTATTTTTATAAAGTTTGGCATTTAATTCATATACTTTTGAAGAAATGTGTGTTGTGCAGTTTTTATTTAAAAAAACATTTTGGTGTGATGTTTGTTGCCGTTTGTAATTTATCTAGAAATGTAATTTAATTTCTAAGTAAGAATAAGAAATTTTAATTTTAATTTATGTTTTCTTAAAAATAAAAAAATTTAATTTTAACGAAACGAAAACCACAAATATAACAAACACGACGTGGATTAGTATAGTGTGTCTCGATGTGTGTATATGAGCGAGCGCGGGACATTTTTTTTAAATAATAATATATGAATCGAACGAATCGGGATTTAATAGTGATGGTATCAGTAACATTAATACTTATGCATATATTCCTGTGGATTAATAATGCGAAAAAAAGGATTTTTAATTTTTTTGTTAGTAAAATACGTAGAAAAGTGCAAGCCGTATCATATTTCATGAGATATAAAAAATTTGGTGTGTACACAAAAAAATAATAGCAAATCAAATTTTAAACTATCAAATACAATAATATCGTCATATTTCAGTAGAATTTTTACGGTGTCATTGTTTAGATGTGTGTACATAATAGTTTCGTGCACTAATTCATGTATTCTTGTTTTGTTCTAATTAAAGGTGATCGGCCGCCGCTTATTGCGCCACCAGAAAGTCAATGGTATCATGGACGATTGGATCGATGGACGGCAGAAGTGCGACTTAAAGGATTACAACTGGGAAGTTATTTAGGTATGTGTTCAACATTAAGTCATTTTTTGTTTATATTTTGATTCGCATTTATTATTTACAGTGCGCGAAAGCGATCGTAAACCCGGTTCATACGTATTAAGTTATTTAGGACGCACAGGAATAAATCATTTTCGCATCACAGCGGTTTGTGGTGATTTCTATATAGGCGGTCGCCAATTCTATTCGTTAAACGATTTGGTAGCCTATTACACATCATGTAGTGATTTATTAAAACGTGAACGCTTAGTAGTGCCGGTGCCACCACCAGAACCGGTAAACGATAAAAAACCTGTAGTTGCTATATTACCCTATACAAAAATGTCCGATTCGGATGAGCTCACATTTCAAAAGGGTGATATATTCTTTGTACACAATGACATGGGCGAAGGATGGTTGTGGGTAACAGCCCATCGGACTGGCGAACAAGGAATGATATTTAATGAGCTGGTTGAAAATTTGGACGATCAAATTGATCCAAATACAGTTTTTTCGTGGTTTCACCCGAATTGCACCAAAAATGAAGCGGTTGATATGCTTGTAAAGGCGGGACCAGGAAGTTTTCTAGTGAGACCAAGCGATAATTCACCCGGTGACTATTCACTATTTTTTCATATAAATAACCAAATTCAACGATTTCGGATCGAAAAGAAAGGAGTGCAGTATTTAATGGGTGGTCGTACATTTGAATGTCTGGATGCTGTAATCAATCGATATCGGCGCGAACAAATAGTAGAAGGGCATTCACTAGAACACCCAGTAATTAGTGGGGGTCAATTTGAATTCAACCAACCAGTACAGGGAAGTGCTGCTGCCGAAAAAATTTACGCTACACTACGCGAATGTCGAGACCAGATCGAGGGTAAAAAAATCGAGGGGCTTAAGTATGGTGGAAACCTGGAAAAAAGATCTGATAAAACAGGCAAATGGAAACAATTATACTTTGGGCTCATAATTGAGGGTTCCGAAAAGCATTTATACTTCTACGATAATCCGAAGAAAACCAAACCAAAAGGCATCATAGACCTAACGTACGCTTACTTATACCAAGTACATGAGTCCCTGTGGGATAAACCATTTTGTTTTCAAATAGTGGAACGTGCAATTCCATGTTTAGCAACGACAACATGTCTAGCGGCACAATCACAGGAATCGTATATCAAATGGATAAACGCTCTAAAATTAGAGTGTTCGGCTCAATTTAGCCCTGTCAATAAAAAAGTGCCACAACTGCGGGAACTTCGAAGTTTAACGTTACAAATTCTAGAAGGCACTCGGCTACCTTTCAAAGTTGTTGCGAACGCGTATTGTATTGTGCAGTACGTACAGCATCCGAGCTCATCGACCCAAGTAATACCAATAGGAAAGACACGGATTAAGCCAACGCCAAATCCAGTGTGGGAGGAGGAATTTGTTTTAGAGTAAAATGACATAGATGTAGTATTAAATATTTTACTAATGATTTTTTATATTTCTAGTGATGTTCCTAAAGACGTGAACAATATAAAAATCACAGTATTCGACGGAAGAAGTAAACGGGGCAAAGAGTCTGAAGTAGCCAATATTACAATAGAATTAGCAAGTTTTAAAAATGGCCAGGAGATTGATAATTGGTACAGCCTGGACGGATTGTCACCACTCGGCGAATGGGGTAATATTCGATTGCGTATTCGTTATTTAGACGATTTAATAATGCCATCGGACGAATACAGTCCACTACAGGAATTGCTTTTAGAACCCGAATTGTGTTCAGTGAAAGCGCTCGCCGAATTATGTCACAATGATCGATTCCCATTGGCCACATCTTTACTGAGCGTATTCCGCACTGAAAAACGTGAAACCGAATTATTACGTATACTATGTCAGGCGGATATAGCACGAGAAAATGATATTGCCACATTATTCCGAAGTGCATCACTGGCCACCACCCTGATGGATCTATATATGCGTGCAGAGTGTAAAGAGTTTTTAGAAAAAGCTATTTCAGACACAATCAAACAAATTGCATCGTCCAAAGAATCGGCCGAATTAAATCCAACCAAAATTGATCAAAGTCAGGCGTGTGCCAATGCAGAATATCTATTAAAAACTCTAGACCAAGTGACACAGTCGATATTTGTATCACCCGATGCGTGTCCTCGTAGTGTCCGCTACATATGTAATTGTCTACAAAAGGCGGTTGTGGCTAAATGGCCATCTGAGCGGTTAGTACGAACCCGTGTAGTTTCCGGATTTATATTTTTACGACTACTGTGTCCAGCACTTCTAAATCCTCGACAGTTTAGTCTAGTGACGGAACCGCCACCGCAATCGGTTACACGGTCGCTTGTTATGATTGCCAAGTGTTTACAAAATTTAGCGAATTTGGTCGAATTTGGCGGTAAGGAACAGTATATGGAGGTGGTGAATCCATTTATTTTAAAAAATAAGGAGCGGATGATAGTGTTTCTGGATCAGTTATCGAATGTGACGGAACCACCATCGTATAGTAACACAGAAAATAATAATTCAAATAAGACACATACGGATGCTGGTGAGTACAGATTTTTACTTTTATATTTTCGTTTGTCTTTTTTATGGCACGATTTTATTTTATTTCGGATTGGAGCTTTAACATGGCGTTATTTTAGCAATGTGTGATTGAAGTATGACGGAAATGTTCATGTAATCAATTTTATTTTTGATTGAATTTGATATCGTTTTCCTAATCAGTGTTGCTATTAGTAATTTAAACTATTGGGTTCAGACCTAACCTATTGTGTTGCGTCAATATTATTATTCTGGCCCTGTGTGATTTTCGGGATACTCAGTGGATTATTAATCTAAAGGCAGTTTAAGATACAATCAGTTTAATTATGTCTTTCTTTTAAATCAAATCAAGCCAAAACCAAACTTAGTTTTAAAATATCGGAGATTAGATAACCTAAACTGATCGGAACATCATTTTTAAATTGAAAATGAATCCTTACATCACTACCGGAATATTCCCGAAAATACTTGCAGTGATATGCTCACAATAATTTTTCAAATATCCACTAAATACAGTAATTTCCACAATTATGTATTAAACCATTTTACACCATTAACCTACTTTAAATCACACAAGTAATTTCATTTTAAACACCACCAATACTTTGGACCGACCCATCCAGATGGTATACCTGCTTCATTATTAAAAAATCATGACATCTTGGTGTCTCCGCTCTGCACGTGACCAGTTATTGAGAATATTAGAGTTTTCTGAAAAACGGAAAATATTTTGGTTAACATCACTCTTCATAGCCGGTGAGAGAAATGATGTTTCTTGTGAGAGGTCTAACTGCTCTATCAGCTGTTTTAATATACGCTATAATAATCAGCGCTAATACTAAACAGACAAACATCCGACAACCTTATTAATTTTACTAGTATTTCCACCAAAGATAATGAAGCAGGTTGGCGTAGCTTCTTTAATAACGTGGTGAATGCCATGTTTAGATTATTAACCTTCTAAAATGTGTATTGGGGTCAAATTGACCCCAGTCGATTTTAAACTTGAAAAAAAAATACTTTTTTGCTATATATATGGCCCATCCCTTATATGATATCCTCAACTAATATTTTATTCACACAATGTAATGAATAATGGGCCCAAATTACTTTTAAATTAGTATTTTTTCAAGTTTAAAATCGACTGGGGTCAATTTGACCCCAATACACAGAGAGAAGGTTAAACGATGGACAAGGTGAATTTAGAGATATTCAAAACTTGTGTTCACTCTATTTCGCTTATGTTCGATCTCAACTGGAATACGCTGTAATGGTTTGGAATCCATATTATGCTGTGCTTTTATGTGAATTGGAACCATTCAAAAGAAGTTCTTGATTTTTTTGTTAGGGAAAAGTGACTGGGATTATGACCAAAATTCTCAATTCCATGATAATGTAGCTCGGCTACCTCCGTAACATAAACGAATTATTTAATTTGAATAATTCTTTTATGCTTCAAGACAACTTATAAAACTGCCCGCACTCCCTATTTTAACGGGTCTCTATGGAAATACGTGAATTTAATCCGTTTTAATATCACAACACTTTTTCTGGTTTACTTTGTATTTGTTGATTCAGCAAACTGATTATTCTATAGAAATCACTATCTTGAAGTTATTCATTTACACTTTAACCTGAAGTAGGGGAATATGGCTTCTTGATAAAAGTTCGTTAAGGTGTTAAATTTGATGTGCTCGAAATAGTTCGAGATAGCTACACTCAACCGCATTGTCATGTCTTGTGCTGGTAATTTTCGTACTCGAATTACATTGCCTTGATCGAGTATGGTTTTATTCATAGTTTTGAAGATCCTAGTTGAAATTATGATGTTACATAAAGTTTAAATTCCCAAGTACATAGATTATAATTCTGTTGTTACACAATAATCCATCATTTAAAGATACGGTGACCCAAAGGTGACCCCACCAATGTGAAACATTATGCAAAATACTGTTAACTTTTTTTTGTTTTTTTTAAATTTTAGGTCGTGAACTAGCAACATTACATCATATATGCGTAGCCCATCTACCTGATTTACAAACGCTTACAAAATCCAATCCATTATTACGAAAATTGATGACGGTGACGGATATGCTGACAAAACACAAAGAAAATTACAAAGAAATGATAAATAAATCTAATAATGAGAAATAATCTTTATTATAAATTATTATATACATATTTTATATTTTATTATATTTTTTTTATTATAAACGCTAAAAGTTAAAATTGAATTTAAATTTAAAACAATGAAAAAAAATCTATTATAATTTTTATACTCAGGAAATAATTAAAAACGAAATTAAATAATTTTATTATTTAATTAAGATTTATTTAAAAATATATACATACATATATGAATTCACAACATTATGAGACGAGACTGGGCTTAATTAAAACCGTTATAAGTTTTTATTTAGAAATCCGAAAGCGCCATTATACATACACATATTATTAAACCCGCGGCATGCAAAATTGCCCTGTGATGAACCTATTTTTGTTTTGTAAATAAATCGATGATTAATATACACAATGTCTAATAATATTTACAAGTGAAAACAGTAATTAGAACAATAAACAATTTATTCAAACTGTTTTTTTTTTCATATCAAATTACATAAAGAGTATAAAGAAAGTAGTAGAACGAAATTATCATCGGTGTCGAAAATTTTAAGTGGCTCATAATAAAGTGTAACGTGTTTGTAAGAATTTTGTTGATCAAAGGTTTTTTTAAATCTAATTGTTGTGTATAGAAAGATAATGGAAGTAGATTTATTCTATTTTTATTTTTTGTTGTGTAAAATGATCAGTAGAAGTGATGTGTGATCTTATCTAGTAAAGATCTTGATGTGATTTTAGATCAGATTTAACATAATAATCGTATTTGTATATTATGGTAATAAATGCTGTATAAGGTAAGGATTTATTTGTAAAATATTATTTATTATAATTTAAATAATTGCCAAACATTTATGTTTTTTTCGTTATTCGCAGTTATTGCTTCGAATGAATCGGAGAAAAAGGTTATTTGCCGAAGTTTGATGCTTGATTCAATTTTGACCATAAGTTTATACTGTTTCAGTAATTATTCCAAGTAAAATGCAATTAAGCTGCTAGTAAATTGTGATCGTTGAAACCCTACATTTAACATAATCCATTTTATTGCGGTCTTCTAGAACGTTTTAATCGTAATTCATTCTCGGAATCCGTTTAGACCCACTAATTCTAAGATTTCTAACACAGCACCAGCGAATTTTCTTATCTGCTCAAACATTTCAAATTTGCAGTGGATTTCAAGTTAGTTTGCGTGGGGGGGGGGGGGGGGGGGGGGTAGTACAAACATTAGTGTTAAACTTAGTACCCCTCTTCCCCTTCTTGTAGGTGGGGCGAGGGTAACTGAAAATAAAATAAGAACCCCTATTTCTTATTGCTGATTCGAATTCTACGGCTACGATTTCTTTGAAACATTTTTTTCGATTTATGATAGATGGCGCTGAAATAACGATATTAAATTTACATATGCATACGATTCTGCAGTACGTTTGAATTAAACTTAACAATTGTTCAATGTAAATACTTGAAATTACTCTTAAACAAATTGTATTTCTTAAGGGGCAACCATAGAAAAATTAAAAAAAAATTATAAACGTAACTTTAAAAAAATTATGTTTGCGTTAAATGCCGTTTCTGTGCTTTCGCCCATGGAAAAATTAATTTAAATTAAAAAATTTAACGAAGCGTCGTTAAATATGAATTGTCACTTAATAAAAATTATTGGAGCGAAATTTTGCGTTGAAACGTAAAAAAAATTAAAATTTGTATCGTGCTACCTAAAAAAAACAACAAACAATAAACAGCTGTCACTATAACAAACAGTTTATAAATAAATAAATAGTTGTCATTCAATATTCTACAATATTTACGGTATACTCGTTACGTCTAGTATGGCTGGAATGTCATTAAAAATTAGTGTCGTCTAAATTTTTAATTTTTTTTAATTTTATAATTTTTTTATGGTTGGCCCTTTAACCCTTTAACTGTTTAATTTTGTTTCGAAAAACTTTTTCTGCCTGCTTAATTATTTTCCAGCGAAGACGAGTATACTCGACATAAACAGAGTAAAATGTTTCTGCCTACAAAAGTAGGCAATTATGTATGATTAAAAATCAAACGTTGCGTGTTGGTTTTTTAGAAAATATAAATTTTTATTCGTTGTTAACAAACAAAATTTATTTCATTGATAAAAAAAAATTACATAAAGATAAAATTAAGGCATTATAGGAATGAAAACAGAAGCAATAAAAGGCCAACTTAATTTCAAGAAATCTAAGTTACAAAACTAAAAATTTAAATTAAGGGCAATGATTGTTTTTAAAGCAAGGTGCAGCACATAATGCTACCTTGCATATTGGGCACCAATATCTGGATTCTCTTCTAATATTATTTTTCGAACAGTATGAACATCTGCGTGTAGGATTTGATCTTGCTTTTGTACTTGGTACTAAGTCAGGAAAATGCTTTCCAAGTAATCGTAAAGGTGTAGTTGAAGCTGGACGACCAAGTTGAGACGTATTTGATGAATCATCAGAATATAGTTCAATAGTTTGTTCGATATATTCCAGTAAGAAGGCAATACGGTTTAATTTTCCATTAAATTTTTTATATATCAAATAAGAGTTAATACAAATAATGTCCAGGAGATGAAGAAAAATTTTCTTATAATATTTTTTTAGTCTTTTCCTTGTCATAGAATATGCAACTATTATCGCATCACTATTATCTACTCCACCCATTTTCTTGTTATAATCATAAACTACAGACGGTTTCTTTTTATTTTATTATTTTTCTTTATTTCTATCATACTACCGTCATGTATTGTACTCAGCATCAAAATATCTTTTTTGTCTCGCCAATTCATTATCATCAGTTTATTTTTATACCTCTCAATGTGTTCTCCTTTATTTAAAGAAGAGTTTATTATTTCTAATGGAATTCCAACCTTATTTTTTCTCATTGTGCCTACTAAATCTGTGTGATGAACACACAACTTTTCAGCAAGGTTAATATTAGTGTACCAGTTATCCACATGAATTCGATATCCAAGGTCTAAAATTTCATTCGACAATTCAAGGACAATACGTGATGAGATCTTATATTCTGAATAATGAGAACCATAATTAGTGTCCTTTCCAGTATACAAGAGAAAATTCCATATGTATCCGGAATCACTTTCGCATAAGACAAAAAATTTCATCCCAAAGCGACTTCTTTTGGAAGGTATATATTTCTTCCAAGATAAACGTTCTTTCCATAGTAGTAAGTAGTGGTAAATATAAATTTTTACATTTTTCTTTGATATTTTCAAAGACAGTTTGTATTTTGGCAAGTTTGTTCACTGGGTTTAAACAATCAGAACGTTCATTATCTTCAAAATGAATAAATTTACATAATAGTATAAATCTATTGATATTCATTACTTTTCTGAAAAAAGGCGTGTAAATAGTTTCTCTTTTTGAAAAGTACATTTGTATGGTTGGTTTCTTGATAATACCTTGCAAAACCAGTAAAGCAATGAAACATCGCATTTCATTAACAGTTGTTGGAAACCATTTTTTTAATCTTGAATTTCTTTTCAATTGCGGGCAACGTTCCAAAAACTTAGCGGCATATGAATTAGTCTGATCAACTATTATTTTCATTAGGTCATTATCCAAAAATTTTTCCATATAAAATAAAGGGTTGGTTTTGTAACATGAAGGATTATTGAAGTGCGCCCCAGGATTAGATAAAAACTGAAAAGGTTCTCGTTTTCTACCTACTGCCGTCTATGTTGAGTTTGAATTACTTTTATTTTCTTTTTCTGATTCATTGTATTATCCATCTTCATCACTGCTCTGTTGAAATTCATCCCTGTCGTCTTCAACCTGATCACTGCTTTCTGCATCTCCCTCACTGCTTCCTGCACCTTCATTACTACTACTTGCTTCTTCATCACTGCTCTCATCAGAAGACGACAAAATTATCATTGTTTTTCGTTTTTTTGTGTTCAAACACATATCGCCATCACTATCATAATAATTCATCGGGTAGGGATAATTAAAATTATGTATTTCACAGTTTCATTCTACAAAGGAATAAAAGTACTTACTATTACTTTTCCTGTCAATAAAATCCACAAGACTCTTATAACTTTCGTTCTTTCAACTATTGCATCGCACAATCAACTGATAAATGCATACGTAGTGCTTCTTTATCTGAAAAAATCGTTTTGTAACGGTACTTCCCCAGAATTTGTTATTTCAGCTTAATACAAGCTATTGTGAATTAAAATAAATAAGGTTGGCAGACTAACGAATATTCTAAAATGTACATTTTTTAACAGATCTTTATTTGCCCTTTTTCAGGAAAAAAAATTACAGTTGATTCGTTTAATAATACTACGAATTCGATTTTTTTTATCTTCACGACGAGTATACTCGACATTATGCGAAAAATGTTCATTTTGCTCTGACGAAATTAATTAATTAAATTAGGAAAAAAAAATAGCAAAAATAAAAAAAAATAAAAAATTAATTTAAATTATTTTTTTTTAAATGTTTCAAAGAAATCATACGTACTTTAAGCCGTAGAATCCCAATCTGCAATAAAAAATCGGCGTTCCAATTTTATTTTCAAAGTTACACCCCGCCCCACCTACAAGAAGAGGTACTAACTTTAGCACTAATGTATGTAAATGATTTTTGCAAGAAGTTCTGGAAAATAGCCACCTGATACGGAACTCGTTCATCGAATTGGAGTTTGGAATATGGCTATACATGGACGGAACTCAGGCAGTTTTTAACCGATTACGATGGGATTAGATTTACTTAATGGAAATGAAATTCATTAATGATTTCTAAAAGAAGTTTTTTATAATGGCCATCTAGAACGGGATACGGCTATTACTTAACCGATAATGATAGAATTCGGCACGTTGGATAAATATGGGATTATAAAATTTTAATCTGCTGTACTCGCCGGACGATGAGAAACAGAATCCCAATTCTCCGCTTTTCTGATTATTGCTGTAGTGGAGAGTATAATTATTGGTTTTTTTATGGAATTAACTCCCAGACCAATTATAATCTTGTATTGCAAGAAACCTTTGTGTAGGGTTCATAGAGTGATTTTTTTTTGGGAGTAGGTAATTGGCCTGCCACTCAACCCACTAATTACATGAGTTGGTGACGTACTGGTGATAGATGTTAAAGTATCCAGCCTTACTAGAAACATGTTAACATCACGAGCCGCTTGCTTCAAGAAAGACGCCTGCTTATTACCGAGTTTCGTCCCAGGTGGCCATTTCCAGAACTTTTTCCACAAATTATTTAAGAATCTCATTTTCATCCACCATATCCAATTTCACCATAATCGGTTAAGAAATTATCGAATTCCGTCCCAACTGACCATAATATCTGTTCCATAAATCATTTAAGAATCCCATTTTCATACAACATACAAAATCTCATCAATATTCGTTAAAAAATGGCCGAGTGTCGTTCCAGGTTGCCATATTCCAGAACTTCTTCCAAAAATCATTTAAGAATTCCATTTCCATCCAACTTACCCAATCTTATCATAATCGGTTCAATATTGGTCGACTTCCGTCTCAGGTGGCCTAATTCCAGAACTTCTTACAAAAACTTTATGAATCTAATTTCCATACAGCAAACAAAATCCTATCATAATCGGTTAAGAATTGGGGGGCACTGAATTTGTTTTGGAAAAAGTTGATTTTGTTTGAATTGTAAAAATTTACGAACTTGAAATATTAAAACTTGAATTTGTGTTAAAAATATTTGAATTTACTCTACATTTGTTTGAAGTTACTTTGAAAAAACACGAAAATTGAGGTGGATTTAGAAAAAATTGACCGTGAAGTATAAAAAATTGTGGTTGAATTGTAAGAAGTAGTGAATGAACTAAAAAAAAATTGAATATCATTTGCAAAATTGTGAATTTGAATTGCAAAACCTATAGAAATATAAAAAATTCACTTTTAAATTTGCGAATTAATTTATAAAATAGCGAATTTGGAAAATCTTTGTGTTAGGATTTTGGAAGTATATTCATTGTGAACGGTTGATAAATTTTTGTTTGCCGGTTGCTCGTAATATAAATGTTTGTTTAAGATCTCGGTAATTCATATTTTCATGAATAAAGTTACTCACGTTCGTAATTCTTCTTTGATGTAAATACCGCCTTAACGGTAATCCCTCTTTAGGATGGTGTGGTTGGTTATTATGCGACGTTTATTTAGTATATTGCCGGGTGCACCACCGGTGGGTCACATGCATATGAGTTTTTTAAGTAAAATAGGTTTTCTGCACTTGATTGAAACTAATATGTCTATACCATCGCACCTCATTAAAGGTCATATAAAGGGTTATCCAATTCAAGCTTGATAAAGTAAACTTAAAAAAAACACACAAAATATTCGGAATGTATTGTAATTTTTATTTCATTTTACAGATTGATCCTTGCAATTTTTAGTTAAACAAGATATCATTCAAATGTCCTCCACGGGACTTCTTACAGGCCTTGATTCTTTTGAGGTAATTTTCAATGACTTTTCGGCACATTTCGGGCGGTATCTCGGCCATTACCTTACGAATATTAGTTTTCAATTCGTCAAGAGTTTGAGGATTGTTTGCGTAAACACGATCTTTCGCGTAGCCCCACAAAAAGAAATCCAAAGGCGTTAAATCACAGGATCTTGGAGGCCAATTGACATCAGCCAATCGCGAAATCAAACGTCCAGGAAATTTCTCTTGCAAAAGATCTCGATTTGCTCGTGTTACGTGACTGGTTGCTCCATCCTGCTGGAACCACATATTGTCAAGATCATAATCTTCGATTTTCGTAAAAAAAAAATCGGTTAACATGCGGCCATAGCGCTCAGAATTGACGGTAACGGTTCGTCCATGGTTGTTCTCAAAAAAATACGGCCCAATCACACCACCAGACCACAATGCGCACCAAACAGTGACTTTTTCCGGGTGTAATGGCTTCTCTACAATCAATTGTGGATTTTCTGAGCCCCAAATTCTACAGTTTTGCTTATTAACGTATCCACCAAGCGAAAAATGAGCTTCATCACTGAAGAAAATTTTGTTCGAAAAATCAGCATCGACGGCCTGTTTTTCCAACACCCAATTTTAACGCGTTGGTCGATTGTTAAATGCTCCATATTCTTAAATGGCAGAATGTCAACTAAATAAATGACAGCGTACTTGACGTTTATCTTTGACAGATGTCGGTATACAGATTTCTACTTTATCAACCTCGAATTGGATAACCCCTTATTTATTGATCCGCATTTTTGTAATACATTTTTAAACGTGTTAAGCTAAATTTTAAACATTAGATTCTGCCAATAATACAATCACACATACAATTGGTACGCAAGCAAGAAAGACTATCAAATTTAGTCTAGTTGAGCTTCGAACATTTTCCTTAGAATTATTTTTGGTTATTCATGATTCTCTGAAGATTATATTTAAGAATTTATTCGATCACATCTTTCGAAACCCTCTCTCTTAAATAAGCTTATTAATTCACTTACTAATGCTATAAAACTCTCTCACTTTTGATAGTGTAGAGTTTATTGACCTGAAGCGTAAATTATAGAGTTTCAGATTGAAAAAATTATTGAAGCGGGATGGATACAACTTCCCGGTCTACCACTCAATTCACCAAATTTGTAGAGTCGAACAAAAGTTCAGCTCGTCGATACGTTTACACGACAATTTATTGAAAACAACCCCAGTTTACCGAAAAAATTAATTCAACGGCAACCTCTATTCAGCCAAAAACCAACTCACCGAAATGAAAATTTACCGAAAACGATAATTCGTCGAAAATGGTTTAAAGGCTTGATTTGATCTGTCGTTTTCGGTGAATTGTCATCATTTTTTTACTACTCAAGTGAACCTTTGAGTTGGACCATAACGGTTTTTGAGGAGGAGAGCTACGATTGGTTAGTACGCTTTTGAATCGGTATGGTCTCTATCACCGCCCTTTTTGATGATTATTACTTTGCCATTTTTCCAGCATTTTGGAAAATTTTCTTTATCCAGCATTTAGGAAGCTAGTAATACTTGGTCCAATTATTGGCCAAAATGTTTGTATTACCTCGATGTTGACTATGTCTGAAGCTTTTCCTTTTTTCATGGACATGATAGCAATCGTGACTTCTTCCCTGATAAAGTTTTTTTTAACGAATAAAAAAAAACCTCTATTCTGTCTACATCATCATCAATCAGATGAAACATTTAATTGGTTGGCTATGCCCTGCCATTATAGTCTCAGCAGACTGGAGAACCTACCCCAGTTAGCGTGCTTAAGTAAGTTCCTCGAAATTTTATCGCTTATCTCACCTGTGTATGAGGAAGCCGCCTCAACAGTGAACATGATTGTTCTGTGATCACTTGTGGTTCAGTTTTCTTTCACTAACCAGTTGGTTACTCTTGTCGGTTCCCCTATCATTGATGTCAATATTGTGCCATACCCGTGACTTTGTATTAAAATCACCCGTAATTATGATTGGATGGTTGCTTAGGCGACCCAGATCACCATTGGGGACCGGCTCAGGTGATAATACGTGCCGACGTAGCCTTGTCATCTACACTACCTTGTGTTGTTGTTATGATGTTCTGAACATTGTATTTTCTTGTGTTCAACCACTTTTGCATATTTAGTAGTACACACTAAAGTAACAATAAAGTAGAATCTTGTTGAGGTGACGTAACAACTGCTTTTTTGATTGTGTTCAATGTAACTTATTGAAGGAACATAGTCTTCTTCTTTCGGAATATTTATCGCCGATCGCCACGAGAAAGCAGTATAAGCACCTTTTGAAGTTGTATACTGAGACAGCACAGAAAGTGTGTCCTGCGATAAACTTCTTGTTTATTCTTCCACCTGACCTCTATTTCAGCTAGTAAAACGATAATAATTACCTAGCTACGACAAGTCTAATTTACAAAAATGTTTGAAGGCTTATTTTGTTGCTACAACAGCTATCAATTGGTCAGTTGTTAAGCCTCGTTCTCATTAGTCAAGTTACTTGATTTCAACTACTTTAATTCAAGTAACTTGAATTTACTTGACCAATATGAACGTGGTATTTTACTTGTATTCAAATTAATTTTACTTTACTTCAAGTATCAAGTAAAGTAGAGACCCTATCAACTTTTGTATTCAATTTGAGCCGTCTGAGATTAGCTACATTATACAATTTAGTAGTGTGGAAAGTATTTTATAAAAAAGTGAGTTTAAAATTGAAGACAAAAATGAAGTGGAGTTGTGCAGAAATTATAAATTTTTTGGAATTTTTCCAATCCTTCTGTGAAGTGAAGTTCTGTGGAACATCGATTTAACTGTATATCACGACCGAAATGCCCGAGATGGAAATTTTAAAAATTTATTAACTAAAATGAACGAGAAAGGGCTAAACTCGGATATAGATTATTGGCGTGCTGGCTCTAGAGTTGGTGTATTAGCTCGAATTTCGTTGTTGTTGGTTAAGTTATCAGCATAAAATGATTTTAATGCGGTTATTTTAGATTCGAGATATTTTTTTGCTTTTCTTCCGTTTCCATCGAAGTGGTTGTTATGCTGAAACAACGATTCAGATATTTCTTGTTGCTTGCGGTGTAGGAGATTTTCAATTGCTCTTTTTTTATACGATGTTACTGGATTGCTCTATTGATGTATATTTGATATTCTTTCCGAAGAATCTGCTAAACTCAAATCCTGTTCCATCTTGATTTTATCAAATTGCTAGAAATAGTTTTGTAGTACGACATGCCTTATACACTTGTCGTGCCAGTATCTAACAGGGGGTCTATTATGAAATTTTCGACGCGCGTATTTTTTTCGACATTGTCGAAAATTTGGTATTATGAAATTTTCGACGCGCGTAGTTGTTTCGACGTTGTCGAAAATTTGGTATTATGAAATTTTCGACCGCGTTTTTTTTTAGATAACGTCGACTATTTTACGACAGCTCTTGAGGTGTCATGAAAGTGTACATAAAAGAAAAGTGTTAAGTGTTGAGAAATAAAAAAAGTTTGTTAGTAAAAATAAATTAATAATTTAAACTTATAAAATTTTAATTAATAAAAATTAATTAATTTAAATTTAATAAAAAATAATTAATTTAAATTTTCACATAAAAAATAATTAATTTCATTTTTCGACATCGTCGAAAAAAAAATTCATAATAGCGATTTTCGACGTTGTCGACTGTCGACGTTGTCGAAAAAAATACGCGCGTCGAAAATTTCATATAGACCCCCAGGCTTTTCTTGATGTTCTTCATTTTTCTCCATACGTATTAATTTGGGAATCGTTTGTAAAATTCAAAAATTTTGACAAACTCGGGTGCAGTTTGTTACTTGTTATAGAAGCAATTACAAACACACCAACGGTATCAGCAATCAGTATTCGCGCACAGTCTATCTCTCGCGACTATTACATTAACAGCGACGCCGTTACCAGAGCCAGTTCTGTTCGAGATTTGGGGGTCATTTGCGACAGTGAATTGAATTTTAGACATCACATCGATCGTATTATCAGCCAAGCCAATTCTGCGCTCGGTTTCATCAAGCGTTGGTCGAAAGAATTCGACGATCCTTATGTTACGAAGGCTCTCTATTCAACATTCGTTCGTCCCCTGCTCGAATATGCTAGCCAGGTGTGGTCGCCTTATCATGAGGTTCACATTAAGAGGATTGAAGCAGTCCAGCGTAGATTTCTTCGCTTTGCTTTACGCGGACTACCATGGGTGGACATGTTTAACCTGCCTCCATATCAAGATCGTCTGCAGCTAATTAATTTACAATCACTTAGTAAGCGCCGAGTTGTTGCGGACGTGGCTTTCATCCATCAAATACTAACTGGGGGTATCGATTCTTCTGCTCTGTTAGGTAAAATCAATCTAAATATAAATTCTCGGGATTTAAGATCAGTACCTATGTTTAGAATCGACCCTCATCGAACTGATTACGGAAAGAATGAGCCCGTCTCTAGAATGTTGTACGAAGCTAATCAGCACTGCCATCTTATCGATTACAATATGACAAAACGTACGTTGAAAAAACGTCTTTATTTTTCTTGACTATGGTTTGATATTTTATTTAACTTATTTGTTTTTTGTTTTTTTTTTGTGTCATTTTATTTTGTTTGACTTTATCTTTTATCTATTTAAATTTTTTTTTAATCTATCAAATCTGTTTGTACTAAGCAGACTCGACTTCCGTTTTCCTGCCGTCTGCGACGGGTATCATCTTGCTTAACTATTCATTTAGCTATCTATTTATAATCACATTTGACTTTTTTTTTGCCGCTTTAAAATCCAATTTTTTAATTTCTCTGGTTAAGCATCTCGATATCCTTGTTTATAATTCACTTGAATTATACTCAAAAAAATAATAATAATACAGATGGAGACTCCCCGCGCGCGGTTGGGAGGGGTAATAGGTCGTCGGGATAATTTATTATTATTATTCACACATTTTGTGATGTCAGCAAATCGCCCTACGCAGCTGTGCACTACGCAACAATCTAGATCGAGCAAGGATTAAATCATATTAAAAAAATATCGCTAAAGCACGTAAGCTTACCTAGGCTCAGTCAAGCCTCCTTACCAAGCAGACCGTCGACGTATTCAACCTGGAAATGAAATCAATCTTGCTAAGGATAGACTCCAACATTTAAATTGGCTGACGAAGTCAATCATGATGATGGACTATGATTGCCAACTGCATCTCCTAGATAATAAACTTGCGGAAATCGCGTTTTTACGTATCAAAAGAGGAAATGTAATATGTAGTTCAGAGCGGGAACCACTTCAGTTATAGTGTACGATCTGATTAATATTCTTCGTTTTCTTAATAATAATTGTAGAACATTAAAAGTGAAAATACAAACCAAGGCAATCACGAGGTTAAAGATCGAACTTATAAACCAACTTCTAAGTAATTACGTTTTAATTAGAAGTTGTTGGATAAGTTCGATATTTATTTAAGTTGAACTTTGCGGAATCCATCAAAACATCCAAACATCTTATCCAATCAAAGTCGAGTGGCAATGTTGTTTACCCGTCCCATAAATAATGAAAATTTACATATCCCAACCAAAAAAATGGCTCAATTTAAGTCCAACCCACACAAATGTGTGAGTTAAAAATCATAGTATGTAATGGCGTTTTTGATAAAAAATTTCGCTTGATTTGAAGTAAAACCAACACAATTGTGTGTATAGATATAGTGTTTTTTTGGACGAAAATAAGCTAAAAAGGAATTCACAAATGTGTAAGTTGGTTGAAAACACATACAAAAATAAATGTTTGACATGGTACTTTTGCCCTACCCGCACAATTGTGTTACCGGGCAGCAAAAGGGATATGATACGGGTAATAACACAGTAACAAACCTGGATCGCCAAATCTTATTCAAAACGACAAATAACAAAATTTTTCTGTATTTGTGCAACCCAGGGCATATTTGGCCAGGCATGCAAGGTATTACCGCGGCCGCACTCACACCGAAGAGTGCACGGTAACCAAAATTGCCGTCGATCTTAAAAATTAAATTTTTCGAAAAATTTAATTCCTAAAAAAATATGAGTGACTAAGTGCAGAAGTTTGGGCGTCTTTGTAACCAACGGATGAAACTGACTTAAACCATCACACCCTAAACGTTATCGATATTGTCCCTACCCATTTCTTCACTCTTTGCGGCTTTGATCCTCGTATCTCAATTGAAGAGGGATTAGTCGTGAGGTTTGGGGTGATTAGAAGGAACCTAGATTACCGCAAATTTCAAATAAAATTGGACACAAGAAAATCTTTAGAGACCACATAAAAACACGGAGGCAAAAACCCCGTACCGAACACTCTAACCCAAGAGAAAGTGTAGATCTCAGAGTTTCAGTCTCTACTGTCTAGATAGATGGAGTGATCGGAATGAGACTTCATGCATAAGCTTTTTTAGTAAGTAGATAGATCTCAATGACTTTTGAAAGAAATCGGTCCATCGGAAATGGAAACTTCCATATGAACTTTTTCATTTTTTGCAAATATTTTGAAAAATATATCATTTACAAGAAAAATGATTATAAACTAAAAAATTCTAAATTAAATTTTGTAACAATGGCGTTCTAGATCATCTTTCCAAAACTTAAGCTGAAGTGACGTTTTTTGACAAGCAACCATTTTCAACCGAAAATCTACCACTGAAAAGACCAAGTGAACTGATTAATCGGGATATAACTTCATATCTAAACTTTTTCCACAAACTGGGAAACTTCAATGAAATTTGATCGACATCGGTCAACCAAAAGTGACAGCTTCCACTGAAGCTTTTTCGGTTAACCACCGGAAGTGACAGCTCCTAAATCATTTACAAGGAAATCTGTTATGAACTAACAGATTTTAAATTATGTTTGCAACCACACCATACCGGTCCAGATCAATTTTCCACAATTTAAAAGGAAATAACGATTTTTGTTAAAAAATGTTTTTCAGATTTGGGTTATTATATGGATTATTTCTGCTGTAAATCCACTTCCTTACCCATATGGAGCGTTTACGTTTAAGTTTAATTAATAACTCATTTACAATTTTTAATAATTCATTCGTAATTTCAGATTTTATTACTTAATAAACACATTTTTATTAATCACTTGTTTTTTTTTCGCAAAATTATTTTGAATAATTTTCAAAAAGTTTAAAAAATCACTCGATTGCTTCTTATTATTTTTTGTCCCTCCCTCTTTTATTTATTTTTTGCTTTTTTCTACTATATAACAAAATTTTTATATATACAAATTAGTAAATACTCCTGATGATGACCTAACAAGTAGAAATCGATCGAGTGATTTTTTAAACTTTTTGAAAATTATTCAAAATAATTTTGCGAAACAAAAAACAAGTGATTAATCAAAATGTGTTTATTAAGTATTAGTGTGTATCGTCAAGTGCCTACGGCAAGTAGCGTAAAAAGTATCAGTTTTTATTACTGATATTAAAGCACGCACCAACTCATTCGATGACATTTTAAACAACTACTTGATTAAATTAACTTGAAAATATATAAACGCAAACTTGAATTCAAGTACTTGAAATCAAGTAACTTGACTTATGAGAACGAGGCTTTAGTTACTAACTAGTTACTTGCTCGATGCAATCAGATTGCCGTTAATGCTTAATGCTGCTAGAAGTTGCTAAAATGGAATGAATAAAACTACAATAAAAGTTTCATTAGGTTATTAGAGACAGTAAATGTTAGTTGACAACTTGCATGGAATAAATGTTTTGTAATAGCAAATTGGTTTATTTGGAGTTTTGATCTTAACAAAAAGTTGAAACAGCTGCTCATTTAAACTCTAAGAAATGGAATCTTATATGCTCCTATTTATATTTGAATTTTTGTGGGAGCGTCTCATTCGATACTGATCTATGAACTAATTATGTAAAACTAGCTACCTAGTAAGAATAATTTTAGAAGTGTATACCAATGATTTAAAAGGTCTAACAATTATTAACTGGTTCTAAGCAAATTTTGAGCGCGGGAAACAAAATGTTCAAAATATTTTTTAACCGTTATTAAAATATAATAAATCAGCTATTCAAAACGATCACAGACAAATTAACATTGGAAGCAAAAACCCTTCTGTTATGCCACTACTTTAATTTGATGAAATACATAAAAAAAAATTGTGCAAAATTAATAGAAATTAAACGGCTCTGGAACTAGAAATTAGACAATTACGATTTGTATTTAATCCAATTTAATTTATTATACGTAAAGTTATTCTTTTGATCACTAGAGTAGGTTTTTGGAAAGTTGTAATTTTAAGATGTGGCAGATTTTTTAATTTTATCTCAGAAAGAACTAAATGAAATAAGATATATTTACTTCGAAAATGTATTTTATATTTGTCATAATTAGTTGTTATGATAGAAAAATAAATTCCATGCTTTGTTTGCTTTTATTAAAATTTTGTGCCAACCGATCAAAGTAAAAAAAATCGGTTGATTCGTACGTTGGACACAAATTTCATTCCTATATTCGAATATGAATACTCTTTCCCAAAGTAGGCCTACATTTATAATTGATCATAGTAGGTAATAGCAACAAACTTGTCATGCCTGACGAGCGGCTTTTGACGGCTGCAATAACCGAGCGATTAATTCTTAAATTCACAAACTAAGCTAAGCCAACGAAAAAATTTATATAATTTTTATTTATTATATTCTAAATATAACGAAACAATAAAACTAATTACGAATATACATAAATAAATAAATATTGTGCCATTTTTATTCATTTAATAAATAAATCAGTAAATAAATCAGTTTTTAAAGTCAATAATAATTACTCTACAATAAATAAAAGCATTTTTTTTAAATAATTAACTAGTACCAATTTTATTTGTCCGTATTATAAAAATAATAATAATAAATATTATACAAACTTAATATAACACAAAAGTAACAATATTTTAAATTTAATATACATAATTAAATAACGCAAATTTATTAAGCGCTTTTTTATAAACCATACGTGGATGATGAAATAAAAAATATTTTTTTATATAATAAAAAACAACAAATTTAGGCGATTAACATAAAAATGTATTAATAAATTTTATTATTTATGTGTGAATCGGGTGGGCCAGTATATATAAAGGCTAGGCAGTCACAAATATTCAATATTATCAGTGACTTGTCGGCTCACCCTGTATTTAATTTACCAAAGTTTATTTTTATGATATAATTTTGTTTCTATTAATTAAGCTTGTTTGGACGAATTAAAACAAAATTTAAAAATAAAATAAAATTATAAGACTAAATTGGGTTAAAAAGAATTTTTTTTTTGTATAATTTTGTTTAATTATAAAATAAATAAAATATATATAAATAAAAACATTTAAAATAGAATATATTATATTATTATAAATATTAATACAATTTATTTCTTTATATAAAACTATTCATTTAATTAATCTCCATAATAAAAATACTTAATAAACACAAAATTTACGAAATGAAATAATTTAATTTAATTATTGATTATTATTATTATTAATTTTGAAAAATATGAAAACCAGATAATATAAACAAAACTTTACATATTGAATTATTAATATTATTATTACTATATTATTATATTTATATATTATTATTATTATTATATTATATATTATAGAAGTCAATTAGATGAGTATTTTTTATTATTTTCAAAACAAACAAAAAAAAACAGAAAAAAACAATTTAAAATATATAAATTAAAAAATAATTTAAAAAAATATAATTATTTGTTTTAATTGATTGTAATATCAATTTTTCCGCATATCTCTGAATCCATACCACTATTTATTTATTTGTAATTGTTCAATCAAAAATTGCACTCAAAAAACCATAGTTATGAAAAATACCGAACGATCATAAAGTTGAGTAAGTGACAAATATTGTTGATGAGATGGATAGTGGAGATATTTCTCTGGATCAGATAGTTGCTAAGTTGAAAACAGTGTTGGAAGTGGAGATTGTAGATGATGAAATAGAGGTTTTACCCGATCAAAGTGAGCAGTTACATAGATTGTTCGAATTATTAAGTGAAATTAAACAGTTGAAAATGCAAATACGCCGATCCAAGATTTAAAGTTTTTGGCGATATGCAAGCTGAAAGATAAGGCGTTGTAATTTTATCATTCCCGGGCACTGATTGTGCTCAAATGTATGTACATGAATTTTGAGAAGTTAGATGAGTTGATCGACGGATTAAGTAATAGCCTAAAGCAGTAAGCACGGTTGCACAAGTCCGAAACCGTGACGACGTTTTCGTTCCTTAATGGTAAAATAAGGGAAAGGGAAGGAGAATTTCGCAAAAATAGGGAAGCGTTGTTACAATTATTCAATCGTTGTACATGTGGCAAGGTTAGGTTAGGTTAGGCTTCAGTGGTTACTATCGCACACTTAAACACACTTATCCGACATCATTAAACTACCTTAAAACCATCTAGTGCTATCCACATAACGTAAAATATGTCCAGTGTCCAGTAAGTACCCTTACATTTCTACGCTTCCTTAGTGTGATTAAGATCTTGGAGCGCTTCAAGCTCAGCTCAGATCATACTTGCTTCGCTACATTGCCAGTCGGACTGTCGAGCCACCTAGCAGTTGCCAAAGCAGGCATAGGCCTTCCTACACATTATCTTCCTGGTTCCAGTTGGAGAGTCATACCGTACCTTGCTAATTCGTTTGCTCTGCAATTTGCCTCAACGTCAGAGTGGCCCGGAACACAGACCAACTGGATATTGAAATGTTCACTCATCTCATTAAGACATGTACAGGGTTATCCAATTCGAGGTTGATAAAGTAGAAATCTGTATACCGACATCTGTCAAAGATAAACGTCAAGTACGCTGTCATTTATTTAGTTGACATTCTGTTGTGATATTACTCACAACATCATCCGCGTTTCATCTCAAATCTCGCGAACTTATAATCAAATCATCATCATTATAAATTAAATACAAGATCGTTACGATAATAGAAACGACATCACATACGTATATCAAAACATATATAACATACATAAAATATCATCATGCATACAAAAAATGCATAATAAGCGCGATCGGCGCGATACATAAAAATATAAAATCAAAGAAAATCCAACAATCCAGCAAAACATTAGTTGTTATACGTCACACACAATATTTTTCGTTTTCCTAATATCAAAGAGCAACAACAACAATGCAAGTAGTATATACACTACATAATTGTGTTACTCATCATTTTAATTGTACAACAACAAAACACAATGTATGCGACCTATATGTGATATACATATTCAAAATAAATATCGTTTATCGACCTACGATTTTTGATGATTTTTAAATTTAGTAAATATATTTCCCAATTTTGGCAATTTCAAAAATTAATAATTATACGCGTGTAATATTGTCGAGTTTTCAAAAAATAAATTGTTGGTAGAATACTAACAAATATTTAATATATAAGAACCAAAATATAGTTCGATCAAATAGTAGTTATAACACAGTTCGACAAGACAGTTATAACAGTAAAACTGGATCGTAAACCCCTAGAGGTTTCGTCACTCGACGAACCTCTACGGTATTAGCGTAGTCCAGTTTTACAGAGTTCAATCAGTTCAGCCCAGTTTTTAACATCGTCCGGAATCCAAATTATATTAACCAAATTTTGAAAAGTGAATAAATTTTATAATCATAAATTGTATTTGTTTTTAAAGTCAATAATAAGTGAATAAATTTTATAATCATAAATCGTATCTGTGTTCAAAAAACAAAAATCATCAACGAGAGTATTACATCCATCCAGATAGCAGACAAAAATTGGTGAGTATCATCGCTTCAATTAACATATATTGGTAAGTATCTCAACAACTAACCACTGGGCACCGTCCTAGTTATTCGTTATTTCTTAATCTCGCACGGCAAAGCGAGAGGGTGAGGGGAAGAAGTGACATTGTTGTGAAAGCAACTTTGTCTGAGTATCCACACTCGTGTAAATGACGCTTAGCTAGTACTATTCTTACTAACAATAAAATATAGGTTCCACCCATAGAGGTGCACTTCTCTCAACAATACCGTTAGTATAATTTCGCTTCTGTCCCATTTTCACCTTGCATTGGGTCTCGTATCTCAGTTAACTCAAGACGTCAACTTCACCTCGACAACATTTCACTTTGGCATCACCCTCAACAAAATTCAAATTAATATAAACTAATTATAGAGTAAATGTATGATCCTCCCTGTTCACAGGTTAATTTAAATATATTAACCAAAGTGTTGCTATTGGCGTGTTGAAAAGACTAAACAACCTAACAAACAGTCTCATAAACACGCAAATATACAACATAAATTGGCGCTGTAGACGCTAACAATAACGTATATCCATATCTTTACAACATAAATTGGCGCTGTAGCAATCCTCTAATTTTAATCAATATGATTGAATAGAGATCGAACCTAAGGTAGACCAAAAATACGTCAAATATTCAAAAATATATTATTTATCAACTTAAATGATCAATTTATACAACATAAATTGGCGCTGTAGAAATTCTGTTTATCAACGTGATTAAACAGAGATCGAACGTGAGGTAAACCCAAAATACATCATACATTCAAAAAAAAAAAAAAATATTTACGAATCAAATTATTAAAAAAAAAAAAACTTTACAAATCCATAAAACCTTATTAAATGATATAAAACACTTCCACCTGTATTAAAGATACACAAATCTAACACTAAAATACAAACATAAATCATTCATCAGTCAAAATTAACAACAAAATATATTTCCAACATCGATTCAATCTTTCACAATTACATAACATAATTATTCACAATTATTTATTCATAACATCCCTTAAAAATCGAAAAATGCACATATATATTACCAAGTGAATAACATTTAAAACGTTCAAAACTTCTTATTCTTAGAGACTTACATTTCTGGCTTCAAAAAAGAATAAATAAATAACATTCAAATTATTTATTACTCATTAAATATATTTTAATCCACATTTTCCACACGAAACCATTTCATTCAATCATTTCTAAACGAAAATCATTAAATATCTTATTTACACTCGAACATTTATCAGTATACTTAACCCAAATTCACTTTGATGCACTAAAATCAATTTATTCAATTTATCAATCTGATATTCAACAACATCAAAATTATCAACACTACCAACATCTAAAATTGTATCCAACACTATTCACATATCATACATTACAATAATATTCAAATTATTACCCATCTGTATATAAATTGTATACAACATCAATTTCATCATTATCCATTGAATACATATTATTCAACATTTTGCATAAAACAATAAAATAAGTATATTACCTAAACGGTCATTATAAAAATAAAATAGCTCTATGAGTCAAAATTCCTCATTTTAAAACAAAACAAAAAAAAAAAAAACAAAGAAAGAATTCAGATAAAAATCTGAAACCGATGAAGCAGAGAGAAATACGCCACAACAAGAAGGTCCAACCAGCATCAAGACACAGCATCAAAGAGCAGTACTGAACGAAATAATAATCAGCAGCAGAATTACATCGAAAACTACGAAAGCAGCATTCAAACCGCATCGAAATAAGCATCAAAACAGCATCAAAAAGAAACATCCAAATGCAGTACCGAACAAAATAACAATCAGCATCAAAACAGCATCGAAAAATACGAAAACACCATTAAAGCAGCATCGAACAATCATCAAAAAAAGCATCAAAAGATTGACGAAAACCAGCATCAAAAACGAGTATCGAAACACAAAAAAAAAAAAAAAAAAAAAAAAACTACTTCAGAAGAGCATCAAAATCACATCGAAACAGCATCGAACATCATAGAAGACGAGTACCGAAACTCCACTAAAGCTATCACGAAACAGCATCAAAACCGTATCGAACCAGCATTGAAATTAGCATCTAAACAACATTGAAAAACAGCACCTAAACAACATTTAAAAACAGAATCGAAATCGCATCAAAAATTCATCAAAACGAATCGTCAAACACATCCGACAGATAGTCATAAACTCCATGATATACTATATAGCACGACATCCAATAATAATCGAGCACTTCAAACAACATATAAATACATAATAGTCGAGACAATTCCAAAAAAGAAGATTGATCACACTACATCAAATCAAATAATAACCACGGATACAAGTTACCAGTAGAGAATAAACCAAGATACAAAGAAAAATAATGTAAAACACGCAAAATATACACGAAACATCAAACAGAAAATAATTCATTCAAATATCAAACAAAAGATTGAACAACACCATAACTGGGAGAAAAGCAGCAGCTCAAACAAAATTTAATCAAAACAAACGAGACCAGCTCTCAAATCTAAGCAACAAAACAAGAGCCCCGACGCTCATCAAACAAAACAAAAGAGCCTCGACGCTCATCAAACAAAACAAGAGTCCAGACACTCATCAAACAAAGACGGGACCAGCTCTCGCACCCTAGTACATAAGAAGCAAATCAAACGAGCCCCGACGCTCATCAAACAAAACAAGAGTCCAGACACTCATCAAACAAAGACGAGACCAGCTCTCGCAACCTAGTATGTAAGCAACAAAACAAACGAGTCCAGCCACTCAACAATTAAACAAAACGAGTCCAGCCACTCAACAAATAAACAAAACGAGTCCAGCCACTCAACAATTGGATAAAACGAGCTCAGCCGCTAAAAACAAATAAAATCAACATCCCGCAAGTAAACAAATAATCAATTCAAACAATCAACTAAAGTATATCAATGACAATACCACGAACATAAAAAAGAAAATCTAGAAACAACAAAGAAGAAGCGTGACCAGAATCCAGAAAACAACCAGCTCATCAATAATCAACAATAAAATTAGAACTATCGCTACAATTCCGATGCGCAGCATAAACTAATCAACTATTAACTAAAATCTCTCATTACAAATCTCGATACAAATTCAACATCAAGCAGAACAAAAATTACGAAACGAAGATGCACAATGCGAAATCATCATCAATCTATTTCATTCATTACATGACATATAAATCTACCAATACAAATCACGATGCTTAATAAAAAATTCATCTTCAAGAAAGCCAACCAATACAATTCACGATGCATAACACAAAAACAATCTTCAAGCAAAACAAGTCATTCATCATCAAGCAAAAAAACCGTCATTACAAACCAAGATGTTGAACACAAAATTCACCATCAATAAAAATAGACAATATACAACCAAGATGCTTAACACAAAATTCACCAGCAAACAACAAATACAAATCAAGATGCACAACATAAATGAAGCAAAATTTATAATAACAAAAATTCATCTTCAAACAAATCTACTAACACAATCACGATGCACAACAAGAAATTCATCATCCAGCAAACTCTATCACGATGCACAACAAGAAATTCATCATCCAGCAAAATCTACCACGATGCTCAACAACAATTCATCTAACATTACATTTACGATGTACAAAAAACAAAATTCATCTTCAAGCGAAACCAGTTATTACAAACCACGATGCTCAACGCAAATTCATCACCAAATAAAAAAATCTGCTAATCAACAAGGGACCATCAAACCAAACAGCAAACAAAAAGAAAATAACAAACAAAATTGTAAACAAACTAGATATAAGTTTTTTAACTATTTCCCTTCAGGAAAACTATAACATTTAAATTCATTTATAAAAAAAATAATAATACTAAAATAAATAAATGTACAAAATCAAAAGCAACCAGAGAAATAAATCTAACTTAACCAATTACAAATAGTAATTCATCATAGATTCATTTTCATTCAAAATCAAGATCTTAAAATAAATCATTATCAAAAATTAAAATTTGTATAAATCATTCATTTTCAAATAGAAACAAAATTTATATATTATATTATAATACATATCAAAGAAAATTGTAAAATCACTCTATTTTCTATAAATTTCGTAAACCAGAATTCAAAAAAAATTTTCATTAACAATCAAATAAAGTATTATTAAAAATAAAAATAAAATAAAAAAAAGTTTTAAAGGAACTAGAAAACACTATTATTAATTATATTCACAAACTTTAAAGAAAACTAAGAATTTTAAGAATTCATTTATCGAAGGTTCCAAACTAACCGAGAATAAAATTTAAAACCAATTAAATAGAAAATTATCTTTCTTGAAATAAAAATCATTCTATAAAAATTCTAATTCATAAGATCTTTAAAATAAATCAAGATCCATAATAGTTAAAATTAAATTTAAATTTATCCACGAAATTTCATCTTAAGAGTTCATTTATTTTAAAATTAAAGATTCACCATGCAAAATAAGAAAAAAATTTTAAAACGAAATATCAAAATTAAATATAACAAATTGCAATTCTATGAAACTAGATACACAATTATAAACATTCTATAAAAATCCTAAAAAAAAAAAAAAATCATTAAGTAAAATCTCAAAAGCATGAACCATACAATTAGCAATTCATTATTTATTACACATAAAAATAATTAAATAGAAAATTCGACAATAATACAATATCAAAACACAAAAATAAAATCCCCTTCAGGAATTTTATTTTCTCCACGGCAAAAAGATATGTTGTGATATTACTCACAACATCATCCGCGTTTCATCTCAAATCTCGCGAACTTATAATCAAATCATCATCATTATAAATTAAATACAAGATCGTTACGATAATAGAAACGACATCACATACGTATATCAAAACATATATAACATACATAAAATATCATCATGCATACAAAAAATGCATAATAAGCGCGATCGGCGCGATACATAAAAATATAAAATCAAAGAAAATCCAACAATCCAGCAAAACATTAGTTGTTATACGTCACACACAATATTTTTCGTTTTCCTAATATCAAAGAGCAACAACAACAATGCAAGTAGTATATACACTACATAATTGTGTTACTCATCATTTTAATTGTACAACAACAAAACACAATGTATGCGACCTATATGTGATATACATATTCAAAATAAATATCGTTTATCGACCTACGATTTTTGATGATTTTTAAATTTAGTAAATATATTTCCCAATTTTGGCAATTTCAAAAATTAATAATTATACGCGTGTAATATTGTCGAGTTTTCAAAAAATAAATTGTTGGTAGAATACTAACAAATATTTAATATATAAGAACCAAAATATAGTTCGATCAAATAGTAGTTATAACACAGTTCGACAAGACAGTTATAACAGTAAAACTGGATCGTAAACCCCTAGAGGTTTCGTCACTCGACGAACCTCTACGGTATTAGCGTAGTCCAGTTTTACAGAGTTCAATCAGTTCAGCCCAGTTTTTAACATCGTCCGGAATCCAAATTATATTAACCAAATTTTGAAAAGTGAATAAATTTTATAATCATAAATTGTATTTGTTTTTAAAGTCAATAATAAGTGAATAAATTTTATAATCATAAATCGTATCTGTGTTCAAAAAACAAAAATCATCAACGAGAGTATTACATCCATCCAGATAGCAGACAAAAATTGGTGAGTATCATCGCTTCAATTAACATATATTGGTAAGTATCTCAACAACTAACCACTGGGCACCGTCCTAGTTATTCGTTATTTCTTAATCTCGCACGGCAAAGCGAGAGGGTGAGGGGAAGAAGTGACATTGTTGTGAAAGCAACTTTGTCTGAGTATCCACACTCGTGTAAATGACGCTTAGCTAGTACTATTCTTACTAACAATAAAATATAGGTTCCACCCATAGAGGTGCACTTCTCTCAACAATACCGTTAGTATAATTTCGCTTCTGTCCCATTTTCACCTTGCATTGGGTCTCGTATCTCAGTTAACTCAAGACGTCAACTTCACCTCGACAACATTTCACTTTGGCATCACCCTCAACAAAATTCAAATTAATATAAACTAATTATAGAGTAAATGTATGATCCTCCCTGTTCACAGGTTAATTTAAATATATTAACCAAAGTGTTGCTATTGGCGTGTTGAAAAGACTAAACAACCTAACAAACAGTCTCATAAACACGCAAATATACAACATAAATTGGCGCTGTAGACGCTAACAATAACGTATATCCATATCTTTACAACAATTCTGCCATTTAAGAATATGGAGCATTTAACAATCGACCAACGCGTTAACATTAAACGCGGAAAAACAGGCCGTCGATGCTGATTTTTCGAACAAAATTTTCTTCAGTGATGAAGCTCATTTTTCGCTTGGTGGATACGTTAATAAGCAAAACTGTAGAATTTGGAGCTCAGAAAATCCACAATTGATTGTAGAGAAGCCATTACACCCGGAAAAAGTCACTGTTTGGTGCGCATTGTGGTCTGGTGGTGTGATTGGGCCGAATTTTTTTGAGAACAACCATGGACGAACCGTTACCGTCAATTCTGAGTGCTATGGCCGCATGTTAACCGATTATTTTTTTACGAAAATCGAAGATTATGATCTTGACGATATGTGGTTCCAGCAGGATGGAGCAACCAGTCACGTAACACGAGCAAATCGAGATCTTTTGCAAGAGAAATTTCCTGGACGTTTGATTTCGCGATTGGCTGATGTCAATTGGCCTCCAAGATCCTGTGATTTAACGCCTTTGGATTTCTTTTTGTGCGGCTACGCGAAAGATCGTGTTTACGCAAACAATCCTCAAACTCTTGACGAATTGAAAACTAATATTCGTAAGGTAATGGCCGAGATACCGCCCGAAATGTGCCGAAAAGTCATTGAAAATTACCTCAAAAGAATCAAGGCCTGTAAGAAGTCCCGTGGGGGACATTTGAATGATATCTTGTTTAACTAAAAATGGCAAGGATCAATCTGTAAAATGAAATAAAAATTACAATACATTCCGAATATTTTGTGTGTTTTTTTTAAGTTTACTTTATCAACCTCGAATTGGATAACCCTGTACAACTAAATGCAGTGAAAAAATGGCCGCCCGACTGTCCACATAGATAATGATATCAGTCAACGATATTACACTATGCTTCCACCAGTTTATAACCTCATCAATCACTATAACTTCAGCCTTGTATACACGCTGCAGCAATTAGGTAGACGTACATTTAATTCCCCACAGAACACACCAGCTCCCACACTACCATCGAGCTTGGATCCGTCGGTGAAGGATTTAACTGCCCCGGTCTCCATAATGAGACCACTCTTCCAATCCTCCCTAGAGGGGAGAATCACCTTAAAACGCTTGCAAAAGCACAAAAGTGGTGGTGTATATAATCCAAATTCACCAGGTCATACCTCACGGAATTGACTATAGTTGAGTGCCTTTTTGCAGGCACTTCCAACTCGAAATCGCTTATAGCCGGGCGGTTGGGAAGGTACAGCACGATCTCTAAGGCACTAGTGGAAGTCGTTTTCAGTGCCCCATAATGAGTAAACATGCTGCCCTCTGCACCCTCGCCAAAATATTCCTGCATGATAATTTCTCCAGAGCTGGCCACTATATACTACCACCATACAGCAGTACGGGCCTTACAACTGCCGTGTAAAGCCGGTGCACCAGGGGCCTATTATGATTTTTTCGATAGTGTTTTTTTTTTCGATAGCATCGAAAGTGAGCGATTATGAAATTTTTCGATAGCGTTTTTTTCTCGATAATATCGTTAGTATGTGACTGCATTCAACGTGGCGAAGGTCGTGTTTCATATTATATAATCAAATAAAAAGTTAATAAATATAAGTTTAGGAAATATGAGTTACAATTAAAATTAAATCTAAACAATTTTATTATTAAATTCGTCTTATTAAATTAATTATTTGATTAATTTTTATTTTTCCTATTTGGACGACAGCAAATTACGTAGCCGTTTTCTTTTAATGTAAGCTGGCGATACTTCCTCTTCTGTCATCAGAATTACAAATAAATTGCATTTAATAACCGCAAACAAAAAATATGACGGTTTTTCTTTGACAGCAAAACAAACAAACAACTACTTCATAAATAGTATGACTCGATATTATCAAGAAAAAAAAACACTATCGAAAAAATCATAATATGTAGCTATTTCGAAGTTATCCGGTTTCAAGACTCATTTGCTTCCGATGGCATTTTTACAAGAGTAGAATGCCACCGTGGCCTTCTTAATAATACTTCATCCGTGAGTGTGCCGCTTAATAATACTACATCCGTGACGACATTTCATCAAGTGTTGAACAAATACAATAGGAACAACCAACAACATAATCGTTAACAAAAAAGAATGTCATCTTTGCAATAAGGTCAGTGTTTCGAAATCGGCAAATTCAGGGGCAACATGTTGTAACATTACGTTTTCGATATTTTATTGAAATTTTTGTTCTAATTCTTTTTGTGTTTAATGATGCATTTAAAATTTAACAAATTTTAATAACAGTAAAAATGCATTGTAAAAATTGCAGCAAATGTAATCTTTATTTAATCTTTAATTGAATAAACAAATTTAATGAAATGAGAATCGCAAATGTGATCGGAATTTAAAAGAATGAGAATAAATGGATTCTGATGTCGAATACTAACCTCAGAACATGGCGAGATTTAATTTTTTTTTTCGCATCAAAAACCTATGTGTTTACCTTTTTGTCATAAAATGTAAAATGATTGCAGACTGCGTACTTAATCTTTAAGCATACGTTGCGATGGAAAAGAAAGAATAAACGTCAATTAACAAAGAATGAACGATTTCACTTCATCTGCTATCGATTCATTCTCTTAATTCGTATAGACGTATATTTGTTGAAAACGGTTACTTGCCGACTTGTCCTCGGAAGTGTGGTCCTGTGCCATTATGAAAAGTGTATCGATAATCATTCTAAACAATGAACAATGATATGGACTATCACGCTAATCCTAATTCTGTTGTTTGTCTGAATTCTACTTCTCTTCAATAATAGCCAATTTACCCCTTAGAATTTAGATGATGAATCATGCAAACCTGGATCGATGAGAACTCTTAACACTACTAATAACAGTAGCAAAAAAGCACATTCTTTTCACAAGTGCTTTCCAAGAAGCTTATACCGCATCACTTTTCATTTTTACTCATACCTTGCGCGCCGCACTTTGGTATCTTCTGAGTTCATACCCTCTAAGTACCATATTTGGGATCCACTTAAAACGCGATACTTCAAAACGCGATATTTCGAAACGCTGATATAACCCGATCCTAAACTCCCGCTCCTATCGATTTTTAAATTTTTAAAATATCGCGTTTTGTACCATATCGCGTTTTCAAATATCGCATTTTGAAATATCGCGTTTTGATAATTCGCGTTTTAAAATATTGTGTTTCAAATGGGACCCGTATATGATAACTTTTGCTACACAGTAGTGGAAGCTACCTATAGGAATCTAGGTTAATATTAGTACCACAGAATATGTTAGTACCTTATTTTCTAATGTCACTTTATGCTATGAGGTATATATTGGTTAAAATGAAGTTTGCAACTGAGTGTCCACTAATTTTCACCATCTTGTGGAGTCATTACTCTTAATTTGAACCGATTATGTTCTTCAATCCCATCAGTTAGATCAGTAATAGTTGAATACTTAGAACTTGCATGGAACTGAGGAATTCAAATTTGGAGCACGACCCGGGATAGATCTTGTACCTCTATTAATCCATATTAGCTCAGCGATCTATTTGTAGATCAATACAAAAAATATCTTAAAAAGAGAATTGGAGAAATTATAACGGAATATTTTTACTACAATGTTCTGTTTAAATAAAAATCCTTTCGAAAAAATATTTAGTATGGTTTTGCAATCGCAGCGGTGCACAGGTGAATTATTCAAATTACCATAATTTTACAGAACACATTTACAATCATATTTTGTTACATAATTTCAAGGACCTACCAGTTACCTAACGGTTGTTTTTTATGATTCCAACAATTTTTTGTTTTCCAAATTCATCATTCGAAATATTTGACAAGTAGTTTAAATCCTATACAAACAAAATTAATTTGGGCTAATATGGGTTAACAATCAGGCGACATTTTAAGAACATTTCTGAAAAAAGTAAATCAACGACCAAAAAGTAAGGACAAAGAAAAGGAGATACGAATTACGATAAATAAAACGATCAATTTGCCAAATAAAAATAAATTCATTTTAATTTGATTAATTTAGGTAGTTAATGCTGATCTAAATATGAATATTTTTTCCGTAGCTTTTCACGCTTTTCTTTTTTCTGTCGTTTCCACGGTTTACCACCCAGCATATTAATACTTTGAGTTGAACCGGCGGTGCTAGCACCACTGCTCGCCGCAGATCCATCTGTGCTATTGGAAATTTCGGCAATACGAATGTGAGGAAAATGTGTTCGTCCCTTAATTTGGGGCATATTACTATTATGCTGAAAAAATTGTTTATCTAAGTCGTGAGAACTAGTACCGGTGGCCACTCGCATTGCACGCTGCTCGCGTGGCGGTAATTTATTAGCATCGACCTCATGTCGTACCCGCTCTGGAAATTGATGAAATTCACTTTGTGGTACGCCAGGCGGTGCATGACAGTACAATAATCTTCCATTGACGTAATCTTTGAGAACATAACGCGATGAGCGTGATTGATCCGGTTGACCATTTGAAGTCATGAAACCGCGATTATATCCATAGGAAAGAAGTAACTCTTCTGAATACGGTGGTCGATCAGCATCTTCACCTTCTAGCGGTTTTGCAATCATAATCCCATACTTATCTTCTAGGATGTGGCGTGGAATTTGTGCACAAACCAAATTGATTGGTGGTACATGATCTCGCATCTGATCGATTGGTAGGATCCCATTCAGAATCATGTCAGCTTTAGTCAACACAAACGAGGGCATTACCAAACCAGGACAGTCGCATAGCAGTAAATCGTTATCACAGTATATTGTTTGGAAATGTTTCGTTTTACCGGGTGTAGCTGAAACGCTTACCTTTTTTACGGTAATTAGAGCATTTATTGTACTCGATTTACCGACATTTGGATAACCAACTAGGCCAATGGTACTTATCCCTTCAGTAACTTTTCGCCCTCTGTGCAGGGATTTAAAAAAGTCCAGTAGTTCTTCGCGCGTTAATATTTTTGCTGAATTTTTGCCAGATGGAGGGCACTCTGCTTTAATTCCAAATTTAGCCTCAAGCTTGTCCATAAGTTGTTCAGTTTTTTCACAGAAATCTTTTATTTCGTTTACTGACTGCTTGACTTCCTCCATTGATAAAGGTGTCTTGGCCTTGATTTCTTCGTCACTGCTTTCATCATCGTCGTCAGAGTCTTCGTCGTCCTCCTTATTCTCATCCCTTTCCTCGATTTCTTTGAGCGCCTTCAACTCCTCATTCGCCAAAAGTGCCGAAAAGAACACAACACAAACATTTTCTTTATCGAAATATTCTGCCCAAATTTCCCGCTGCCTATCGGTTAAAAAGTCTGCCTTATTGGCCAAAATCACATTAAGTTTATTCGAATCACACTCTTTAACGTAGCTTTCTAAATCCTCACTCCGAAACAGTAACGGATTACGAGCATCGACAATTTGTATAATAACATCACTGCGCTCTATGACGCGCCATAATTGTCTCCAGAATTCCAAATTTTTTTCATAAGGTGTTAATAGCATACCATCCTTTTCTTGGAGCATGGCTAAACCACGTCGCCACTCTAAAAACGAAAGTTTCTCATTCGCCTCAAGCTCTTGTGGCGTTGTATTCGGTGTCCATTTCGGCCGTCGAGGAATTTTCAATAAATTTTTTTTATCCGTCTGTTTCTTTATAATTTCTATTTCTTCACTTCGAGTAAGAAGGCCCGCATTGCTATTGGGATTGACAAATGAAATATTCAACTTCTCTGCCTGAAATTCGGTACCAGCTAATTCGGCAGTACGTAAAAATTCTTGGAAAGATGATTCTTCTGTAACAGATTGTAAATTTAAACGGCCCCAATCATATCCATCTTGAAGCTCTGTTGTGTGCAACTGAAAAATAAATTTTTTATCAAAACATAACCTCAAATAATAAATATTCGTCGTTACCATGGAGTCATTATCCACTGTCTTTCGGGTGTGAGACCCATGTCCAAATCGATCTTTGATTAGGGATCGGCCTAAATTTGACCCAGATTTTGCTTTTTTACCCATTTTACACGATTGATTGTGCAGAACACAATTTCACATGTGAACAGCAATGGATGACAGTAAATGATTTTGACAGATTAAAAAAAACTGTACATTCACAATAGATATGTAGTTTATTAACTCATATCAGTACAGTTGTTTGTTGAAACAAGTTTCAATTTTTTGCTAGTTGAATGAAATTCATTTAACACGGCAAGAATTTGTTCAACGATGTAAATGTAGGAGAGCATCGGGAATTTTGTGCTAATGCGTTCTAGAATGAAAATGTTTATAAAATTGTTATTATTAGTTACTTAAATAAATTAATAAATTTGTTTAAAGAGTATTAATGTTCAACTACTGTCATTTGCGTTTTTGTAGAATATTCTTTGCCTATGAAATGTTTTAAACTTCACTTTTGAAAAATTAGAGTATCATTATAGTAAAAATTAAAGATTATTTAGATAAAAGTTAAAATAGTTCAGAGGGAAACTGTCTAAAACCTTTTTAGAAACACTTCTGTGAAAATCTAATTTGAATTTTGATTCATTTTTTTAATTTAGTTTACTTTTGTGATAAATGGTAGAGGTGGGGGGAGCGACCACCATCTCTGGTGTGGTACGCATCACCAAAAGTGCAAATTAAATTTTCTTTCAACTAGGTAAGAGAACAAGTCAAAAATATGTGCAATCAATAAATTATTGGTTTTTATTCGAGACCGCAGGGGCGAAGAAGTTGAATTAAAGAATTATGTACCTACTTACTAATTAATATTTTTATAAATGCGCTATTTTTTAGTTGAAATCTACTTTTATTAGACCATGACACACATTTTGCCACTTCCGGAGTGAACAGTTTACCGATATTCCATTTAACGAACTTAATGTGACTGTCGTGATATTTGTTATCATCACCATCCTCTAAAATACTCCTGACGCGTTGAGTGACTAGGTCACTATTGGATACTGCTTTATCGAATTCAATTAGCTCCTCTATGGTTTTTACTGGTAGCGTCGGTAGAATGATCAATATTTTGTGGTTGGAAAGAAGCGCTTTGTTACATTTTTCATTGGTGTTTTTAACCGATTCTGCCAATTCATGCAATGCCGTTAGCTGTTTTAGCGCATTAGTCCAAATTGATTCGGTTGCAGCTAATTTATTTTCTATATTTTGGATTTTAATTAGAATATTCGACGAAACGGTTGCTCTTTGATTAATGTCCGAATTTTTCAATTCTTGAGACGGTTCAACAAATCCGGTATTGTTCAACGTTGATTCAGTAAATTTTTCATAAGCAATTTCAGATGTTGATTTTTTTCGCCGTTTCAACAAAGGGCTATCTATAGATATCTCGTCTTTCTCAATACTTTTTACACAAGAAAAATTCTTTAGAACCAAATTACATAAATCATTTGAATCATTTAGCACTTACTGTTTATTCATCACAATTTTATAATAAGCCGGCTATTTAAAATTATAGGAATCAATAATTTACCGAATAATATATGTAGTATGGCATGTAGACATCTACTTAGCGTTAACTGATTGTGAATTTGTCGAACTGTCAACAAACGTAAACATAAATAATAAAACCAATATGTAGTAGAAAATTTTAAAACTATTAATTAAAAAATGAAAAGAAAAAAGAAAACTATTAAAAATAAGAACCGAAATGTGAAAGTTATTAAATTGGATGAAAATATAAACTCCCCCGAAGGTATGTATATTTTGGTTTTGGTCCCTGCCCATTGCTAAGTTATTTCCATTGTAGATGAGTATAAACTAGTTAACGAAATCTCATTGAATGCTGAGCAAAGCAACGATATTGTTAATGCGCTCGATGCGATAGAGCATCGGCTACAAACATCCGAAAATGTGTGGAAACTGTTCTTCCACAAATTGCTTGAGATAAGGACCAATTTAGAATCGCAAGGACCTCTACAACAAAAGAATGACAGTCCAATAAAATATGAAGTAAGATATGAGGCACCATCGTTAGAAAATAACAGTGATTCTGAAAATAGCATAAGCGAAGAAACCGACTTCCCAAATTTTCCAATTACCAATGTCGCTGATTTCAAATATATAAACCAAATCTGCTGCTCCAATGTTGAATGGAAACAAAAATTGCAAGTGCATTTTCTAAAATTATCATCGGAACACCTGACACTTTTAAAATGGTGTGAAACCAACCTTAGCCTATTTCTAACGGACTCGGTAGCAAACCACTTCAGTTGGAATGGTAGTAAACTTACTCCAATAATCAAACAACCCGTATATAGGGCAAAAAGTATAAAAATACTAATAGATTGTGCCAAAATAAAATATGAAATAAGTCCCAAGTCCGATATAGAACAATGTATTCGTTGGTGGTTTGCTCGAACGTCTCTTCGAACTGCCATAGAAAATTCCAAGGCATTAATTTGAAGTCTGCCACCTGTTGTCGAGCGCAGTATACTATTTTTGACGTTTTGATTGTCAAATTCGTTTTCGAGAAATTTTATACAAAACACGTCACACAAGAATTTAAAATATAATAATTTATTAGAAAAATGGTAATTAATAAATAAAATATTCGTTTATAAATTAATATCTGCTATCTTATTATTTATATAGAGCGCAATTTTTAATTTCCAAAGTTTACTATCGGTGATACTGCTGTTGATATGTACTTGTGCATACCTAAGATCCTTATTTCCCAGCATTATCGACAGAAATAAAGTTGGGTGAGTAAAAATAAAAAATGTATTAATGAAAATTATGTTTACAGTACGATTTATGTCATTTTAGTGTAATGGGAACGTTTTGGAAGTTGGCACGAATTGGTGAACGAAAATCTCCATACGTAGCCGTTGCATGTATTCTGATGGCAGGGCAGATTTTGTTTTGGACGTAGTTAATGAATTCTAGGTGTGATTTATATTAAATTAATTATGATACAGTTTATCTGAATTTAAGCTGTCTTGTTACTAATCCTATGTATGTATAAGAAATTTCCAATTATATTTGTATTTTATGATTAAATTTATTGTGTTTTTATTGATGAAATGTTAATTTTGTATATATTTTGAGTTATTTGATAAATTTCGTCATAAGTACAATATCAAATTCCCCGCTTTTATGCTGCAATTCGGCCAGCCGGCATATCGACCTAACAAATTTCAAAATTTTTCGATCGAAAGACAACCAACTTCATGCCGTAATCATTCTTAAAATATAAAATCACAAAACATAAAAAATTTACACTACGCTAATTTTATTTTTATTAATTAAATCGTTTAAATACTATATATATAATTTAATTTATTATCCAGTTCGATGTATTATTAATCGAATTACGCGTTTACAAATTAATTATTAAAAAATTTTATAAAATACGGTACAAATAACAAAAAAATATATTGTTAGGTTATGTTTTGCAAAAATCCGATATTTTAATTAATTTTTCCATTTTTTCTTCGTAGATTTGTATTTTTAGATCTGAGCAAAGCTCGAAATACACTAGAAGCACATAGCCAAAAATAAAATAAATAAAGCATGTCTTATATAAGTGACCTTTCTATAGCTGTAATCTGCTCATCGAATATGAACCGATCGATGGAAGCACACGCATTTCTGGCTAAAAAGAAATTTAAAGTGAAGTCTTTTGGTACAGGCGACAAAGTCAAATTACCCGGCACAGCTGCGGATAGACCTAACGTATATGAATTTGGAGTACCATACGATGACATATACAATGATTTAACAAACAAGGATAAACAATAGTAAAAATATTTTAATAGTAAAGGGTTTCGGAGAAAATCTGAAGAAATTTCGAATCAGCTGGAATATATACTTTACGTATTCCGAATATGCCTTATTAATTAATAAAAAAACATTAATTTTTAGGTTTTATCTGTTATAGGGGAAGAATGTTTTTTATGGCATACGCATACGTCACATATTGTACACTTTCGTAAATGTGTGCACAATGTAAATCGCCCGAATGACGACTTTCAGGTATAGTAATGAAATTTGTTTGTACACAGGCCCAAAATTTCTTCAATGTTGTACACATTTTTAAAATTTGACTAAATTGACTATTTTTTGGTAAGATTTACTAAATATAAATGCTAAAATATGTACAAATGAATTGTTTCATTTTAGCAACATAATCGTTTTAGGATCCTCTACTATTTCGTCTAATTGGGATGCTTTGGTATTGTGTAAATTTGCTTCAATAGCACAGCCAAAGGATTGCACAGAAAGGGAAAGTTGATATGCTCGGACGAAGCGGAAATATGCTCAGGGGACCGTTAAGAAGTTCGTTAGCATTTTAAACAGTCAATCGAACCACAATGACACTCAAAACTGTCCCAAGCCTAAATGATAGACTATTAACAATAAACTTTTATTCTTGGTGAATATATCAGGCTGATTTAATCAACGTTTAAGTTGATTGTCGTTGATTTCAATATTATTGTTATTAGAGTATTTAAAGACATCATTTCATCTTTTTAGATCATGTCTCAATTTCTGTCCATTAGTTTAAATAAAATTCTAATCGGAGAGGGCCTTTTCAAATCTAACTAGAGCTGAAGTCCGCGGTTTTTTATTTCTAGATTCGAATGGAGGCGCAAGTTCATAATTTGATTGGAAACTATAAATAGCACGGAAGGAAAAGCCGAGCAACAATTATTGAGTACAGAAAATGTTTCCCAACCCATATGAAGATTTAAGTTTGAACTTTGATTCTGGTGGTTTCTTTATTAATGACCTTAATATATCTATCTCGTAAGCAGTTAAAAATGCCTTTTATACGCTAAAGATCGAACGGAAAAACTTTACATGGTTTTAACTTTACAAGTCCAAAGATCGACGTTCCCCAATTTTGCACGTAGTGGTAATTTCCGAAATTTTTCACCAGCTGCTTTATATTCGTCGAATGTTCTCTTAGATTCGTCGCAAACAAATGCGTTGAATAAAATCTTATTAAATTTAATCTAGAAATGTCAGCAACCTTCAAATCAGAGTGTTTGTATTTAGGGGGTTATTTTGGGGGAAGGTGGGCCAACGCATCACATTGGATGACCCCCTTATTATAAAACGTATGTTGGTAGACATGTATTGTATCCCTGTAATTTATTACCTAAATAAGCCTTCTATTGTGTTACATCTTGTGACGCTGAAATTTTAATTTCGGATATTGCGATATTGCTTTCGAAACTTTCATGTCTTACAGGTTTTTTCAGATTTTCTTCGACAGTATTAACATTAATAAATTTGACTATCTACTAAAATTATGTTGTATTTTTGTAAAATTTCTTCAGTTACACACAGAATGGTCTGCTTCACATGTTAGATAGAAATCGCAGAATAAAACGGGCTCCAGAAAAGTTTCAACACTGTAAGGAACGTTTTGATATAATTGTGACCGCTGAGGAACGTGTATACGATCAAGTAATTAAATCGTTTCTTACAATATGCCACAATATAATCATGTTCTTTTTATCGCTTAGGTTATAGAATTCATGGAATCCCGACCACCAACCTACAATCAACCCGTTCATATAGTGAACGTCGATATACAGGACAACCACGAGGAGGCGACAATAGGTGCATTTTTAATTACAGACATGATAGCGCTGGTAATTTTAAAAATTTTCTTTTAGTTTAATCAAATTTTGAAATTATAAAATAAATATTCTATACTGTACATATCTTAAATAGCTGTGTTGTTCTGATTCCATATAAAATACTCCCACAAAATTGTAAATAAGTGATCGTCCTGTGGTTTATTTATTTGTCGTGTCTCTCAAGCTACAATACAAAATCGTTATATTATATATAAACTCCGATAGCGAGCCCCACAATTCAAAATTCCACTAAAAGTATTCTCATTTTCCTATTTATTCCAGATGGCGCAGAGTGATGATCTGGACAATGATATCGACGAAATGCTTCACGACTTCGAAGCTAAAAATCAAAGGCCGATACTCCATTGTGTCTTGTTTTATTAATTATCAATTAAGAATAACAAAAAGAAAATTATAAATAATTTAGACTTATTTAAATATGGAATAATAATAATTATAATTTTTATTTTATCTTACAAGCTACATTTTTTACTTCTTACTTTTGTTAATTCTAAATTTATATCCGTTTTAAAAATTAAACAATACATAAATAGCTAGTTTGCATATTATGTAAAATTAAACCATAAAAATTAAGCAAATTATTCAAATTATATTTTTTATCAATAATAGTTTAATTTAATAATTGTTAAATTTATAATTTACTGCATAACCCAAATTACATTACAATTGTATAAAAGATTGATTAAAATTACATTGATTTTCGAATTTTATTTTATAAAAAGAAATTCCCATGCCGGGAATCGAACCCGGGCCTTCTGGGTGAAAGCCAGATATCCTAGCCACTAGACAACATGGGATACACAGATATGTTACTCAAAATATTAAATAGACAAACAAGTTTACACCTTCACATCTAAAATTTTTGTTTCGTTGAATTACGTGAATATTATGTGGGATTTCTTAGTTTCGGATTCAAGAAGAATTATAGTTTGCAGCACTCTGATTCATAATAACAAACAAATTTCATAATAATCCTAAATTATTAAAATATTGTGCCGAAACCCGGGATTGAACCGGGGACCTTTAGATCTTCAGTCTAACGCTCTCCCAACTGAGCTATTTCGGCTTGCTAATAACTAAATCAAAATATATTTTATTAGGTTACAGCGGTTAAAAATTGAAACTGAAACATTTATTAAAATTTTCCAATTATGTACATTACATTTGAGGTGTCACACCTGCCAGAGATATGGGCACACCAAAGACAAAATGTGAAAGGTTGCCGGTATGTCCAAAATGTGCTAAAAACATTCCAAATGGACACGATGGCACTATTTGTGAACCAATTAATTGCGCCAACTGTAAAGAAGAACACAGCTTTTGACCAAAAATGTCCCACATTTCAAATAGAGAAGGCGACCATTAAAATTAAAACCGATGAACGGTTAACATATTTTAAGGCCAAAGAATTTTATTAAGGCCAGAATGCCAATACCACTGGAGTTTCGTCCAAAAGATTATACAGCGAAATAGTAGCAGCACCAATTAACAAAAATAGTACAAAAGCAACTATAAACAACAGTAACAAAGAAAACATCAATATTGAGAATAAACCAACACGAATTATGGTGAATATTAATAACAGTAACACTCAACAATCTAACATGGAGGCAGAAGAGCGAAGAACAAGAAACAACAATAATAAACATATCAGTAAAAATAACAACAACAATAATAGTAACAGTAATAAATATAACAAAAACAATAATAACAACAACAACGATAGAAATAACAACAATATCAACAACAGTAGTAATAACAATAGTAATAATGATAATGAGGATACAACCATACAACAAAAGAAGGACATAAAATAATCGAAACACAGGAACCAGGACCAAGTAATACCAGAATCGAGATAGGAGCAACAGCAGCAAGTAACATAGAGGCCGTGAAGTTTAGGAGATACTGTTTTCTCAATGCAAATGAGTTAGACATTTGTCAAATTGAGGATGCTGGTATGAGTGGGGATGAATTGTAGAGGGAAGGAGGGAAACAGCATTATCCATTTGTCTTTTAAATATTTTTTCCGTTCTTCTTTTCTATTGAATGGCAGAGCGAACGTTAAGATCCAATGAATACTCGACAATTGGACAGATAAACATCCGCAGCATGTATGCCAATGGCGATATGTTGCGGAATTATCTGGCCAAAAATGATGTGAATGTGATGCTTTTGTGTGAAACTTGGGAGCGTGAGGGTAAGACGTTTCGGGTAAAAGGATACAATTTTCTGTCCAGACCGAGGGCCGATGGCTTTGGCGGAGTGGCGATATTGGCGAGAACCAATTTCAGCCTAGTCCTGTGCGACACACCGACATTCGAGCGCATCGAGGTTATCGCTGCCAAAACTCGGAACCTGGACAGAAATTTGTTATTTGTGAGTGTATATGCAACTCCAATTGTATCAGTGAGTGATAGAGAAAAAAATCTGAGATATTTTCAAACTTTGCTTGACTGGGTGGAAGGAAAAAGTGACCTGATTGTAGGGGGTGGTATGAATGCGCATTCGAGAGTCTGGGGGTGTGAAAGAAATGATGCTTGTGGAAACTTGTTGACTCAACTAATTTTGGATTCCGATCTCGTGATCCTGAACGATGGTGAGTCAACAAGGATACCGTCTGTGGGGTCGACAGCCAATGCATTAGACTTAACATTAATGTCTAGTGGGCTGGCGGCCCAAGTCACTTGGAATGTAACAGATGAGAATTTGGGTAGCGATCATTATTTGATCAGGACGTGCTTAGGTGGGGTAAATGTTGACATAGACCGTCATTTTGATTGGTAAGAAATGGGTAGAACGTATGGATGAGATTCTCATAACAAATGAAGCAAATGAGGTTAACCAACTTGAGGATATAATAGAGAGAGTAAATGAAATGTGCTGTATACATGTAACAGGGAATGAATGTAAGGTAAATGGTTGGTGGAATAATGAAATTCAGTATTGGTATGAAAGGAAACGGATAGCATTGAGAGAGTTCAATAGGTGTGTATGTCATAAATGTAGAATAAATTATGGAAGAATGAATGCAAAATTGAAAAAGGCTCTTCGTAGAGCGAAGAGGAAAAGTTGGCGGGACTATGTGCCCAAAATGACACATAGGACCACAACAAAGGATGTATGGGATAATTTTAATAGAGTGAGAGGCTATAGAGCGAAAGGCAGAAATGCAGTGTTAGATGATAGAGAGAAGGGAGTAGTCTTTTTACAAATGATGATGAATGTTAGAAACAATTTGGGTGATATGAATGAATTTTTGTTACCTGATAGTGAAAGTGAACTGATGAATGGCATGTGTAAAGAGTTTGAATGGGATGAGTTCCGTGGGGTTTTAGAATCTTCCAAATCTACCACCTCCGGAACTAACAGAGTGAGTTATAAAATGATTGGTAGATTGGAGTTCGAAGCCAAGGTGGCTTTGCTTCGAATTCTTAATCACGTATGGATGAACATTCAAATACCGGAAAAATGAAAGGAAAGCAGGGTGGTACCCATTCCGAAAAGAGATCGGGGCCAAAATATAGCAACAAATTACAGGGGAATATGTATGTTGATTGTATTTGTCAAAATTGTGAATGGTATGATGAAAGGTCGTTTAGATAAATTGGTGAATGAGGGTAATTTGTTGCCGGAAACCACCTTTGGGTTCCACCGTAATCACTCAGCAAATGAATGTGTAGAAAAGTTTGTATGGGAAGTAAGAAAGGAAAATAAGTATGTTATGACGGTATTTTTGGCTATAGAAAGGGCATGTGATTACGTGGTTCCGAGGAAGCTTTTTCAGGTCCTTATTATGGACCTGGGGTTTCCTTGGAAAATTTGCACATGGGTGTATGAGTTCATGAATGACAGAAAGTTAGTGTTGTGTAGTAGAGGGTATAGGTTGGAGGGAGCAGTGAATATAGGCCTCCTCCAAGGCAGTAAAACGTGTGAAAGTGGGTGCATCCACTTTATAATATGCTGCTACTGTAGGTCATTTCATTGGCTATTAGCCAATCATTTATAGTTTTGTGCCTCTTGGATTGTTGGATGAATTACCCCAATTTATATGTTACTTACGTTATAAACATATGTTACTTATGTTACATATGTTTACTTTGGCTGTATATAACCATACCATCGTTTCCGGCTGGAATTAAAATGTCCCACCTAAAAATCATGTATTGTTGGATTTGTAAGGTTCCGGCTGAACAATTATACAGTGCACAATGGTATTAGTGCCATAGTTGGTTTAGCTATTATACAGTTCTGTCTGAATTTATCAGGTTCCGTCTGGAATTATAAGGTTCCGCCCGAAAAATCATATAGTGCACAATGCTGCACAATGCATCGTGCTACTTGTGCCATAATTATTTGTTCCGACTAATATGGTTCCGGCTGGCGTGAAGGACACAAGTGGTTAGCCTTACTATAATTGAGAAAACAAGAGTTCTTCTATTTGGCCAGAATTAGGTGGAACTCGTTTCTCACTACTAAATGCCCTCCATTAAAGAAGAAACTATGAGTGAATCAATTATAGGAAGCACATTATAGTAACTGTAAGCTGAATTTAAAAACACAGAAACTTATATTTGCATTGATCCAATTTAATCGCCATTTCATTTGAAATGCTATAAACATTTGGAATTGAGCATAAATTTCCAGCTACGAGCTCATCAAAACTTTTGCATTTTTTCGCCGAGAAAAATGGAAAGCTCACTAAATCTGATAAAAATCGAATTTTTATATTTATCGCTTCTAAATGCACCCCTAAAAAGAAATAAACTTGTACATATGACCCCGTGCCGAACAGAATGTATCTCGTTAATGTATCTCGATTTACCAAGACATACCACGCCGAACCGCATTGAGTATTGTGGAAACTCGATACCACACTGACCCAAACCACCAAAATTCTGTTTACAACATGAAAACCAGTTTGAAATTTAAACTAGAGCAAATTAATACAAGTTTATGTCGAATAAAACATACTTCGTTACTGGCCTTCGATATATCTGGACAGATCAGGCGGGATCTTTTTGATCCCCTTACAAAACTAGAGCTTGTCAATACGACCCACTGTCGCTCTTTTATTGAGGCTATATTAATTTCAGTTTTATAGATTTACCCGATGATATTTTTTTTGTTTATATCTTTTTTCCGTTAAATTATATTGGCGACTGTTTCTGTTTGTGAAAAACCTCTCCCTTATTTCGTTCAAGTATCGAAAATAAATTATTATGCGATGGAAATAAAGTGGAAATATCACAATCTTTCAATCTAGCAGGCTGATAAATGACATAAAAACTGAAACAGAATCAAATTGACACAGTTGGCTTTGACTTTCGTGTCGAGCAGTCGGGTGTTTTTTCCATGTTTAACTGTTTAAATTCAATTTTTATTAACTATGCAAATTGTACAAATGAGTATATTTTAAAATATAAATAATCTCAACTGGACCTGTTGGGAGTTACGAAAAACAGGACATGGATAAAATACTGAAATTGAAAACTGTAGATATGGATTTGATACGGTAAATCGTTATGTATTTCTATAGTACATACTAAGTGTTCGCCAGTTGAATGACGCACTTCAGTCAGAAGAGAGTTTCAATTTGGTAGAAATTTTGAAGCAGCTGTCTGCTTGAATACCATCTATACACGGGAAGGAACGTTAGATGCAGTTTTAGATGTGTGCTATGGACTTCATACCATGCACGCTCATACGTTTATGCTTAAAATGGGGTATGTAGTTCACGAACGGTGTCTTTGTTGTTGCATTCACGAGAGAATGATAGAGCAGCGAGATTTAAATTCATCTGTAGCTTTATAGTAGGATGGATTCGTTAAGAATATGGAACTAATTTCAACCAATGGGTTTCAATATGATGCTTACCTTCTATTTTTAACATATGGTTAACCAAAAAACAAACAAAATATTTTAATGAATTTCTATACATAAAGTTTATGTATAAACGTTTTTTTTTTATTAATTTTTTTAAAAATTAATTTAATAATTTTTTTATTTTTAATTCTGGATCACAATCAATCTTTATATTCTGTTATTTAAAAACTTTTCTTACAACCTTAATCAACTTCTTAAAAATAGTAATATTTTTTTTTTTGTTTGTTACATTTAAATTACAGTATTTTAATTAAATTTACAATTTTATTGAAATTAATTTAATTCGTTTATAACTACTTGCTTATATTTTTAATTTTGTTAATATTTCATTCACACGTTTTTCGCCAAATTCTTATTAATTACATATATATATAAATTAAATTTATTAAATTCCTTTTATCAAAAAACAAATTTGATCGACGTCATTTTTTAAATTAAATTAGTGAAAAAATTACTGGCTTGTAAGATATATATATTAATTTGTGAACATATAATTAAGGAATATTTTAGATACAGTTTACGGTTAATGTAGATAAATTTTAATTATTTAATTTATTTTATTACCATTATATAAAAAATATAATATAATTAATAAATTTTGAAACAATAATTAATGATTATCACAAACATATGAAGTGTGTAATTTTAAAATATATAAGATTTTAATTTTGATTTTTTATTATTTTTGATTAATATTTTGTAATTTATTAATTAAGTTTTATAAATTTTGTTTATTTTGGCAGTATGAAGGCAAAACTTTTGTTTTTTGTTTATTAATTTTGTGTGAAGGATGTGTTACTGTGTGGGCTAGATGACGGCTGGAAATATGATTCACCAGATATTTTATTAATGTGCATGGCAGTGTGGAATTACAATATACAGTAAGCACAGTTTCCGCGATTCAGTCGCCATCTTTGCGGAATACAATTTGCTTTGAAATTCTTGTAAAAGTTGGAAAACCCAGCTAGCGGAAAAAATTGTATTGTATTGTCAAATTGGCATAGCTCATTCAGTTTCAAATTTTTCCGGTACGTGCCACTAGGGGTCCTCCAATCGTCAATTGACGACTGTTAAAGTTGGTAATGAGACATCTTGCGCATTAAAAATAAGCTCATTGTGGGTTTTTTTCTATGAATTTTTAGCACGGCATACTTTATGAAAATAAAAATTAACATAAAAAAATATCTAGACCAAGCATATTTTTTTTGCCGTCAGATCCAGTTATAATTGTCTATACTAGTCGATTTTTTTAAAAATTAAGAAACATATTTTTTCTCCCTATTAAGCGAAAAATTCCGACTGGGTAAATCGACTGGAAATTATTTCTATAATAGGGAGACAAATATTAGTAAACTTGAAAACAAATTTGAAAAAATGATTAAAGTAGCCGGCGAAAAATCAATGGAATTCAATCAAGTAATTTAACAGTGAGGAGCGAAAATATTGCAACATACCGTCCAACAATAACCGTTTACTTAGATTTTTTTATACTTTTACTTGAAAAACTGGCTTACTGATATTTTATTTGAATTTTATTTTCGATAATTTCATCTGGCAGTACTTTTCTCATTGTATTAACCTAATATTCATTGTATTCACGCTTTGCGCGTTAAAAATCTAAATAAAAATTATTTTAACGTCCTATAATGTAGGATCTTTCCTGTTTTAATAATAATAATAATTTGATTTTTTTCATTAAATATTGTCTTTTGTTTATATAATTTTTTGGAATTAGTAATCATTCTTAAATTATTACAGTATATATTTTATTATTATTTAATTTGATTTATTTCAGTTGGTATAAAAAATTTTTTTGTTTTCGTTAATAATTTAATTAAATTTTATATAAATCCCAAATACATTTTGTTTATTTTCAATTTATTTCTATTAATTTTTTAAACTGTTTTTTGAGGTTTTATGTTTTATTTATAATTTTTTAATTTGTTTATATGTTTTGTTTTGTATTTTTGTGCAAAAATATGTTATTATTGATTATAATTTGTTTTATGTATTTTTTGTGCAATTCGTTTAAATTATGTATAATATGGACGATTTGGTATACTTAATTAAAAATATTAATTTTTTTAATTTTTTGTGTTTACATTTTAATAATAAAATGAATTTTGTAGGCGCTTTAATTGAAAATGAAAAAAATGCTCGAATTTACAACAATATGTGAATGGTAAATTAACAGTGATGAAAAGGTATCGGTTATTGGGCGTGCATTGGTCTCATTATTCTTGTATAACAGGTAGCTTAAAAAGCTCTTGACCTAAAAAATAAAATGTTTATTACAGAGAGAATTTAGTTTTGTTATGGTGGCACTACTAATGGTTAAGGATTATTCACGTAGGACTTCATTTTATTACATATTTTTGTTCATTCATTGTATTCATTTTTATTTATGTTCAACCATTTTACTATTTTTAGAGAACGTCAGATTTATTCGAGAACTCGAAAGAATCACACGTACAAATAAATACAGTATTCTTAATCGAAATTAGTGTGTACCAGCTCTCGACCCGTAAATGCTAACAAAATTGTACCCAATTATCAACGCCAGACTTACGTATTTATCAAGGAGAATTTAATTGGCAATTTTGATATTTTGCTCAAAGCCAGCAGCGACTCAAACTCTCTCTCTCTCTCTTTCTGGCTTTAATATCCCATGAATGGATTTCGCCCCTGCACTAAGGCTCTCCATCCATCTCGATTCATCGCTCTCGTCCTCCAGTTTCGACATCCTAATGTTCGTAGATCTTGTTCAATGTCATCACGCCAGCGTAGTCGGGGTCTTCCTCTATGACGCACTCCGGCTGGTGGAACCCTTTATTTATCATCCATTGTTGTGGAGACCTTGTAACGTGGCCGAGCCATGTCACTCGATTAGATTTGATGAATCCGTTGATATCGCTGTCTCCGAGGTGTTTCTTTATTTCGTGATTCAAAAGGCAAAGGGCAAAGTCATAGATTCATACCTCCTCGCCGGTGCTCCCTTTGTAACGCTGAACGAATCAGGCGGTGTAGTGGAGACGAGCAGGGGAAGCGCTCGTCTGTCTTGTATCAAGCGGCTCGCTATATAAATGTGTTTCAAGGTAGGACTGGATGCCTTAAGAATCTCACCAGTACGTGACGCACATACGTAATAAGCGGGTTGAGCGACAGGCCAACAATCTTCCCTCATAAAAACAGTTAAGTTATGAACCCTAATCAAAGGCCTCGGATTACCAGCGGCTCAAGCGGTTGTTAATTATTATTCGGAATGCCATTGGATGAGATGAAACCTAGTCAACTTTTTCATGAAATACACCGAATCTTCAAGAATTACGTCTCAAAGTAGCTCAATTAAGCGCGATTTAGATGATGAAAAAATGCTGTCCCAGCAAAATATTTGCTGTGTGTTTAGAGCTGCACATATAAATTTTTCGCATTAGTTGAATAGAGAAAGAAATATAAACTGCCATAAATAATATTTGTTGCCATAAAATATACTCGTTTCGATTATATTTTATGGCAGTATTTTTATTTTGTGGCAGCATTTGCTCAAAAAAAGATAAAAACGCACAGCAAAATTTTTGCACGATGTTATTTTTTTCTTGTCATACACACGAAAATTTTAATAAACCAAACTCTTCTTTTTTTGCTGCCCAACATTTTTTCATCATGTAAATCGCGGTTTAATCGCGCTTTATCGATTAAATTTTTCTGTCCATAGTGGAGAAAAAAATTGGCTGCTAAGTTTTTTTTTATAGTTCTTCATTGATACGCCGCCAACGCCAAGTGAAAAATGCATTCAATCGAGTATAAACTCTTTATGACAAAAACGAATTAAACTAGATTTAAGTTTACGGCGACATTTCGAGTGAGAATATTTTATTGCTCACGTCAAAACACCGATCGTTGGATCAATTTAATCATCAATTTAATCATTTTATTGTTGGTTAATTTAAAAGGGGGTCATTTGGTGGATTATAATATAACTAAATTTTCGACATCTTGTCACTCCCATCGTTTCCAAATTGTGAAAATTAGAACCTTCAATCTACAATCAGGTTGTGTTGCACTATTAAACCAGTTCGCAGACATCACAAAAATCGCAGATTAGAGTCAGAAAAGTTAACCGCTGCTAAAGATGAGTTCGAATATTTAATGAGAATGGGTATTTGTCGTTCGTCGAGTAACTGAGCAAGTCCCTTACAAAAATAGCCGTCACTATAGACCATTTGATTTGTACGAATTTATGTTTATGACATTTGGTTTGCGCAATACACCCCAAACGTGTCGACGATTGGTACATGAACAATTAAGCGGCCTCAATATTTTAATTGCATCCGAAAACGCTGCCGAGCGCCTCCGGAATTATAAACTAGCTATCATTATGGGTAATAGCCTTCGAATGCATTAGATGCCCAAACCGCACTTTATTCGATTATAAAAGGCAATTTATAAAACGACAAAACAATATTGTCCTACCCAACTAACATTTTGCCTTATAAATTGTCTTTTAAGAATATTTTTCACTTAAAAGAGCCCTAGAATAACATTCTCCAAGAATGTTTAAACTGAATACTTATTAGCTTCTTGTCAAAGAAATGTCGATTTATAAACTATATTATATTCTTACATGTCATTTTTACACCTTGACAGATTCTGTTGTAATGCTGTTTCTTACATCTCACTTAGTATACTCTTATTGTTTTTAGTGGAAAAGTTTTCTTAGCCAAGACATATTTAGTCTTACAGAGCTCCTAATTTCTTTCTTTATGAGTGTTCTTTAGGATTTCTATTGAACAAGAGTTTTGTAAGATTAAAACATAAACAAATTTTTATAGAGAACGCTATAAGATTCCATATTGTTTAAACTCTTTAACAAGAGCCTTTAAAGTGTGTTTCTTTTAGAAAATATGACATTTGTTTGAGTACCGCAGAAAACAAAACTTAGTGATCGACGTAACTCTAAAACTAATTAATGTTAAAAATCGAGTATTAGATATATTACTGTTTAATTCAGTTTTTTTATTTAAAATAATATAGTAAAATATAAGCCAGTGGCAAAATATTCTCTTAATAATATTCTTGGATAAGTTCTCTTTAAGAAAAACTCATACCTCTCCCTTATTACATACTTACTTAATTTTTACATAGGATAAAGATAAAAATATTCTTTAAATACTCTTAGATGTTTTGTATAAGAAAAACTCATACTTTTCCCTTATTAGATATTTACTATATTCTTTCATAAGAAAATAATTAAAAATATTATTTTAGGTGACATTTCTATCAGTGGCGGGCTCAGGGTAAACTCATTTAACTATTTGATGACAAAGTATACAAATACATAGTATAGCAACAGTATAACCGAGTTGTTGTATCAGGTGAATCAGGCCAAGTCCAGGAAATGGTGTAGAATTCTTTGCATATTTTGCTGATTAATTTATATTTATTTCTTCAGTTTTACCGAAGTATATAAACTCAAGCCGACCCTGGAAACTAATTTAAACGTTTTCTTATAAGTCACTTATAAGATATTTCACATAGAACGTCATTTCGTCCATATTGGTTTATGAATTTCCAAAGCATCCATTTTCTAATTTTTTAGAAAAGTTTTTTTCAAATGGAATATTTTGGTATATTTTGGCAATTTTAGGAATTTAGTAAGTGCTTTTATAGAGTTTCCTCTCATAACAAGTGCTATATACTATTTTAATTAGTTCATTTTATGATATTTGTTTTTTTTATAATTTTTATTTTTTTAAATAATAATAATTCTTTGTTTTATTATTCGAATTTTTAAGAGCGCAAAAAAATTAGATCAGGTAGCTATTATATTTAATTGAAAAATTTGAATTCGCAGCTAAATTCTATGATAATTTCAATGTAAATTTTAATTATATAAAAAGCAATTAGTTTTTCAAGCATTATCTGTTTTAATTTAATTTATCTGTTTTAATTGTCAATGATAATACCAAGTTTGTTATAAAACCGAATTAAGAGTCATTAAAGTTGTATAATCCTATAACATAATTTTCAAAGATTATAACGATGAATTATATAGGAAGGAATACAACGTAAGTCTTAAAACGCTTTTACATAAGAATTTATATTCTGATAATAACCTCACGAAAGACTACTGTACGACTATTCTTATAACTTATATCATTCTTTCTCAAGAAAGATGAGCCTTATATGATACTTATATACACCTTACACGTCACTTATTTTAACCTTATATGCTCAAAAAGTTCGCCAGAAGACTCTTAAAAGTTTAATATAAGATGCATTTTAACTCTTATATGATGCTTATAAATTTCAAAATTGTTAGTTGGGTATGGACCGATGAAGCAAACAAATCCGTCGAAAATGCAAAAATCAACTTGCATCAACCACATTACTTGCTTTTCCAAGCAAAAACGCAGAAGCCCATTTCATGTATATGCATAGAACTTTGCTGTAAGAGCAGCATTGCATCAAAACGTCAATGGAAGTTTCGAACCGTTAGGTTATTTTCGAAGAAGTTGACCGATACGCAACCAAAATACAGTTTGTATGATCGAGAACTTTTTTTATACGGATCATAAACTACTTGTTTTTGCATATCAACAGAAATTAGACAAAGCTATCAGTCATTTGAACTTTGTGAGCCAATTTCCAACCGATATTCGACATATCAACGGGAAGAGAAAACAATAGCGGTCTTTCAATCAAGGATTCAACAAATCGAGACATTTAATCCTTTAAGGTAATTCAACTTCTCTACAACAATCTTTAGCATGAAATTGAAATTGCAACTCGATTACAAATCCGACTGAACTATTTTCTCCTACAGCAACTGGAAGCTGCTAGGATCCCTGGAGTTGGCAGCGTGCCAAAGGTTGAAGCAAGCAAGGATGAAATTGCAACGAGAAGCCGTTAGTACGTGGTACGTACCAAATTCAAGCTTGGAAGTGTTTGGAAGTGATTGAATGGAAGCTCTTGATCTACGGAGCGTAGCCATTGCGAGTGTTTGCAATAAAATTGATCAAATGGCAATTACAATTGTAATATTACACAATGTTGACGAGTCGATAAAGAAGATTAAAAATTATCGAGCATCGTCAAGAATCGTTCGTAATTCGAGATTTTGGCATATAGACTTACCTTGTTAAAGTTAGCCGAAAGTTGCCAGCCGAAAGATAATGCAGATAGTGTCTTGACTATTTCAGCCGAAAGTTAAACTCTCTCTATAATCTCGCTCCTATCGATTTTTAAATTCCTATAAACTGAAATAATTTCCCCTTCACCCGAATGATATAACCCGATCCTAAATTCGAGTTCATGACGGACTTTTGTTGTATTCAAGACACTATCTGCATTATATTTCGGCTAACTTTAACAGTACTATAGACACCAATCTGACTATGCCGAGTGGATAGCCCATGACCGTAAGTAGATTTAGATTATAGGTTAGGGGTGGGTTTGATGGGGTTATAGAAGTGAAATTTTGTTTTGCCCCATTTTTCATCGATAAAACCGTTCATCATTCGAGATTTTGGCATACAGACAACCAGTCTGCCGATTCGATGGCCCATAACCATGGGTGGATTTTGATTATTTGATTATAAGTTGGGGGTTGGTCTGATGAGGTTGTAGGGACTACAGTATACAACATGTTGAGCACGAAACTACCGGTAGGATGCTTCAGGAAAGCAGTGGTTGTAGGAAGTTTCGTATTTTGAAATTCGGCCACACTGTGCTTCGAAACTGGATTGCAGACGAACGAAGCAACATATTGAAGCAAACTAAACGTTGAACTACTCATAATTACATTGATCATCAAAACTAAATGAAAAATTCGGAATCCGTGACTATGAATTTTATCCGTTCAAAAAAAGTAAGGCTAACCATCACGTTTTTTCGCGAAAAATTGAAAGCTTTTTTTTGTTCAAATTCCGATTCAAAATGATTTTAGGTACAGTATACAACATGTTGAGCACGAAACTACCGGTAGGATGCTTCAGGAAAGCAGTGGTTGTAGGAAGTTTCGTATTTTGAAATTCGGCCACATTGTGCTTCGAACCTGGATTGCAGGCGAACGAAGCAACATATTGAAGCAAACTAAACGTTGAACTACTCATAATTACATTGATCATCAAAACTAAATGAAAAATTCGGAATCCGTGACTATGAATTTTATCCGTTCAAAAAAAGTAAGGCTAACCATCACGTTTTTTCGCGAAAAATTGAAAGCTTTTTTTTTGTTCAAATTCCGATTCAAAATGATTTTAGGTACAGTATACAACATGTTGAGCACGAAACTACCGGTGGGATGCTTCAGGAAAGCAGTGGTTGTAGGAAGTTTCGTATTTTGAAATTCGGCCACATTGTGCTTCGAACCTGGATTGCAGGCGAACGAAGCAACATATTGAAGCAAACTAAACGTTGAACTACTCATAATTACATTGATCATCAAAACTAAATGAAAAATTCGGAATCCGTGACTATGAATTTTATCCGTTCAAAAAAAGTAAGGCTAACCATCACGTTTTTTCGCGAAAAATTGAAAGCTTTTTTTTTGTTCAAATTCCGATTCAAAATGATTTTAGGTACAGTATACAACATGTTGAGCACGAAACTACCGGTAGGATGCTTCAGGAAAGCAGTGGTTGTTGGAAGTTTCGTATTTTGAAATTCGGCCACATTGTGCTTCGAACCTGGATTGCAGGCGAACGAAGCAACATATTGAAGCAAACTAAACGTTGAACTACTCATAATTACATTGATCATCAAAACTAAATGAAAAATTCGGAATCCGTGACTATGAATTTTATCCGTTCAAAAAAAGTAAGGCTAACCATCACGTTTTTTCGCGAAAAATTGAAAGCTTTTTTTTTGTTCAAATTCCGATTCAAAATGATTTTAGGTACAGTATACAACATGTTGAGCACGAAACTACCGGTGGGATGCTTCAGGAAAGCAGTGGTTGTAGGAAGTTTCGTATTTTGAAATTCGGCCACATTGTGCTTCGAACCTGGATTGCAGGCGAACGAAGCAACATATTGAAGCAAACTAAACGTTGAACTACTCATAATTACATTGATCATCAAAACTAAATGAAAAATTCGGAATCCGTGACTATGAATTTTATCCGTTCAAAAAAAGTAAGGCTAGCATCACGTTTTTTCGCGAAAAATTGAAAGCTTTTTTTTGTTCAAATTCCGATTCAAAATGATTTTAGGTACAGTATACAACATGTTGAGCACGAAACTACCGGTAGGATGCTTCAGGAAAGCAGTGGTTGTTGGAAGTTTCGTATTTTGAAATTCGGCCACATTGTGCTTCGAACCTGGATTGCAGGCGAACGAAGCAACATATTGAAGCAAACTAAACGTTGAACTACTCATAATTACATTGATCATCAAAACTAAATGAAAAATTCGGAATCCGTGACTATGAATTTTATCCGTTCAAAAAAAGTAAGGCACGTTTTTTCGCGTTTTTTCATCACGTTTTTTCGCGAAAAATTGAAAGCTTTTTTTTGTTCAAATTCCGATTCAAAATGATTTTAGGTACAGTATACAACATGTTGAGCACGAAACTACCGGTAGGATGCTTCAGGAAAGCAGTGGTTGTTGGAAGTTTCGTATTTTGAAACTCGGCCACATTGTGCTTCGAACCTGGATTGCAGGCGAACGAAGCAACACATTGAAGCAAACTTAACGTTGAACTACTCATAATTACATTGATCATCAAAACTAAATGAAAAATTCGGGATCCGTGACTATGAATTTTATCCGTTCAAAAAAAGTAAGGCTAACCATCACGTTTTTTCGCGAAAAATTGAAAGCTTTTTTTTGTTCAAATTCCGATTCAAAATGATTTTAGGTACAGTATACAACATGTTGAGCACGAAACTACCGGTAGGATGCTTCAGGAAAGCAGTGGTTGTTGGAAGTTTCGTATTTTGAAACTCGGCCACATTGTGCTTCGAACCTGGATTGCAGGCGAACGAAGCAACATATTGAAGCAAACTAAACGTTGAACTACTCATAATTACATTGATCATCAAAACTAAATGAAAAATTCGGAATCCGTGACTATGAATTTTATCCGTTCAAAAAAAGTAAGGCTAACCATCACGTTTTTTCGCGAAAAATTGAAAGCTTTTTTTTGTTCAAATTCCGATTCAAAATGATTTTAGGTACAGTATACAACATGTTGAGCACGAAACTACCGGTAGGATGCTTCAGGAAAGCAGTGGTTGTAGGAAGTTTCGTATTTTGAAATTCGGCCACATTGTGCTTCGAACCTGGATTGCAGGCGAACGAAGCAACATATTGAAGCAAACTTAACGTTGAACTACTCATAATTACATTGATCATCAAAACTAAATGAAAAATTCGGAATCCGTGACAATGAATTTTATCCGTTCAAAAAAAGTAAGGCTAGCCATCACGTTTTTTCGCGAAAAATTGAAAGCTTTTTTTTGTTCAAATTCCGATTCAAAATGATTTTAGGTACAGTATACAACATGTTGAGCACGAAACTACCGGTAGGATGCTTCAGGAAAGCAGTGGTTGTTGGAAGTTTCGTATTTTGAAACTCGGCCACATTGTGCTTCGAACCTGGATTGCAGGCGAACGAAGCAACATATTGAAGCAAACTAAACGTTGAACTACTCATAATTACATTGATCATCAAAACTAAATGAAAAATTCGGAATCCGTGACTATGAATTTTATCCGTTCAAAAAAAGTAAGGCTAACCATCACGTTTTTTCGCGAAAAATTGAAAGCTTTTTTTTTGTTCAAATTCCGATTCAAAATGATTTTAGGTACAGTATACAACATGTTGAGCACGAAACTACCGGTAGGATGCTTCAGGAAAGCAGTGGTTGTTGGAAGTTTCGTATTTTGAAACTCGGCCACATTGTGCTTCGAACCTGGATTGCAGGCGAACGAAGCAACATATTGAAGCAAACTAAACGTTGAACTACTCATAATTACATTGATCATCAAAACTAAATGAAAAATTCGGAATCCGTGACTATGAATTTTATCCGTTCAAAAAAAGTAAGGCTAGCCATCACGTTTTTTCGCGAAAAATTGAAAGCTTTTTTTTGTTCAAATTCCGATTCAAAATGATTTTAGGTACAGTATACAACATGTTGAGCACGAAACTACCGGTAGGATGCTTCAGGAAAGCAGTGGTTGTTGGAAGTTTCGTATTTTGAAATTCGGCCACATTGTGCTTCGAACCTGGATTGCAGGCGAACGAAGCAACATATTGAAGCAAACTAAACGTTGAACTACTCATAATTACATTGATCATCAAAACTAAATGAAAAATTCGGAATCCGTGACTATGAATTTTATCCGTTCAAAAAAAGTAAGGCTAGCATCACGTTTTTTCGCGAAAAATTGAAAGCTTTTTTTTGTTCAAATTCCGATTCAAAATGATTTTAGGTACAGTATACAACATGTTGAGCACGAAACTACCGGTAGGATGCTTCAGGAAAGCAGTGGTTGTTGGAAGTTTCGTATTTTGAAATTCGGCCACATTGTGCTTCGAACCTGGATTGCAGGCGAACGAAGCAACATATTGAAGCAAACTAAACGTTGAACTACTCATAATTACATTGATCATCAAAACTAAATGAAAAATTCGGAATCCGTGACTATGAATTTTATCCGTTCAAAAAAAGTAAGGCTAACCATCACGTTTTTTCGCGAAAAATTGAAAGCTTTTTTTTGTTCAAATTCCGATTCAAAATGATTTTAGGTACAGTATACAACATGTTGAGCACGAAACTACCGGTAGGATGCTTCAGGAAAGCAGTGGTTGTTGGAAGTTTCGTATTTTGAAACTCGGCCACATTGTGCTTCGAACCTGGATTGCAGGCGAACGAAGCAACATATTGAAGCAAACTAAACGTTGAACTACTCATAATTACATTGATCATCAAAACTAAATGAAAAATTCGGAATCCGTGACTATGAATTTTATCCGTTCAAAAAAAGTAAGGCTAACCATCACGTTTTTTCGCGAAAAATTGAAAGCTTTTTTTTGTTCAAATTCCGATTCAAAATGATTTTAGGTACAGTATACAACATGTTGAGCACGAAACTACCGGTAGGATGCTTCAGGAAAGCAGTGGTTGTAGGAAGTTTCGTATTTTGAAATTCGGCCACATTGTGCTTCGAACCTGGATTGCAGGCGAACGAAGCAACATATTGAAGCAAACTTAACGTTGAACTACTCATAATTACATTGATCATCAAAACTAAATGAAAAATTCGGAATCCGTGACAATGAATTTTATCCGTTCAAAAAAAGTAAGGCTAGCCATCACGTTTTTTCGCGAAAAATTGAAAGCTTTTTTTTGTTCAAATTCCGATTCAAAATGATTTTAGGTACAGTATACAACATGTTGAGCACGAAACTACCGGTAGGATGCTTCAGGAAAGCAGTGGTTGTTGGAAGTTTCGTATTTTGAAACTCGGCCACATTGTGCTTCGAACCTGGATTGCAGGCGAACGAAGCAACACATTGAAGCAAACTTAACGTTGAACTACTCATAATTACATTGATCATCAAAACTAAATGAAAAATTCGGGATCCGTGACTATGAATTTTATCCGTTCAAAAAAAGTAAGGCTAACACCATCACGTTTTTTCGCGAAAAATTGAAAGCTTTTTTTTGTTCAAATTCCGATTCAAAATGATTTTAGGTACAGTATACAACATGTTGAGCACGAAACTACCGGTAGGATGCTTCAGGAAAGCAGTGGTTGTTGGAAGTTTCGTATTTTGAAATTCGGCCACATTGTGCTTCGAACCTGGATTGCAGGCGAACGAAGCAACATATTGAAGCAAACTTAACGTTGAACTACTCATAATTACATTGATCATCAAAACTAAATGAAAAATTCGGGATCCGTGACTATGAATTTTATCCGTTCAAAAAAAGTAAGGCTAACCATCACGTTTTTTCGCGAAAAATTGAAAGCTTTTTTTTGTTCAAATTCCGATTCAAAATGATTTTAGGTACAGTATACAACATGTTGAGCACGAAACTACCGGTAGGATGCTTCAGGAAAGCAGTGGTTGTTGGAAGTTTCGTATTTTGAAACTCGGCCACATTGTGCTTCGAACCTGGATTGCAGGCGAACGAAGCAACACATTGAAGCAAACTTAACGTTGAACTACTCATAATTACATTGATCATCAAAACTAAATGAAAAATTCGGGATCCGTGACTATGAATTTTATCCGTTCAAAAAAAGTAAGGCTAGCCATCACGTTTTTTCGCGAAAAATTGAAAGCTTTTTTTTGTTCAAATTCCGATTCAAAATGATTTTAGGTACAGTATACAACATGTTGAGCACGAAACTACCGGTAGGATGCTTCAGGAAAGCAGTGGTTGTTGGAAGTTTCGTATTTTGAAACTCGGCCACATTGTGCTTCGAACCTGGATTGCAGGCGAACGAAGCAACACATTGAAGCAAACTTAACGTTGAACTACTCATAATTACATTGATCATCAAAACTAAATGAAAAATTCGGGATCCGTGACTATGAATTTTATCCGTTTAAAAAAAGTAAGGCTAGCCATCACGTTTTTTCGCGAAAAATTGAAAGCTTTTTTTTGTTCAAATTCCGATTCAAAATGATTTTAGGTACAGTATACAACATGTTGAGCACGAAACTACCGGTAGGATGCTTCAGGAAAGCAGTGGTTGTTGGAAGTTTCGTATTTTGAAATTCGGCCACATTGTGCTTCGAACCTGGATTGCAGGCGAACGAAGCAACACATTGAAGCAAACTTAACGTTGAACTACTCATAATTACATTGATCATCAAAACTAAATGAAAAATTCGGGATCCGTGACTATGAATTTTATCCGTTCAAAAAAAGTAAGGCTAACCATCACGTTTTTTCGCGAAAAATTGAAAGCTTTTTTTTGTTCAAATTCCGATTCAAAATGATTTTAGGTACAGTATACAACATGTTGAGCACGAAACTACCGGTAGGATGCTTCAGGAAAGCAGTGGTTGTTGGAAGTTTCGTATTTTGAAACTCGGCCACATTGTGCTTCGAACCTGGATTGCAGGCGAACGAAGCAACACATTGAAGCAAACTTAACGTTGAACTACTCATAATTACATTGATCATCAAAACTAAATGAAAAATTCGGGATCCGTGACTATGAATTTTATCCGTTCAAAAAAAGTAAGGCTAGCCATCACGTTTTTTCGCGAAAAATTGAAAGCTTTTTTTTGTTCAAATTCCGATTCAAAATGATTTTAGGTACAGTATACAACATGTTGAGCACGAAACTACCGGTAGGATGCTTCAGGAAAGCAGTGGTTGTAGGAAGTTTCGTATTTTGAAATTCGGCCACATTGTGCTTCGAACCTGGATTGCAGGCGAACGAAGCAACACATTGAAGCAAACTTAACGTTGAACTACTCATAATTACATTGATCATCAAAACTAAATGAAAAATTCGGGATCCGTGACTATGAATTTTATCCGTTCAAAAAAAGTAAGGCTAGCCATCACGTTTTTTCGCGAAAAATTGAAAGCTTTTTTTTGTTCAAATTCCGATTCAAAATGATTTTAGGTACAGTATACAACATGTTGAGCACGAAACTACCGGTAGGATGCTTCAGGAAAGCAGTGGTTGTTGGAAGTTTCGTATTTTGAAACTCGGCCACATTGTGCTTCGAACCTGGATTGCAGGCGAACGAAGCAACACATTGAAGCAAACTTAACGTTGAACTACTCATAATTACATTGATCATCAAAACTAAATGAAAAATTCGGGATCCGTGACTATGAATTTTATCCGTTCAAAAAAAGTAAGGCTAACACCATCACGTTTTTTCGCGAAAAATTGAAAGCTTTTTTTTGTTCAAATTCCGATTCAAAATGATTTTAGGTACAGTATACAACATGTTGAGCACGAAACTACCGGTAGGATGCTTCAGGAAAGCAGTGGTTGTTGGAAGTTTCGTATTTTGAAACTCGGCCACATTGTGCTTCGAACCTGGATTGCAGGCGAACGAAGCAACACATTGAAGCAAACTTAACGTTGAACTACTCATAATTACATTGATCATCAAAACTAAATGAAAAATTCGGGATCCGTGACTATGAATTTTATCCGTTCAAAAAAAGTAAGGCTAACACCATCACGTTTTTTCGCGAAAAATTGAAAGCTTTTTTTTGTTCAAATTCCGATTCAAAATGATTTTAGGTACAGTATACAACATGTTGAGCACGAAACTACCGGTAGGATGCTTCAGGAAAGCAGTGGTTGTTGGAAGTTTCGTATTTTGAAATTCGGCCACATTGTGCTTCGAACCTGGATTGCAGGCGAACGAAGCAACATATTGAAGCAAACTAAACGTTGAACTACTCATAATTACATTGATCATCAAAACTAAATGAAAAATTCGGAATCCGTGACTATGAATTTTATCCGTTCAAAAAAAGTAAGGCTAACCATCACGTTTTTTCGCGAAAAATTGAAAGCTTTTTTTTGTTCAAATTCCGATTCAAAATGATTTTAGGTACAGTATACAACATGTTGAGCACGAAACTACCGGTAGGATGCTTCAGGAAAGCAGTGGTTGTAGGAAGTTTCGTATTTTGAAATTCGGCCACATTGTGCTTCGAACCTGGATTGCAGGCGAACGAAGCAACATATTGAAGCAAACTAAACGTTGAACTACTCATAATTACATTGATCATCAAAACTAAATGAAAAATTCGGAATCCGTGACTATGAATTTTATCCGTTCAAAAAAAGTAAGGCTAACCATCACGTTTTTTCGCGAAAAATTGAAAGCTTTTTTTTTGTTCAAATTCCGATTCAAAATGATTTTAGGTACAGTATACAACATGTTGAGCACGAAACTACCGGTAGGATGCTTCAGGAAAGCAGTGGTTGTTGGAAGTTTCGTATTTTGAAATTCGGCCACATTGTGCTTCGAACCTGGATTGCAGGCGAACGAAGCAACATATTGAAGCAAACTAAACGTTGAACTACTCATAATTACATTGATCATCAAAACTAAATGAAAAATTCGGAATCCGTGACTATGAATTTTATCCGTTCAAAAAAAGTAAGGCTAACCATCACGTTTTTTCGCGAAAAATTGAAAGCTTTTTTTTTGTTCAAATTCCGATTCAAAATGATTTTAGGTACAGTATACAACATGTTGAGCACGAAACTACCGGTAGGATGCTTCAGGAAAGCAGTGGTTGTTGGAAGTTTCGTATTTTGAAATTCGGCCACATTGTGCTTCGAACCTGGATTGCAGGCGAACGAAGCAACATATTGAAGCAAACTAAACGTTGAACTACTCATAATTACATTGATCATCAAAACTAAATGAAAAATTCGGAATCCGTGACTATGAATTTTATCCGTTCAAAAAAAGTAAGGCTAACCATCACGTTTTTTCGCGAAAAATTGAAAGCTTTTTTTTTGTTCAAATTCCGATTCAAAATGATTTTAGGTACAGTATACAACATGTTGAGCACGAAACTACCGGTGGGATGCTTCAGGAAAGCAGTGGTTGTAGGAAGTTTCGTATTTTGAAATTCGGCCACATTGTGCTTCGAACCTGGATTGCAGGCGAACGAAGCAACATATTGAAGCAAACTAAACGTTGAACTACTCATAATTACATTGATCATCAAAACTAAATGAAAAATTCGGAATCCGTGACTATGAATTTTATCCGTTCAAAAAAAGTAAGGCTAACCATCACGTTTTTTCGCGAAAAATTGAAAGCTTTTTTTTGTTCAAATTCCGATTCAAAATGATTTTAGGTACAGTATACAACATGTTGAGCACGAAACTACCGGTAGGATGCTTCAGGAAAGCAGTGGTTGTTGGAAGTTTCGTATTTTGAAATTCGGCCACATTGTGCTTCGAACCTGGATTGCAGGCGAACGAAGCAACATATTGAAGCAAACTAAACGTTGAACTACTCATAATTACATTGATCATCAAAACTAAATGAAAAATTCGGAATCCGTGACTATGAATTTTATCCGTTCAAAAAAAGTAAGGCTAACCATCACGTTTTTTCGCGAAAAATTGAAAGCTTTTTTTTGTTCAAATTCCGATTCAAAATGATTTTAGGTACAGTATACAACATGTTGAGCACGAAACTACCGGTAGGATGCTTCAGGAAAGCAGTGGTTGTTGGAAGTTTCGTATTTTGAAACTCGGCCACATTGTGCTTCGAACCTGGATTGCAGGCGAACGAAGCAACATATTGAAGCAAACTAAACGTTGAACTACTCATAATTACATTGATCATCAAAACTAAATGAAAAATTCGGAATCCGTGACTATGAATTTTATCCGTTCAAAAAAAGTAAGGCTAACCATCACGTTTTTTCGCGAAAAATTGAAAGCTTTTTTTTGTTCAAATTCCGATTCAAAATGATTTTAGGTACAGTATACAACATGTTGAGCACGAAACTACCGGTAGGATGCTTCAGGAAAGCAGTGGTTGTAGGAAGTTTCGTATTTTGAAATTCGGCCACATTGTGCTTCGAACCTGGATTGCAGGCGAACGAAGCAACATATTGAAGCAAACTTAACGTTGAACTACTCATAATTACATTGATCATCAAAACTAAATGAAAAATTCGGAATCCGTGACAATGAATTTTATCCGTTCAAAAAAAGTAAGGCTAGCCATCACGTTTTTTCGCGAAAAATTGAAAGCTTTTTTTTGTTCAAATTCCGATTCAAAATGATTTTAGGTACAGTATACAACATGTTGAGCACGAAACTACCGGTAGGATGCTTCAGGAAAGCAGTGGTTGTAGGAAGTTTCGTATTTTGAAATTCGGCCACATTGTGCTTCGAACCTGGATTGCAGGCGAACGAAGCAACACATTGAAGCAAACTTAACGTTGAACTACTCATAATTACATTGATCATCAAAACTAAATGAAAAATTCGGGATCCGTGACTATGAATTTTATCCGTTCAAAAAAAGTAAGGCTAACACCATCACGTTTTTTCGCGAAAAATTGAAAGCTTTTTTTTGTTCAAATTCCGATTCAAAATGATTTTAGGTACAGTATACAACATGTTGAGCACGAAACTACCGGTAGGATGCTTCAGGAAAGCAGTGGTTGTTGGAAGTTTCGTATTTTGAAATTCGGCCACATTGTGCTTCGAACCTGGATTGCAGGCGAACGAAGCAACATATTGAAGCAAACTTAACGTTGAACTACTCATAATTACATTGATCATCAAAACTAAATGAAAAATTCGGGATCCGTGACTATGAATTTTATCCGTTCAAAAAAAGTAAGGCTAACCATCACGTTTTTTCGCGAAAAATTGAAAGCTTTTTTTTGTTCAAATTCCGATTCAAAATGATTTTAGGTACAGTATACAACATGTTGAGCACGAAACTACCGGTAGGATGCTTCAGGAAAGCAGTGGTTGTTGGAAGTTTCGTATTTTGAAATTCGGCCACATTGTGCTTCGAACCTGGATTGCAGGCGAACGAAGCAACATATTGAAGCAAACTAAACGTTGAACTACTCATAATTACATTGATCATCAAAACTAAATGAAAAATTCGGAATCCGTGACTATGAATTTTATCCGTTCAAAAAAAGTAAGGCTAACCATCACGTTTTTTCGCGAAAAATTGAAAGCTTTTTTTTGTTCAAATTCCGATTCAAAATGATTTTAGGTACAGTATACAACATGTTGAGCACGAAACTACCGGTAGGATGCTTCAGGAAAGCAGTGGTTGTTGGAAGTTTCGTATTTTGAAACTCGGCCACATTGTGCTTCGAACCTGGATTGCAGGCGAACGAAGCAACATATTGAAGCAAACTAAACGTTGAACTACTCATAATTACATTGATCATCAAAACTAAATGAAAAATTCGGAATCCGTGACTATGAATTTTATCCGTTCAAAAAAAGTAAGGCTAACCATCACGTTTTTTCGCGAAAAATTGAAAGCTTTTTTTTGTTCAAATTCCGATTCAAAATGATTTTAGGTACAGTATACAACATGTTGAGCACGAAACTACCGGTAGGATGCTTCAGGAAAGCAGTGGTTGTAGGAAGTTTCGTATTTTGAAATTCGGCCACATTGTGCTTCGAACCTGGATTGCAGGCGAACGAAGCAACATATTGAAGCAAACTTAACGTTGAACTACTCATAATTACATTGATCATCAAAACTAAATGAAAAATTCGGAATCCGTGACAATGAATTTTATCCGTTCAAAAAAAGTAAGGCTAGCCATCACGTTTTTTCGCGAAAAATTGAAAGCTTTTTTTTGTTCAAATTCCGATTCAAAATGATTTTAGGTACAGTATACAACATGTTGAGCACGAAACTACCGGTAGGATGCTTCAGGAAAGCAGTGGTTGTAGGAAGTTTCGTATTTTGAAATTCGGCCACATTGTGCTTCGAACCTGGATTGCAGGCGAACGAAGCAACACATTGAAGCAAACTTAACGTTGAACTACTCATAATTACATTGATCATCAAAACTAAATGAAAAATTCGGGATCCGTGACTATGAATTTTATCCGTTCAAAAAAAGTAAGGCTAACACCATCACGTTTTTTCGCGAAAAATTGAAAGCTTTTTTTTGTTCAAATTCCGATTCAAAATGATTTTAGGTACAGTATACAACATGTTGAGCACGAAACTACCGGTAGGATGCTTCAGGAAAGCAGTGGTTGTTGGAAGTTTCGTATTTTGAAATTCGGCCACATTGTGCTTCGAACCTGGATTGCAGGCGAACGAAGCAACATATTGAAGCAAACTTAACGTTGAACTACTCATAATTACATTGATCATCAAAACTAAATGAAAAATTCGGGATCCGTGACTATGAATTTTATCCGTTCAAAAAAAGTAAGGCTAACCATCACGTTTTTTCGCGAAAAATTGAAAGCTTTTTTTTGTTCAAATTCCGATTCAAAATGATTTTAGGTACAGTATACAACATGTTGAGCACGAAACTACCGGTAGGATGCTTCAGGAAAGCAGTGGTTGTTGGAAGTTTCGTATTTTGAAACTCGGCCACATTGTGCTTCGAACCTGGATTGCAGGCGAACGAAGCAACACATTGAAGCAAACTTAACGTTGAACTACTCATAATTACATTGATCATCAAAACTAAATGAAAAATTCGGGATCCGTGACTATGAATTTTATCCGTTCAAAAAAAGTAAGGCTAGCCATCACGTTTTTTCGCGAAAAATTGAAAGCTTTTTTTTGTTCAAATTCCGATTCAAAATGATTTTAGGTACAGTATACAACATGTTGAGCACGAAACTACCGGTAGGATGCTTCAGGAAAGCAGTGGTTGTTGGAAGTTTCGTATTTTGAAATTCGGCCACATTGTGCTTCGAACCTGGATTGCAGGCGAACGAAGCAACACATTGAAGCAAACTTAACGTTGAACTACTCATAATTACATTGATCATCAAAACTAAATGAAAAATTCGGGATCCGTGACTATGAATTTTATCCGTTCAAAAAAAGTAAGGCTAACACCATCACGTTTTTTCGCGAAAAATTGAAAGCTTTTTTTTGTTCAAATTCCGCTTCAAAATGATTTTAGGTACAGTATACAACATGTTGAGCACGAAACTACCGGTAGGATGCTTCAGGAAAGCAGTGGTTGTTGGAAGTTTCGTATTTTGAAACTCGGCCACATTGTGCTTCGAACCTGGATTGCAGGCGAACGAAGCAACACATTGAAGCAAACTTAACGTTGAACTACTCATAATTACATTGATCATCAAAACTAAATGAAAAATTCGGGATCCGTGACTATGAATTTTATCCGTTCAAAAAAAGTAAGGCTAGCCATCACGTTTTTTCGCGAAAAATTGAAAGCTTTTTTTTGTTCAAATTCCGATTCAAAATGATTTTAGGTACAGTATACAACATGTTGAGCACGAAACTACCGGTAGGATGCTTCAGGAAAGCAGTGGTTGTTGGAAGTTTCGTATTTTGAAACTCGGCCACATTGTGCTTCGAACCTGGATTGCAGGCGAACGAAGCAACACATTGAAGCAAACTTAACGTTGAACTACTCATAATTACATTGATCATCAAAACTAAATGAAAAATTCGGGATCCGTGACTATGAATTTTATCCGTTTAAAAAAAGTAAGGCTAGCCATCACGTTTTTTCGCGAAAAATTGAAAGCTTTTTTTTGTTCAAATTCCGATTCAAAATGATTTTAGGTACAGTATACAACATGTTGAGCACGAAACTACCGGTAGGATGCTTCAGGAAAGCAGTGGTTGTTGGAAGTTTCGTATTTTGATATTCGGCCACATTGTGCTTCGAACCTGGATTGCAGGCGAACGAAGCAACACATTGAAGCAAACTTAACGTTGAACTACTCATAATTACATTGATCATCAAAACTAAATGAAAAATTCGGGATCCGTGACTATGAATTTTATCCGTTCAAAAAAAGTAAGGCTAACCATCACGTTTTTTCGCGAAAAATTGAAAGCTTTTTTTTGTTCAAATTCCGATTCAAAATGATTTTAGGTACAGTATACAACATGTTGAGCACGAAACTACCGGTAGGATGCTTCAGGAAAGCAGTGGTTGTTGGAAGTTTCGTATTTTGAAACTCGGCCACATTGTGCTTCGAACCTGGATTGCAGGCGAACGAAGCAACACATTGAAGCAAACTTAACGTTGAACTACTCATAATTACATTGATCATCAAAACTAAATGAAAAATTCGGGATCCGTGACTATGAATTTTATCCGTTCAAAAAAAGTAAGGCTAGCCCATCACGTTTTTTCGCGAAAAATTGAAAGCTTTTTTTTGTTCAAATTCCGATTCAAAATGATTTTAGGTACAGTATACAACATGTTGAGCACGAAACTACCGGTAGGATGCTTCAGGAAAGCAGTGGTTGTAGGAAGTTTCGTATTTTGAAATTCGGCCACATTGTGCTTCGAACCTGGATTGCAGGCGAACGAAGCAACACATTGAAGCAAACTTAACGTTGAACTACTCATAATTACATTGATCATCAAAACTAAATGAAAAATTCGGGATCCGTGACTATGAATTTTATCCGTTCAAAAAAAGTAAGGCTAACACCATCACGTTTTTTCGCGAAAAATTGAAAGCTTTTTTTTGTTCAAATTCCGCTTCAAAATGATTTTAGGTACAGTATACAACATGTTGAGCACGAAACTACCGGTAGGATGCTTCAGGAAAGCAGTGGTTGTTGGAAGTTTCGTATTTTGAAACTCGGCCACATTGTGCTTCGAACCTGGATTGCAGGCGAACGAAGCAACACATTGAAGCAAACTTAACGTTGAACTACTCATAATTACATTGATCATCAAAACTAAATGAAAAATTCGGGATCCGTGACTATGAATTTTATCCGTTCAAAAAAAGTAAGGCTAGCCATCACGTTTTTTCGCGAAAAATTGAAAGCTTTTTTTTGTTCAAATTCCGATTCAAAATGATTTTAGGTACAGTATACAACATGTTGAGCACGAAACTACCGGTAGGATGCTTCAGGAAAGCAGTGGTTGTTGGAAGTTTCGTATTTTGAAACTCGGCCACATTGTGCTTCGAACCTGGATTGCAGGCGAACGAAGCAACACATTGAAGCAAACTTAACGTTGAACTACTCATAATTACATTGATCATCAAAACTAAATGAAAAATTCGGGATCCGTGACTATGAATTTTATCCGTTTAAAAAAAGTAAGGCTAGCCATCACGTTTTTTCGCGAAAAATTGAAAGCTTTTTTTTGTTCAAATTCCGATTCAAAATGATTTTAGGTACAGTATACAACATGTTGAGCACGAAACTACCGGTAGGATGCTTCAGGAAAGCAGTGGTTGTTGGAAGTTTCGTATTTTGAAATTCGGCCACATTGTGCTTCGAACCTGGATTGCAGGCGAACGAAGCAACACATTGAAGCAAACTTAACGTTGAACTACTCATAATTACATTGATCATCAAAACTAAATGAAAAATTCGGGATCCGTGACTATGAATTTTATCCGTTCAAAAAAAGTAAGGCTAACCATCACGTTTTTTCGCGAAAAATTGAAAGCTTTTTTTTGTTCAAATTCCGATTCAAAATGATTTTAGGTACAGTATACAACATGTTGAGCACGAAACTACCGGTAGGATGCTTCAGGAAAGCAGTGGTTGTTGGAAGTTTCGTATTTTGAAACTCGGCCACATTGTGCTTCGAACCTGGATTGCAGGCGAACGAAGCAACACATTGAAGCAAACTTAACGTTGAACTACTCATAATTACATTGATCATCAAAACTAAATGAAAAATTCGGGATCCGTGACTATGAATTTTATCCGTTCAAAAAAAGTAAGGCTAGCCATCACGTTTTTTCGCGAAAAATTGAAAGCTTTTTTTTGTTCAAATTCCGATTCAAAATGATTTTAGGTACAGTATACAACATGTTGAGCACGAAACTACCGGTAGGATGCTTCAGGAAAGCAGTGGTTGTAGGAAGTTTCGTATTTTGAAATTCGGCCACATTGTGCTTCGAACCTGGATTGCAGGCGAACGAAGCAACACATTGAAGCAAACTTAACGTTGAACTACTCATAATTACATTGATCATCAAAACTAAATGAAAAATTCGGGATCCGTGACTATGAATTTTATCCGTTCAAAAAAAGTAAGGCTAGCCATCACGTTTTTTCGCGAAAAATTGAAAGCTTTTTTTTGTTCAAATTCCGATTCAAAATGATTTTAGGTACAGTATACAACATGTTGAGCACGAAACTACCGGTAGGATGCTTCAGGAAAGCAGTGGTTGTTGGAAGTTTCGTATTTTGAAACTCGGCCACATTGTGCTTCGAACCTGGATTGCAGGCGAACGAAGCAACACATTGAAGCAAACTTAACGTTGAACTACTCATAATTACATTGATCATCAAAACTAAATGAAAAATTCGGGATCCGTGACTATGAATTTTATCCGTTCAAAAAAAGTAAGGCTAACACCATCACGTTTTTTCGCGAAAAATTGAAAGCTTTTTTTTGTTCAAATTCCGATTCAAAATGATTTTAGGTACAGTATACAACATGTTGAGCACGAAACTACCGGTAGGATGCTTCAGGAAAGCAGTGGTTGTTGGAAGTTTCGTATTTTGAAACTCGGCCACATTGTGCTTCGAACCTGGATTGCAGGCGAACGAAGCAACATATTGAAGCAAACTAAACGTTGAACTACTCATAATTACATTGATCATCAAAACTAAATGAAAAATTCGGAATCCGTGACTATGAATTTTATCCGTTCAAAAAAAGTAAGGCTAGCCATCACGTTTTTTCGCGAAAAATTGAAAGCTTTTTTTTGTTCAAATTCCGATTCAAAATGATTTTAGGTACAGTATACAACATGTTGAGCACGAAACTACCGGTAGGATGCTTCAGGAAAGCAGTGGTTGTTGGAAGTTTCGTATTTTGAAACTCGGCCACATTGTGCTTCGAACCTGGATTGCAGGCGAACGAAGCAACATATTGAAGCAAACTAAACGTTGAACTACTCATAATTACATTGATCATCAAAACTAAATGAAAAATTCGGAATCCGTGACTATGAATTTTATCCGTTCAAAAAAAGTAAGGCTAGCCATCACGTTTTTTCGCGAAAAATTGAAAGCTTTTTTTTGTTCAAATTCCGATTCAAAATGATTTTAGGTACAGTATACAACATGTTGAGCACGAAACTACCGGTAGGATGCTTCAGGAAAGCAGTGGTTGTTGGAAGTTTCGTATTTTGAAACTCGGCCACATTGTGCTTCGAACCTGGATTGCAGGCGAACGAAGCAACACATTGAAGCAAACTTAACGTTGAACTACTCATAATTACATTGATCATCAAAACTAAATGAAAAATTCGGGATCCGTGACTATGAATTTTATCCGTTCAAAAAAAGTAAGGCTAACCATCACGTTTTTTCGCGAAAAATTGAAAGCTTTTTTTTGTTCAAATTCCGATTCAAAATGATTTTAGGTACAGTATACAACATGTTGAGCACGAAACTACCGGTAGGATGCTTCAGGAAAGCAGTGGTTGTTGGAAGTTTCGTATTTTGAAATTCGGCCACATTGTGCTTCGAACCTGGATTGCAGGCGAACGAAGCAACATATTGAAGCAAACTAAACGTTGAACTACTCATAATTACATTGATCATCAAAACTAAATGAAAAATTCGGAATCCGTGACTATGAATTTTATCCGTTCAAAAAAAGTAAGGCTAACCATCACGTTTTTTCGCGAAAAATTGAAAGCTTTTTTTTGTTCAAATTCCGATTCAAAATGATTTTAGGTACAGTATACAACATGTTGAGCACGAAACTACCGGTAGGATGCTTCAGGAAAGCAGTGGTTGTTGGAAGTTTCGTATTTTGAAATTCGGCCACATTGTGCTTCGAACCTGGATTGCAGGCGAACGAAGCAACATATTGAAGCAAACTAAACGTTGAACTACTCATAATTACATTGATCATCAAAACTAAATGAAAAATTCGGAATCCGTGACTATGAATTTTATCCGTTCAAAAAAAGTAAGGCTAACCATCACGTTTTTTCGCGAAAAATTGAAAGCTTTTTTTTGTTCAAATTCCGATTCAAAATGATTTTAGGTACAGTATACAACATGTTGAGCACGAAACTACCAGTAGGATGCTTCAGGAAAGCAGTGGTTGTAGGAAGTTTCGTATTTTGAAATTCGGCCACATTGTGCTTCGAACCTGGATTGCAGGCGAACGAAGCAACATATTGAAGCAAACTAAACGTTGAACTACTCATAATTACATTGATCATCAAAACTAAATGAAAAATTCGGAATCCGTGACTATGAATTTTATCCGTTCAAAAAAAGTAAGGCTAACCATCACGTTTTTTCGCGAAAAATTGAAAGCTTTTTTTTGTTCAAATTCCGATTCAAAATGATTTTAGGTACAGTATACAACATGTTGAGCACGAAACTACCGGTAGGATGCTTCAGGAAAGCAGTGGTTGTAGGAAGTTTCGTATTTTGAAATTCGGCCACATTGTGCTTCGAACCTGGATTGCAGGCGAACGAAGCAACATATTGAAGCAAACTAAACGTTGAACTACTCATAATTACATTGATCATCAAAACTAAATGAAAAATTCGGAATCCGTGACTATGAATTTTATCCGTTCAAAAAAAGTAAGGCTAACACCATCACGTTTTTTCGCGAAAAATTGAAAGCTTTTTTTTGTTCAAATTCCGATTCAAAATGATTTTAGGTACAGTATACAACATGTTGAGCACGAAACTACCGGTAGGATGCTTCAGGAAAGCAGTGGTTGTTGGAAGTTTCGTATTTTGAAACTCGGCCACATTGTGCTTCGAACCTGGATTGCAGGCGAACGAAGCAACACATTGAAGCAAACTTAACGTTGAACTACTCATAATTACATTGATCATCAAAACTAAATGAAAAATTCGGGATCCGTGACTATGAATTTTATCCGTTCAAAAAAAGTAAGGCACGTTTTTTCGCGTTTTTTCATCACGTTTTTTCGCGAAAAATTGAAAGCTTTTTTTTGTTCAAATTCCGATTCAAAATGATTTTAGGTACAGTATACAACATGTTGAGCACGAAACTACCGGTAGGATGCTTCAGGAAAGCAGTGGTTGTTGGAAGTTTCGTATTTTGAAATTCGGCCACATTGTGCTTCGAACCTGGATTGCAGGCGAACGAAGCAACATATTGAAGCAAACTAAACGTTGAACTACTCATAATTACATTGATCATCAAAACTAAATGAAAAATTCGGAATCCGTGACTATGAATTTTATCCGTTCAAAAAAAGTAAGGCACGTTTTTTCGCGTTTTTTCATCACGTTTTTTCGCGAAAAATTGAAAGCTTTTTTTTGTTCAAATTCCGATTCAAAATGATTTTAGGTACAGTATACAACATGTTGAGCACGAAACTACCAGTAGGATGCTTCAGGAAAGCAGTGGTTGTAGGAAGTTTCGTATTTTGAAACTCGGCCACATTGTGCTTCGAACCTGGATTGCAGGCGAACGAAGCAACACATTGAAGCAAACTTAACGTTGAACTACTCATAATTACATTGATCATCAAAACTAAATGAAAAATTCGGGATCCGTGACTATGAATTTTATCCGTTCAAAAAAAGTAAGGCTAGCCATCACGTTTTTTCGCGAAAAATTGAAAGCTTTTTTTTGTTCAAATTCCGATTCAAAATGATTTTAGGTACAGTATACAACATGTTGAGCACGAAACTACCGGTAGGATGCTTCAGGAAAGCAGTGGTTGTAGGAAGTTTCGTATTTTGAAATTCGGCCACATTGTGCTTCGAACCTGGATTGCAGGCGAACGAAGCAACATATTGAAGCAAACTTAACGTTGAACTACTCATAATTACATTGATCATCAAAACTAAATGAAAAATTCGGGATCCGTGACTATGAATTTTATCCGTTCAAAAAAAGTAAGGCTAACTAACCATCACGTTTTTTCGCGAAAAATTGAAAACTTTTTTTTGTTGAAATTCCGGTTCAATATGATTTTAGGTACAGTATACAACATGTTGAGCACGAAACTACCGGTAGGATGCTTCAGGAAAGCAGTGGTTGTTTGAAGTTTCGTATTTTGAAATTCGGCCACATTGTGCTTCGAACCTGGATTGCAGGCGAACGAAGCAACATATTGAAGCAAACTAAACGTTGAACTACTCATAATTACATTGATCATCAAAACTAAATGAAAAATTCGGGATCCGTGACTATGAATTTTATCCGTTCAAAAAAAGTAAGGCTAACACCATCACGTTTTTTCGCGAAAAATTGAAAGCTTTTTTTTGTTCAAATTCCGATTCAAAATGATTTTAGGTACAGTATACAACATGTTGAGCACGAAACTACCGGTGGGATGCTTCAGGAAAGCAGTGGTTGTAGGAAGTTTCGTATTTTGAAATTCGGCCACATTGTGCTTCGAACCTGGATTGCAGGCGAACGAAGCAACATATTGAAGCAAACTTAACGTTGAACTACTCATAATTACATTGATCATCAAAACTAAATGAAAAATTTGGAATCCGTGACTATGAATTTTATCCGTTCAAAAAAAGTAAGGCTAGCCATCACGTTTTTTCGCGAAAAATTGAAAACTTTTTTTTGTTGAAATTCCGGTTCAAAATGATTTTAGGTGGTAGGGGTGAAATGTTGGTTTTCCCCATTTTCCATCGTTGAAGTCGTTCGTCATTCGAGATTTTGGCTCATAGACACCAATCTGACTATACCGATTCGATAGCCCATGAACATAATAAGTAGATTCTGAGTATAGGTCGGGGTGGGTCTGATGGGGTTATAGGGTCGAAATTTTGATTTTTCGAAAATTTTCCGTCGATAAAACCGTTCGTCATTCGAAATTTTGGCATATAGACACCAATCTGATTATGTCAATTCGATAGCCCATGACCATAGGTGATTCTGAGTATAGGTTAGGAGTTAGTCTGTTGGGGTTATAGGGGTGAAATTTTGATTTTTCCATAGTCAGATATGGTGTCTGTGTATAAGGGTCTCGAGTGACGAACGATTTTATTGATGAAAAGTGGGGAAAATTAGGGTTTCACCCCTATAACCCCTTCGGACCTACCGCTGGCCTGTACTCGGAATCTGCCTATGGTCATCCGCTATCGAATCGGCATAGTCAGATTGGTGTCTATATGCTAAGGACATAAAAAACGAGCGATCTTGTAAATGAAAAGTTGGGAAGGTCAGTTCGAGGATAACTGCATATCCGATGTGTCTGCACAATCTTCATTCACATATAAAATTTGACGACAATTATGTATCACAATTCGGCAGGAAAGCAGTTCGAGTCGAAAACTTTCCCAAACGATTTAAACGTTTCGAACGATAACGTTTTATCAATGAAGTAGACTTCATAGTAACATACATAGATGACATTCTTACTGTGACATCGAGAAATGACAATGATAAGATTTAAGTCGACGTAAAGAGTACAAAATTCGTTTTTGGTTCGAAGTCCTTAGCCATAACACTCCTTATGATATTCTGGGCATTACTATGGAATTCAACAATAATATTAAACGGCTTCCGACCTTATATATTACTCCACTTTCGTTTTTATGCACTACGAACACGTGGTCCTTCTGTCAGGGCGACCAAACACTTTCCTTGGCCCGTCGCCATTCTAATACCAATTACTTTACGTATCTGTCAAAACTTTGAAAACAAATTGAACTTAGTTCTAGGGGTTCACCGCATCGCTAGAGTGCCCAATGCGTTCACGTTGTGTAAGTCACGCATCGTGGTTATATTGAAATTTTAAAATTACGTTAACAATCAAACAACAATTTATTCTAGGTTTTAGGATTTTTGAATTACTTGAAATCTGGTAGTGGATATCTGGTGCAAGATGATTATAATGGAGGGAGTGCGGACCAAGGTACGCCACTTTCGATAACCGATTAATTTTAAGGATGAATATCATTTGAATAAAATAATCGACTCACCTGGGTAACGTCTGCACAAAGAAAAAAGAAAATAACTTACGACGATTAAATTAAATTTAATTTTAAACAATTTTGAAAATTTGTTTTTATTAATTAAACAATTTATTATTTGTTGCAATATAGAAATTCTAAAATTAAATTAAAAACAATTCACGATGCTGTTACACAGCACACACGAATAATAATATTTTGATTATGAAACCAATTTTTTTTTTAAACATTAAATTTAATTTAATTTTCAATAATTTTACGTAACACAATTAATTTTTTTTTTTAAAAATAATGTTAAAGATGAGCTTTGTAATTGTAAAATATAAGTAAAAAATAAAAATTAAATTATAATGTTTTTTTTGTGTATTTTATTATCGTCATTGCACCGTCGAACTTTGTATGTTTGTTTATTTGTTTATAATAAATTTAATTAAAAATTATAATTATATATATGTTTATGTTTTAATTATAATTAATAGTCTTCTATTTACAATACGTTTATATTAAAAAAAAAATATTTCAAATTAAATTATAATTAACAAAAAAAAAGGAATTTGTGTTTTGTTTTGATAATAAAATAATAATTATTAATAATTTATGTAAACTGACACACAACTTTATATTTATATAGAGTTTTAAATTATTATTTTAATCCTAAATTATAATATTTTTTTATTTTTTACAATGTTAATTATTAAAAAATAAAAAAATATCGCTTGCATCATCATCCACGCTCGTGTACCACTTCCATTTTGTCACCATCGGAATCAGGCAAATTTGTAAAATGTGTTCGATCGCTACGCAGTGTATTACGTTCGTTCGAACCGGTGCGTGTTGATTGTTCTGATGGTGGCCCGGTGCCACCCGGTTGTATTCGTTTTTGTAATGCTGATACGTAATTCTGGAAATAAAATAAATAAAATGATTTAATTGGATGTCACAGAAATAATGTTGTAAGATTCTTGGAAAGGATTTAAAGATACATTTGAGAAATTAGTCATTTTAACATGCTAAATTTTCCTTTTTGTTATTTGGAAACGTTTTCGATTTTTTGGCGTTTTGCTTTTATGCCATGCGCAGTCTTATATCCCTTTTTCTACCAAAAAAAGTATAAAATTTGGCTCAATTTAAGACCAAACCACACAAATGTGTAAATAAAAAAACATAGTTGTACGGGGAGCAGCTCAAAATCGCGAATAACGAAATCCCGAATTATCAAAATCCTGACAAAAAAAAAAAAATCTAGTCTTTTTAAATCCCGAAATTTTAATATTTAAAAAGTTTTAAAAAATTGGGCTTTTGAAAATCGGGATTTTGAAAATCGGGATTATGAAAATCCCGTTTTTGAAAGTTGGGATTTTCAAAGTCGGGATTTTGAAAGTCGGGATTTTGAAAATCGGGATTTTAAAAATCAGAATTTTGATTTCGGGATTTTGAAATTCGGGAAAACGAGCCCAACCCCACAAATATGTAAGTTGTACGGGAATACGGGAATATCGGCGATTTTTTATAGATTTTGATGGAAACTAACAGAGTTTGTGGAGGTATTGGTAATAATTAATAAAAAGATGTCAGCCCATTCTCTTCGAAGTTGTAGTGAAATTTTTTGGGTCAACAGCTTACCTGGGAAAAACACACTTGAAACTAACTTACTTAAACTGGTTTGGAAAATAGGACTGTAGACCACATACAGCTGTAGTCGAGATGACTGTAGATCTTTCACCCTTTGATGTACATTATTAACGGATATATGGGATATACGTAGAGATCATTAACCAGTACTTAGATAGCCACTCGGATATGATTGGATTTGGAAGGAAGTCAGCAAAGTCCTAAAATTTTTTCGAATTCGAAGACTACAAAAATAAAAGCACCTGCGGAGCATTCGAATACAATGATTAGCAAGGGGCTATCGATGGAGGTCATTGAAACGAGAATACCGATAAATTAGGTAGAGAGGGTAAATCTAATTTGGTCGGACCTGGATCTATCATTGGCGTATTTTTTGATTACATCGGAGCGATTAGAGAGATAATTAAAAAAGCCTTTTGCGTTTTTTTAATTTTTTTTTTTTAGAATGATCAAATAAAAGATTTTAAACTGCAGCTATTATTCACTGGTGTCGCTATACCAGAAAAATGAAAAATAAATGCATCCATAAAACAAACATTTATCACCTGTAATATACTAATTGACATTTATTTTGACATGACGTTATAAACAAAAATTGAGATTTTACAGAACAGAGCACATACATATTTCTTCTAGTATAAACGCTTTTATGAGTTCTCTGCCCGCTTCGATGTAATAAAAGACACGCTCCATATCAGGACGAACAACCGCCAATATCTAGTGCCTTTGTGCATTGACGATATACCAATAGGCCAATTATAACACCTACACTTTTGTAAGCCGTCCCCAAGTTGTGTGATTTTACAGTGCTCCTGGGTCATTTTCTCCCTTTCACCAACTTACGTCCCATCAAAAGTGATGAAACATAGTTTACCGGACCCATGCTCGTTAAATGAAACGCTCAACATCTAACTGTCTCATTTCTTTGAGTTTCCGAGACGGAGAATGCGATAGTTTTCGTTCGTTAGCTCGAAAAGTTTAGCGTGGTTTCCTCATCTCCTCACCTCTATTATTAATGTTTTTGTTGGCGAGATATCCCCCAAGAGTAGTGTAAAGTGGCCGGTCCTGGCCCACTGGCTCCCAACAATAACGTCATAAAGTATGACGTACTCGTTGCTGGTTGAAAAGCATACATTTAGTCGCAACAAAGTAAGACGTGGTCATACCTGTCTGAAAAATATAAATTTAGGGTCAATTTCGATTGAAAAGCAAACATTTAGGAGAAAGTTCGCCAATTTTACCCATAATTTATGATTTTTTAATCAACTTGAACTTTTTTAGTGGGCAACATTTTTGTGACCACGTCATACTTTGGGATTGGGATTATACTAGAATGAACAAAAAACTCAAATAAGTCACCTCGCGAGCAGACTTATAAAAATAGGTATGTCTACACAGAAATGTCTCCAAAAATGTGCCTTGACTCAAATCTAGTGGCAACGACCAGTCATGTCAAGGAAATTTTTTCTTCCATATAACAGAAATTGCATTTTGTTTTTTTTTGATATTACGTCACAAATTTGTGAGTCGGTATAATGAATTGGAACGACTTGACCGAGTTATTCAAGATGGCGCCAAATAAGCAAATAAGTCTGTAATAAGTCTCATTAGTTTGAAACCAAACTTCCATTGTCTTGGTAACCTCACCTTGATGTAAAAATACTATCTGGCTATCAATCCAGAATAACCCAAAATTTCCTATGGGAAAATCGAAAACATCGGCTTCCAAACGGAACTACGAAAGTCGAGAGACTGTTTTTGCTAACACGAGAAATCTCACTAAAGACTTTCACCCAAGAAGTACAGCCACTAAGAACAAACGTTGTTGATGTTCTGTCAGTATGGCAAATCTACTTCCAAAATTAACTAAATCGGGATGATCCCTATTGGAGCAACTGCTCCGCCTGGTGAGTTCTTTTTTGAATACCCCACAGTGGAGGAAGTAGACGCAGCTATTAGTAGATTGACAAATGGAAAGGTATCCGATCTGGATGGAATCTCCACAGAATTGATTAAACTCGGAGGCACTACTCTTGCATCAAATTTATACAATCTCTGCGAGAACTACTGGGCCGCGCGTAAATTAACAACGTCTGGGTCTACATGTGCAATCGTAATCGAAGGAACTTTGAACATTGAAATTTCACGCATTTAAAATTCTTATCGATACTCAGTAGTATCTCCAAGGCATATCTCTGAATCGGCGACCATAATTTTGTTAACAAAAAAATTTTTTAAATACCTCGGGTCAGAAATAACTTCGTCAAATGATATACCGGTAGTAAACAAATCCCGAATTGCTGCTTAACACCGAGATTTCTAGGCCCAATCAAGGTTATAGCGATGCGATCTTAACAACTTTCGCAGTCGTGCAAGCTCGCACTTTACAAGGCATTCATAAGACCTGTGCTTGCTTTCGGAAGCGAGAGCTGGACTCTGGCCTCTATATTGACTGTAGAATGCTATCTACGTTTGAAAGGAAGGTCACTTGCTCCATCGTTGGTCCAATCAAAATTGCGAGCAACGAATATCGAATTCGAATACCACGAGATAATGTCACTTTTCGGAGGCAGCGATATTATCGGAATAATCAAATCCAACCGTATTAGATGGGTGTGGGGCACCTTGTTAGATCCCCACAACAACGCAGCCAGCTGATTTACGTCGCAAAGGAAGACCGCAACTGCGCTGGCGCGGCGACTTCAAACAAGAACTACGCATGGTCGAATGTCGAAACTGGAGGGTAAGTGCTATGGATCGAGACGGATTGAGAACCGCCGTGCAAAACCCCTTCATGGGAAGAAACAGCTAGAGAGAGAATACCGTTTTTTCCTTTTCGTTGTCCGCTCTGGGAGCCCTATCGATTACAGTCGTCCTAGATGCGCTTCTTGAATACTTCATTATTGGTAGTAACTTAACGGTTTTTTCTGCTATCGGATTCGTGTTAAGTTGTTTGAGCTTTTATCAACCCTTTCTCCTCGTTTTTGATAGATGGGCGCATGAGGACTTTTTTAGTCGTAGCTTTGTCCGTAGTAGGTGTGATTGAGGGACCAACGTTATTTCTGATTTTGTCCCTATGTTCTTCGCGCCTTGTAGGCCAGGCCTAAAGGCCACAGTTTCGTTAACAGCAGTTCTTGGATTTGTTAAAGAGTCATATTCTTTGGTTTGCAGCCTCTTCTTCATGCCCCCGTTGATCCGGTGGTAGGCAGATACACCGTTCCTTTAGATATACGCTAGTTTTTATATTGGCCAATTGAAATTAGCGTTACTGGGGGGGGGGGGGGGGGGGGAGATGGGTATCGGAGATACATAAACATTAGAATGCATTAGAAAAACTATGCGCTACTCACTTGGTTGAAGTCATTATTCATAGAGTTTCTTAGAAAGGACTACATGCGACATGTAATAAAATTTTTGGGGCGAGTGGCAAAGAAAGATCATGTGACATCAACTTTAACACCAAAGTCAGAAAATCACAAATGAGAGTGGAAAGAAATGGGGATATCTCCTCCGCCTTGGGTCCTGGGTAGGATATAATGAACCAATCATATATTTGATTACAGAAACCTCCAAAAAGAAAAAAAAACTTCAATACAAATAAGATTCTTTCAAAGGCTGGGTTTTCTGTAGTGGTTTTGATGTACTTTATCCAGAGAGTGCTAAATGTTGAAACCCTAAAGTTGATCACATAAAAAACAGTCAATAATAGGAATTATTATCAATGAACCATTTGGTACTAACAAAATAATAAGTCCTGGAACAGCCTTGATTTTTAATTTAAACTCAAAGTGGGACTAAATAACCGGAGGTAATACTTAAAGCAACTTAAAGCGAGCTTTAAGGAAACGCAAAGATAAAAATTGTTGATAACGAGCAATTTTGGACTGCACACTATTTCGTGGAAATTTCCATGATAGTGATAATTGTTTTGAAATATTAATCTCAGAATATACAAAAATAATCGTGTAATAAGACGACAGCGCCCCTTTTAGTTTATTAAATTAATTTCCAGTGACATAGATCAGCATAAATCTGCTGTTAGGAAACCTAAAGTTGATAAAAATAGGTTACTTACTTGTGATATAATATCGCCATGTGCCGTTCGCACTTGATATAAATAACGATATTTTCTTTGTCTAGCCTCTTCTCGCGTCTCCCTGGGTCTCGAATTTTGTCGAGTCCGATGCTGTTCGCCTCTTCTCCGCCGCCGTGGCGGTTTCTGGTGGTCTATCCGCCACGCGGTTATAAATGATTGAACTAGAATACCTATCATGGACGCAACCGGCCATGCGCATAACAGTATGCCACCCCAACAAGGTGGCGGAGACGGATTCGGTGTCATATTTAAAAACTATAAAGAAACGAAAACAAACAGAATTAGTAATAATTTTATAGTGTTTAGTAATTTAGTTTCGAAATATTTACCCAATTTACAGTATCTAAACTGTGCATAAAAAAATCTATCGAACAAATAATCATCGCCGAGCCCACAATACTCGATGAAATGATCGTTATAATTTTGGCACAACACAGTGTCATGACGGCACAGATAATTGCGCCGCCACCCACAGCAACAATTACTTCGCGTTCACCAAATTCATATAGGGGCATTGTTGCAATGCATATTGCCATTATAGCACCGGCAATTAGTGCACCCGAAAATGCGGATACTAATGCCGATGCGATGGGATGGGCTGATCCTAATATAGCACCAAATAATCCTGATATAACCGCTAGAGCTGAAAAAGCAATTCTCTATTAGCTGAAGAATTCCATTTAACATACATTACAATCCACCATTTACCTGAATCAGCCGGACTTCCTAGTAAGGTGATTTTTTGTCTTTGTAACCATAATATACAACTAACTCCAGCTGCTAAACCACTTAAAAATCCAATTGCCCGTAAACATCGGTAACCTTAAAATAAACAAAAAAAAAAACATTTAGATAAATTTCATTGCACCTCAATGGCATATTTTATATTTTATGTTTATGTTTTCTAATCAGGAACGCGATCATCAAAAAACCATCAACAACAATGTTACCATGAAAATTGTATGCTATTATTTGATGTACTTGACACACCCGTGATTATTGAGGTGAACATGCGATGTTATCAAGGTCTGTGTAACCGGTGTACTTTTAAGGTTTAGTACTGTAATAGTCTTATACTAAAAGAGTAGAGATGTGGGAAATTATTTCCTCTGAAAACAAAAATATAGAGAGATACGTCTGAGAATTTTGGGATAAACGAAAAAGTGGGCGATTCAAAAACTCCAACACCGAAAAATTCATTATGCAATTAATGTGTACGGTTAAACCCCAAAATTAAAATTATCAAACTAACCGTTTGACGTAGTTCCTCCCTATCGTTTTGTGTTTGATCTGTAAAATTCTTAATTCAACATTTTTCAAAACAAGGATCTACTTCATCTTTGCGCCAATAAAAAAACTATATAGCTTGTAAATAGCTCAGAAAATTTAATACAGTAGAGCGTCTCCACTAATATTTTGTCATATTTCGATGAAAAGTAAGAATGTACCGTAAAGAGTTAGCCATATGTTTAGCCATGAGATGACGAATAGATTGCCACCAAAAAATGTGTGTCACACTATTACGCTGATAAGAGAGAATTGAGGGCATTGGAACGTCAACTAAGAATTTTTCTCAATGATATTGGACGAATTCTAACCCAATGTCAATGTTTCCGCTTCATCGTCAACAAAATTAAGACGAAAGAATATCCGAAGATACTACAAAACCCTATACACATTCGAAATTTCACGATACATAATTCAGTAACTGCTCCAATAAATCATAGGACTTTCGTAGAAGTCCCTAACCGCCAGAACCGATAGAGATTGATCTATCATTACAGAGATGACCAGTCATATAAAATAGGCCAACGCAACAAAGCTAACAAGGCCAACCATCATTCAAGAAATTTATCATATAGAGACTCAGAAAGAAGAGGATAAATATACATAGTTTTTAAAGAAAAATGCGGACATGAAAAATGCGATTCCTATAGGGGAGAAATCCAAATCAGCAGGAAAATTTGTTGATACTTTTTCTTGGCAAGTGGACAAGTGCTTTATTCAATAGCATGTTTTATTTTTTAATTGGCTGTTAGAATTTTTTGTTCTGTCAAGCCTGTAAGCGGTCGTCGGCATAATCGGTGATGGAGGATTGATCGAAAAACAAACATCTTGACACTCGGCTCATATAATAAAATGCCACTCATGAAAAGCAAGTATCTCAGATCACCAACCAAACGGACCAGTGGTTATAAAGCTTTGGCGTTTGAATCGTAGGGCACCATGTTCGAACCCCGATAGGGGCAACATGTAAAAGCGATTTTGCTTCTGATTCAACTTCAATCCGATCGGAGATGAAAATGAACACAACTAAGACCCTCTTCTATTTCAGTAATATAGGCTGGCTAGCGAACTATGCGCAGGTTGTTCATGAGTGCTAATTTCTGGAAAATCCGTTCAAAGTGTCATCCGATGGGACGATCCGGGTCTTGACTTTTAAAAAAATGGATGGAAGAACGTTTTCGAGGGGGTCTTCCGGAGAGGATCGGGCTCTATTATTTAATCTTTTTCGAATCGCACGAATTTGATAAACATTAATAAAGGGGGGGCTTTCAAATGTAAAGAACCGATTTCGATAGATTATAATTTTTAGAAATTCGTTTTGGGGGTCCTCCGATAGGGCCAGGGTCGATTTTTAAAATTTTCTTCGACTCGGTCGATTTTAATAACAAGTGCGGTGAAAAGGGGTTTCTAACGGCAGGAACGGTTGCAATATGTCTCAATTTAAGGAAAATTCGTTTAGGAGATCGTTTGGTCCGATGGGTCCTTACTCATGGTATTTCTTTGTTTTAACATTTTATTTAGCTTGAACAATTTTGAAAAAAGAGGTCTACGAATGCAAAAAAATGATTAAAAGGAGTTCTGATTTCTGGATAATCCATTTAGAGGCCCTTCAGATAGGTTGTCATGTTGCACCATGTTGCGTGATGATGTAGAATATTGCTTGATATTGCGTCATGTTGCTTGATGTTGAGAAATGTTGTGTGATATTTCACTGATGCATCATGTTGGCTAGGGACCTTCTTTTAAAGTGCATGAAGTCTCATTTGATATCGATTGGACATAATAGGTACTATCTCCGAATCAGCCGAAGTCCAAGACCATCCGTATGTTAGTATATGTGTAAATGACCGAATCATTCTTACGAATAAAATTCAGATTTAAATTAATGGTTCCCAGGAACCTAAAATGTCGTCATCGATCTCTTCTGATTTCAATACAACATGATGACCTCTAATTACAAAAAAAAATCGTTTAAATCTAAAATGTATATTTTATTTCAAATGGGCTATAGCGCCAATCTCAACATGCGACACTCGTGGTTCTCGGGAACCATTAATTTAAATCAATAATTCATACAAGAACTTAATGGGCCATTCACATATTGGTCTATTGTGACAATCTCAACATACAGTTGGTCTTGGAATTTGTTTTTGTATGTAGGGGTCATCATGTTTATTGAAATAAGAAGAGATCGATGCCGACATTTTAGGTTCCTGGGAACCAGTAATTTTAATCTGAAATTTTTTCTTAAAAACTATTCGGCCATTTACAAGCATGATCCCATAACGCCTATCCTAACATACGGATGGTCTTGGACTTTTATTTAGAAGGTAGTACCTATTATGTCACTGGCAATTATGTCGACTGGCTTGTATCATTTTTCTGCGATGAATTTAAAAATCGTGGAATGAATTTTTATTTTGCTGGCATGAAATACCGGGATAACTTCACAATTTTTTCTTTTAACATTTTATTTCGCTTGAACGATTTTGCTAAAATTTGGCGCGACAGGGTTACGATTACAAAGGGTTATGACTTTTGGATAATTCATTGTATTCGTTTAGGCTTAATGTTGCATGATATTGCATCATGTTGCTTGATGTTGCATCTTGTTGAGGGATGTTGTATGATGTTTCACTATGTTCCTACATGTTGTTCCATTTTCACAATGTCTCATCACGGCTTCCTTCTCTGTTGTTCAAACTTCCAATTCGCACCAAAAAACTTGGTCCCGTTGTCGGAATATAGATATCAGTGCACAATCTATTGCAATACTGCAATGCACTCTCGAGGTTGTTCCTTTCCTCAATGCCTTAAGTTATTTCCAATTATTCGGGCTTCCGCAAGCTTTAGTTCTGGTACTGTCACTTGACTCGACCATTGCCGTTGATTATGAACATGAAGGTTTATAAACCTTTAGCAGTACACTTGAAATTTTGTCGACTAATTCATGTAGTGTGTTCGCTTTGTCGCCAGTGGTTGTTGTGAGACAAATGATATTTTCCACACTCCGCAATGAGGGTGTTGATGGCAACGCATCTGAATTTTCCTGCAAAATTGTTAGCCCTGAAGCAGTTCCTGTTTGCGCGCATGTTGTTTTAACCCATCTTGGTACCTTTATTCTGGTTAACTCTCCTAATTCGCTTGTACATAAGCCTTGCATTTCAATTCTTCTGCATTAAGCTTGGCTACTATTATTACTGGTGCTAGCTGCAAAGGTTCAGCCTGGACGTGTCAAATTCAAAAGTGCCGTCTTCCAGATTGTACAGCTTCATTAGTGTTTTTATTATGTGTCTTAAATTAATAATTACTTTGGCGCTAAACATAACACCCATTTGTGCAGTGGAAATCCTCCACTCTGTGCCAGTTGTTGTTGAAAGTTAACCTCTTCAACGCTGTCAGAAGATCGTCCACGTAAAAATCTCTTTCCATGATTTTGTTGGATAGTTGTTCTTTTCATCCGCTGCCAACTGCATTAAAGTTCTTACAGCGAGAAACGTCAAGATTTTTTCGCCAAAATATTCGTTGTAGGTTCTGGTGATTATAATGCATCCAGATATGTCTGAACATTTTTACTGCACTTGCTGTTAGCACGGATTTGGGTGTTCGCCACCTCATTCAGCATTATGCCATTTAAGGATAGTCCCGATGAGGTTTTACTAAATGCATCTGAAACTACCCTCAGTTGTGGTATTATTTTCGTTGTTAATCACTCCATGATGTGGTATGTAGTAAGTTGGACTGACATCTGGCACATCTTTGACTACCTGCATATGACCTTGTCTTAGATAATCTTCCATAAACACGTGATAGAGTTTGACGAATGGTTTATCGTTCACAGATTTTCAAGCCGATTATGACGTTGATGCTGTTGAATTCGTTGTATTCCAGATCTGCCGATTGTAAGAGTTGCAAATGTGTCCATTTCAGTTCAACTTGGAGATTTCAGACCCCAGCTTCCTTTCCCTCCATCCCTGATATTTGAGTGTTGGACTTGTCTTTGCCTCGCAATAAGAAGCTTGTAAAGATAAATGATACCTGCGTGTTAACTACCTGCTGTTTCTTTGCCTTGTACGCGTACATTTGTTCTTCTGCTTGGATACATGCGTTGTGATTTCTCGCTGCAATTTAATTTGCTAAATCCTCGGCATTCATTAGATTTGTGTCCATCTCTGCACTAAACACGCTTGTTGATTCTTGTGTTGTTGTGTGGAGGTTGCGGTTGTTATGATTGACTTTTGGTTGCCATTGGCCTCTATCGATTTAAATCTTCCATCCAAGAATTTTAAAAATTCTGTTCTTGTCTGGATTTCTCTTGGATTTGCTGGGGTCGTCTTGACTCGATGTCCAATTTTAGTCAAGGTAGAGATTATTATTGAGTTCCACGACTCAATATTTACTCCTTCATTCCGAATTCCGTTGTTTGACCGAACAACGTATTTAAATAGGTTGAAATTAGCAGTCTTCTGTTATACCTACTGTGCAAAATTTTCCAAGCGGCCTGGTAATTTTTGTCTGTTGGTTGGAGATGGTGAATTAATTTGGCTGCATCACCCTCCAACTGACCCTTTAGATAGTTGATTTTATGGGTGTCACTGATCTGCGTATTTTCATGGAGGAGCTTGCTGAATGTGTCACGGGATACTCCCCACTTCTGGTAATGGGAGTCTGCGATTTAAATTCGTGGCAGCCAAATATTTGTTGTTTGGTTTATTGGTTTAGCTTTTTCAGTTCCTTCTATGTTCGTTGTTATTTGAAGGATGATAGTTTGATACTGTCTATCATGGTTTTCGAAAAACTGTACTGTAAAATACTTCATTCTTTCTTCTTGTTCGTCACTAACGAGCAGGCAATTTTTCTCATGGAGTTCAGATATTTGATGAAGCTGCAACCCTAGTCTAAGAAATTTATAATATATAGTGAAAGCATGGAAATTCTTTTCATCTTACATTACAAGAAATGAACCGTTACGTAAATATCAATAAAAATTACATTTTAAATTGTAATTTATAGTTTAAACTGATAATTGATTTATGAAAACTAAGAAAATATTTTCTATAGTCAGTAGGCAGTTAAGTGCGTTACAGAATTTATAGTGCATGCAGTAATTAAAATTCGATCGATCTCATTGCGTGCGTGCATTGCAAGCGAGTACTCTCCACTATACACAAAGTTGTATTGTTTAGTAATGCTACTGACTGGTAGCTTAAATACCACCTCGCGCCCTAATAAACCAAATTACGCGATTAATCGAAATAGATTTAAGAATTTTTTTTGTCCACTGTGTTTGTTATTGTTGCTGTTTCGGTTTTATGAGCTGGAATTTGATATCTTAGATTTTTTTGTTGTACACAACAATTTTTGAAGGTTATTGATTTTGTATTATAAGTCGTACGTGAATGGTAATTGTTATAGATTATTATTATTGTTAGTATTCGGTTTGAATGTACTCCACTCCACTACATTATATTGAGGCTATTAGAGTGGAAAAAATTAATTTTCATTTTCATTTCATTTAAACAATTTATATTCATTTGATATAGATACCATAAATATGTATACAAGACATGTCATACATTTAATGGATATCGCAATAGAACAGTAATAAGCGTCTATGTTAGATACACACAATAGGACGATATATCGAACTCGTTTTATATTTCACTGGTTCACACCACTTTAGTGTGTAACGGCTTGGTTAGACCTGAGTGGGTTGCATATGTAAATTGCTTCCAGAAATAAGATCTGCCGTTACCGAAAAGTTGTATTCCCACAATCAGAGCTCCAGCGTGGTCGCAGTTAACCGACTAAGGCTCAGGGAGGGGGTGGGTGGTGCTGGAGTTGACTGCAAGCTCGCTTGGACCACTTAGAAGAGGGGAAAAAAAGGTAAATAAGGAAGGGAATGGAAAGGCATGGATCAACTTACCGAGAAATTGCTTGTGAACACACTTACCACTTCATCCTTATAAAAGCTCCTAAGCTCTCATGCTGAAATATAAACCGAATTTGGCGGAATTACGACAGTAAAGTGAAATAAATAACCTTGATGAAATTGAAGAAAAAAAATTCACGTCGAGTAATATTACAAAATGAATACATATCATTTATTTACGAACAAATGTGAAAAATCATAAACAAAGAATTTTTAAAATTTATCTAAATGACCTAAAAATGACGTCATTGTCCAACAAAAACATTATTAAATTCAAATACCTTACTAAGTACTAATAAACCTATCCCAAAATCAATTAAATTTAAATAAATGTTTTATATAATAAAAAGAATAAAAAAAAAATAGAAAATTTAATGCTAAGATAAAGTTTTACAGTTTACTTGGTTTTATTTCGTTGCGGCCGTTATCCCACGAGGTCCACTGTACGGTGTGCGGATATCTCATCGCACGATTTACTTCACTATTAATTATGCGTATTCAGGGCCGTGCTGAAATATTTTAGCGCCTGGAGCGGTTGAGTGAAAAATGCGCTTGTTTTAATTAAAAACTTATATGTTTATTTTAGGATTTCAAAAATATTGCAAACACATTTTTTATTACTTCTAAAGCAACACTGGGTTAAATTCTTATATAAATCATTTATTAAATAAAATTAAATCGGTAAAACAACTTTTTGAATTTATTGTTTATTTAAAATACACTTTACGAACTTTAGCTCGGCGAAATCTTGAACAAGTTCATTATAATCTAATGAAGAACAAATATTGTTTTCTATTGACATCATTGCTAATCCTACTAAGCGTTCCTACCTTGCTGATGACCTTAAATAATTTTTAATAATTTTAAGTTTGGAGAAATTTCGTTCTCCAGTAGCTATACTCCTACCGGTAATGTTAGCATAATTCGTACTGCAATAGATAAATTAGGGAAAACTTTTATCATTTGGGTTTCATGTAAGTGGTCAAGAACTTGTTTAGGTTCCATTTGAAATGGCATCATGACCGTAAAACTAATGATTTCTTCACATCTGTTCCATCAATATCCATGTTATCTCCATCAGTTAATACTGGTTCTAAATCCTTACACATTTTTAAAATATCCGAGTCGTATTTATTTTTTTAAATTAAATATATAGTAAAGAAATTTATATGATGTAGTATGCGATTTCATTTGTCAAATCTGTCTGAAATTGGGTTAATGGCTGTGTCGAGAATGAAATTAAGACAATAATTTTGAAATTATCTTGTAGGTCTAAGATTGGTTAATCTTCGGATTCATAATCAAAACTTCTTTTCTTTTTTCTAGGGCGAACAGTTGAAATTGCAGGAAACTGACATTCAATTTTATTGGCTTCAGCAATTACTTTGGCTTCTTCGATTACTTTTAGAAATCATGAATCAGTTCGGTAACTTCTTAAAAAATCAAGCAGCTCTTCCAACGCGCTAAGACTCGCTAACACAAGGAATTTTGGATTTTGCATTAATTTGGAAACACTTTTGACTTTCGGTAGTATATCGTACCACAAAACGAGGCTACAAATAAATTTAAATGAAGAAATGCTTTTGGCTAAGGCTCCTGGTTCACATTTTGTGTGGCTGTCCCGATTTATATCTAAATGGATGCTTACTAGTGCATCATATATTTGTTCAACCTGAAATCTAAGAGGTTTTAAGGCAGATATTCTGTTTTCCCACCTGTGGCCCTATTCTGGCTTTCCCTGGGAATAGGGAATTGGGAAAAACATTTTCATAGCATTTTTGTCAAAATTATATTTTTCTGGCCTACTGCGGGAATAAGTTTAGTGTAAACAATTTTTAAAACAAAGTGAATTGGGAAACTTTTGTTCCACAAAATTTTTATAGGGAAAAATATTTTCCCATTTAACTTTGTTTCGAAAATATTAACACCAAACATGTTCCCTTAGTATGCTAGAAAAATACAATTTAGATAAAAATGCTATGAAAATATTTTTCCCAATTCCCTATTCCCAGGGAAAGCCAAAATAGGGCCACTGGTTGGGCAAACTGGTTTTACAGTAAATTAAGGCGTTAATTTTGTCACATTCCGTGTTAGTACGTCCCATCAGCTTGTTGAATAGGAAAACAATACATTAATTTGTTGTATGATACTAAAAGTTTTTGCTACTTCTTCTGAATTAGAACCAGCATCATTGATAACTAAATTAAGAGAATGGCGGCCGTATGGTATAAATACAGCACGTGGATTTATTTGTTAGATGCGTTTTTGTACTCGTGCACGTTTACCTTTCATATTGGCACCATTATCATAATCTTGTCCCCTTAAGTTTACGACATCAATTTTGCTCTCACGCAATTCATCAAGAATTATTTTTGTTAACCCATCTCCGGATGTGTTGGTCACGGGAATAAAACCGAGAAAGTGTTCCTGAATCTCAAATTCATCACTGCCTTGCTCAACTCATCTTACAATTAGTGTCATTTGCTCAACGTGGCTTTTATCGGGAGTGCAATCTCAATTATCGAATATTATTTACTTTTCTTGACTTTATTAACTATGTGCAATTTGATTTTGTTGGAAATAAGTTTAATAAGTTCGTTTTGTATATTATTACTTAGATAATGGTATTTGGTGACTCTTAACGAAACACTTTGTAAATGATTTGCAGTCGTTTGATCAAATTTCGCCAAAAATTCGAATAATTTTAATATATTATTTTTTTATTATTTTGAACATATATAACTTTTGACTTGTTCTCCGAATGACTAACGACTGCCACGCAAGAAACTGCAATACAGAAATAATACGTTTATATATTTCTTGCGCATTCAAATCACGTTGTTGAGCAGCACCAATCGTATTATTAGTTTTTAAACGTGAATCAAACTCCTTTCATTCAATTGCCTTTTCAAAATGTTGGCGAGATAACTCATGTGATTTCAACTCCCTCGACATATGTGACCAGTCAGAATGACATTTGAGCCCCAGTTTGTGTATTTTTTGTTAAATATTGTAGTTTGCATGCAAAACAAAAAACCGCATTTTGTTGCTTTGAATAAATTAACCATGGTCTTAAAACTTTTTCTCCATTAGGTAATTGTCTACTATATAACAAAGGCGTAAACTGTCTGCCTTTACTTACAGGAGAAATATATTTTACTATTTGCACTGGCTCTTTCTCAATCAAAGTTTGTCTTATTTTATTTATCCCCATTTAGCACGATCTGAAGAAATTTCTTATATGTATATCATTATTTTTGAGCACACTAACGATTCTACCGATATATGTACATCGTGAATGGGTATGATATCAAAGGGCCGAATGTCGAAGGGCCGATTGTCGAAGGGCCGAATTTGAAACGGCCGAATGTATCGAAGGGACGAATGTCGAAGGGCCGAATGTCGAAGGGCCGAATGTGTCGAAAGGCCGAATGTGTCGAAGGGCCGAATGTCGAAGGGCCGAATGTCGAAGGGCCGAATGTCGAAGGGCCGAATGTGTCGAAGGGCCGAATGGGTCGAAGGGCCGAATGTGTCGAAGGGCCGAATGGGTCGAAGGGCCGAATTTTTTTTTGATTTTTGTTTTGTTTTTAGAAATATATTTTTTTGAAAATAAATAAAAAAAAATATGAAAAATAAAAACATAAAAATATTTTATTTTGTTATAAAACAACAAATTTAAAAAATTATATTTCTAAAAACAAAGAAAAATTCGGCCCTTCGACCCATTCGGCCCTTCGACCCATTCGGCCCTTCGACATTCGGCCCTTCGACATTAGGCCCTTCGACACATTCGGCCCTTCGACACATTCGGCCCTTCGACATTCGGCCCTTCGACATTCGGCCCTTCGACAACAATAATTATCTCTGGTCTATTTAAATAAACTGACCAGCACTTATTAAATATACTAAATTCGAACCACGAATTTTTAATGTTTACACAACTAAATACCAGAACGTACTACCGCGTGCTTCCAAAAACCACATTTTTATAGCCTAATTTGTACCACAAACAACCCCACCCAAAATACGCCGACCGGTACCATCAAATAAATCAGTGTGTGGGTGTGCAATCAACTGCCGTTAAGTCAGAGGAGTTAAACCTTTCAAGCAAACTGCCTGTCACGTTGCGTCGTTTCAAATCGTGAGGACGACCTACACCTTGAGATTGTCTCAAAAGCCGGGCTTAATCGTAGCAAGCACTAATTTTTATGAACCAGTGATATTAGAAATTCATTAGTTAGATGGTCGCAGATCATTTGCGTGGTAGATACCTAAAGGTTTGTTGTTCATGTCCCGGAGTTCAAATGCAACATTTCCTATACATTTCTGAATGATAGCTTTCTTGGACTTTTTGCAAAGCTTAGCGGATATTTTATTAGTAGCATCACTCGACATAATTTTTGACATAAACGGTTTGCCCAACTTTATAAGAGTGAGGGCGAGATCTTAGGTTGTAGCGTTTATAAGACTGTTGGTACGCGTTACGTAGATGGTTTAATACCTCTTGTTGCACGAGAGATAATCTCTCGGTATTGGATACGTCCATGTTCCTTTATCGTCGAGCGAATGAAGCTGTCGTAAAATTTTATATTGTGAACCGTGACTTATATAGTGTTGTCCAAATGTTAGAAAATATGGTGAGTACTTTGTACTATCGTGCGATACGTTCCACAACGCAGCACCAATAGAATGCAAATTTTTATCCCAATTTCTATGATTATCATGAGCGTAAGCTCTAATTGCCGATAAAACAGATCGGTTGACTCTTTCACTAGCATTAGCTTGTGGATGGTACTTCGGGGTAAATATATGTCTGACTCCAAACTTCAATAGAAGATCACTGAATTCCTTCGAATTGAATTGTTTAGCGTTGTCACTTACAATGGTTTCGGGGACAGCAAACATACTGAATACACGATTTTCCAAAAACTTACAAACGTTAGCAGAGGTAGCAGCATAGGTTCCAGAAAAACAAATTTGGAAAATTGATCCAGAACAATGAACACATAACAATTTCCGTCTTTAGATCGCGTATAAGGCCCAATAAAATCTATAAATAATTTTTGAAATTGTCGATTGGTTTCGAAGGAATTTCCCATTGGTGCGCGCTCTAAAAAGTTAATCGGCTTACACTCCTTGCAAACTTGACAACTCCATTCCAGGACATTCCAGAAGAATAGTAGTATCTTTGCAGTACGTCTAGAGTTTTCTTGTACCCAAAGTGCGCGGCATTCGGCGGACAGTGCGCGCGTTCGATGGTTTCATTAATATGAGATCGCGGAATGTATAATTTCCAAATTGGTACATCTGTAAAGGCACTATTTCTTGTGGAATAGATTGGATTATAATAAACTGTGTTATCAACTAGTTTCACATTTTTGCAACATTCGGGATTATCGACTAGTTTTTTTATTATGTCCAGATACTCTGGACCATCTTCGAATTTCGCAATAGCTAATCCACAGTCTATTGTACAAAGAGAATCCACGTTAGTAGAAGAAGATCGAACGTATTTCTCGATAGAGCATCGGGTACTACATGATCACGCCCCTTTTTATAAGTAATATTAAAGTTAAAGCCTTGGAGCTTTAAGCTCCATCGAGCAAGACGGCCGGGGAGGTCCCTTTGCTCCATCAACCACTTAAGACTGGCGTGGTCTGTGATGATGGTGAAAGGCAACCCCTCCACGTACTGCCGAAACTTCATCACGCTCAGTACGGCAGCAAAGCATTCTAGCTCGGTTACGCTATAATTTTGTTGAGCTCCGTTGAGTTTCTTTGAATAAAATGCAATGGGGCAGTCATCACCTTTATCGGATTTCTGATAGAGAACGCTCTCTACTCCAATTTTAGAGGCATCGCACTCGATAAAAAAATGTTTCGTAAAATCAGGGTTGCACAGTACCGGAGATGTAGACAAAGCCAATTTTAGTTTATTAAAAGCTATTTCTGATTCCTCAGTCCATTTAAACTTTTGACTCTTCTTGAGCAAACGAGTAAGAGGCTCCGCTAACTCTGCGTCCTGAGCTACGAATCGGCGGTACCAACCAGTGACACCAAGGAATTGACGTACTTGTTTTGTGGATTTAGGACGATTGTAATTAGTGATGGTGGAAACTTTATCTGGGTCAACTTTTAGAATGCCATCAGCTACGATATAGCCTAGGTATTTTATTTCTTTTAAGAGAAATTTACTTTTCTCAATGTTGATAGTCAATTTCGCATCTTTTAGTAAACCCGCAACTAAATTCAACAAACCAATATGTTCGTCGAAGGTCTCACTTGTGACCAGCAAGTCGTCTAAGTAAACTAATATTCGGTGCTGCAGCTCGTGTGGTATTACCCGATGCATTAATCTGCACATTGTCTGACGTGAGTTGCACAAGCCAAATGGCATGGCTGTGAATTGGTACAGTGGTCGACCAGGCACTGTGAATGCCGTCTTATCCCCTGACCTCTCATCGAGTGGGATTTGCCAAAAGGCGTCCTTCAAATCCAAACTCGATATGAATTTGGTATTGTTAAGACGCCCCAACAACCCATCGTTGAGAGGTAAAGCATAAGCGTCCTTCACAGTGACCTGGTTAACTTTACGTGCATCAAGACACAACCGTACTTTGCCATTTGGCTTGCGAACCAGAATAACAGGAGAACTCCACGAGCTGCAGCTCTCCTCTATTACGCCTATAGACAACATTCGATCGAGCTCTCGTTATATCTCCGCCTGTATGGCGGGTGAAACACATAGTGTCGTTGCTTTATCGGCTTTGCATTTCCAACGTCAATGGTATGTGATACTAAATGAGTACGTCCGAGTCCTAGAATAGCAGATGATGGAAATTGACGTATGGCGTTATCTAGGAGTTCTTGTTGATCATTAGTTAAAAAATGTTTGGAATCCGAATCTACTCCTTTCAGTTCACTCACTTTATTGCAAGGATTCGAAACGTTTAATTTTGAGACAGACGGAATTGTAATTGAGATGTTAAAGAAGCGAAAAAAATCAATTCCCAAGTACAATTCCTGTGACAAATTAGGTGAAAGGTGGAACGTAATTAAAATAGTTTGGCCGGCAAAAGTCACTGGAGTTTTTATGTATCCGAGTATGGATTCTTTTTGTCCATTAGCGTTGTTTATTAAACTAGGGAATAAATGAAACTTTACGGAAGGATGGTTTAAAAACCTTTCACATCCCTTGCCTAGTACTGATATGTTGGCACCGCTGTCTAACAGTACAATATACGTTTTATCTACGATTTCCAAATGAATATAGGGTCGATTGTCTCCGGGAGGAGAGATTAATGATTCGGCAATATTCTTTTTGCGAACGCGGCGATCTTCCCAGTATTGTTTATTACGGTTCCATTTAGAATAATGAGATTGAGTAGGAAATCTATTGCACGGCAAAGTTTGTGTTAGAGTGTCAGAGAAAGATTTTTGTTGAGTTTGATTTAAGTTCGTCTGAGTAATTCGGGGTCCGTATTCGAAGCTGCTTCTACATGATTGTTCGTCTGGGGGGGGGGGGGGGGGGGGGAGGGGCGAATGTAATTATAGAGAGAACGTCACGTTGCGTCGTTTCTAAGTGTTGTATGATATTCTCATACTTACTTGTCATATGAGTGTCAACCACATACTCGGTCATTAGATGGATTGTAAATTTATTATTATTAGGGTTTTAAATAAAATTCTTCGAACTACACAATAGCGTTGCTTAACTATAACTGCCAGATTTATAATTCCACTACTAACGATCTATAGAGACTACAAAAATCGGCGAAGCATTTCTTTCCTCAAGCCTGCTGCACGACTGTGACATTTTACTCGTACTCACAATCTGAAATCAGTAACTAATACTTTTTATCCAAGACAAACAGTCTTAGTTACTAACTTCAGATTGTGAGTGCGGATAAAATCTCACAGTCGTGCCGCAGGCTTCAAAGAAGTGAGCAGCCTACAGTGATAATACGAAAATAACTCTAGCAACACAAAATACGGTGACTGTAAATTTCCATGAACTATTTCCTAAACTACCCTACAAAATAAAATCCTCCATTTTTGTTTCAATATATGAGTAAATTATAATTTATATAATAAAAATATAGAAAACCCTTATTTCTTGAAAAATAATAGGGGGCAAGGAAATTTAGTATGCTCAATTTGCAATACGATACACGTACCTAGTAAGCGGTTTTCCATCCCTTGAAAAGTTAAAGGGGTTAATGGTGTTTATTATGCTCAAATCTCAAATCTGTAGGCGGTTTTTTCTTTAATTTTTTCCTTGTTCTAGAAAAACCCTAAGGTAACCGTAAACCTCTCTCAAATCATCTCTTGAAAAATTGTAGAGGCTAGGGATGGTTAGCACGCTCGATTAGCAATACAATAAATTTGCGGTGCAGGTGCTAAGAAACCCCCACCAAATACTACGTGTATATTCGGGATAATAATGATCAACAATATTCAACCGAAAATCACCATTCCTAGAAAAGTTATAGGGATTTTAGGTTAAATTCGCAATACAATAAATTTTCGTTGCAACCGGTTTCCATATATTTTTTTTCACGCCCTAGGAAAACTTCCAATAAATACTAAGTGTAATTTTGGGTTAACAAGGATTCAAATTACCTAAAAATCATCATCGCTTGAAAAGTTATAGGGGCTACGGGTTAGTAGGCGGAATTAGCAATACAATAAATTTACGTTGTAATTACATTGTAAGTGTTTTTTCATAAAATTTTCCCAGATCCTAGAGAAACCCCCCACCAAATACTAAATGTACATTCCGGGTAATACGAATCCAAAACCATTGTAAGTCACCATCCCTTGAAAACTAACATATTATGGGTGTTCAAATCTCAATTTGGTAAATTTTCGTTTGGTAAACTCGAAAAACACTTTTTTTGTAAACTAATTTTCAAAACCATAGACGCACTATATAGTCAATTCTCAGAAAATTTGAGAAATTTTCATGGCAAGTGAAAAAACGAATACTTCATGGATTGACACTCTTGTTTGCTGTTTTAATTTCTGAAATAAATTTTGTTTTAATAACGGTAGTTTTCTTGTTATTGGGCGAAAACTGCCAAAAGTGATTTTGGTAAATGTTTCATTTCTATAGACGCACCGTTTTTTTGGACTAGAATAAAAACAATATCTATTTAAAATAATTAATAATTTATTTATCCTCACTGGCATTTTATGACGTTAAAAAATCTGTTTTGCATGGGCGCAATATATGGCTGTAGCCGTTCCGGCGTCAAAGAGGACGAAGCATTTTCAGTGACCATTTTAAGTTCCTGCACGCTACCAACTATCCCCAGACGTTCTCAATGGGGTTTAGATCTGGTGAACGCGCCGGCCACCCTTAAGTAACTCCACATCATGATGCGCAAACCGCAAGCCGTTGTGGAAGCACTCACAAGTATTCGGGCGTTATCCAGTTGAAAAATAAAATTTTCTTCAGGAAAAGTACCCAAATACGGTATGAGTTGCGCTTCCAAAATGGTTTGGTGCTCAGTACTGTTCATTCGGCACGAAGGAAGATTCACCACCAAAAATTCTCTTGGAGAAATATCGGGGCTCTTCAATTTTTACCAGTGACCCTTTTTTCATAACAAAAAAAAAAAATGGTAAAACTGACAAATTGATGTGATCGAAAAAATCACCAAAAACATTGAACATTTGACAGTCTCCTTCCATAAAATCGATATTTTTTTAATCTTTATGATGATTTCTTCAAAAAATAGATCTTATCTCCCCTCCCATCGCATGAAGATGGAATATCACCGAGAGGGTAGCTACCATTAATTTTTGTTTCCAACTAACACACTAAAATATGTATATTTTATTGTATTGTTTAAGGAATCAAAAATGAATTGCTATTGTGTGTGTGTGTGTGTGTGAACTGTTTTGACTGACAACAATAAAAGGAATCGCAATTCCGTTCATTTTCAATTTGCCGTGTCAAAATCATTGATATCAAATAAAAAACCTCTTGTGCCGAAAAAAACAATTGCATTCGATTTGTCAACGATTTTTCGGAATGTTAGTGCATTCGGCGCGTTTGTTTACATGTTTTTTTTCTAGCTGTCAAAAACAACAACTTGTCAACGATTTTTCAGAATGTTCAACAACAATGCGCTCAATGCACTAACATTCCGAAAAATCGTTGATAAATCGAATACAATTGTTTTTCTCGGCACAAATTTGATATCAGAAACTTTGTGAATTGAATTCGGCTTGCGTCACTCGAACATTTACCTCGTTAAGAGGTTTTTTATTTGTAAAATATATACAGAAAATTTAAAAAATGAAGGTTTTTCGATAGAAATCAAATAAAATACATACATAATCAAATTAAATTCGATACTTTATTATTAAAATATAACATTATCTGCATTGTCAATGTTTCATCAGATGCTCTAGCTTTTATAGGTGATTGAAAATGTCGCAAACGACTAAAACTCCTCTCAACATCACAGCTCCCTGTTAGCATACATAATAGCATTAACATATGTTTACTTAATTCTGGATATTTGCCTTGCGCTTCAATACAAAATTAGAAAACATATAAATTTAAATTTTGTGGTGATGACGCGATAAAATATTCTGATAATTCTGTTTTTATTTTACTGTTAATGTTTGATGAATATTTTAAAATTTGTGAATTTTCCTTAATTATCGACAATAATCGAAGCTGACTTCTAAAATTCCATAGTAGCAGTATCAATATTTTGCGATATGGTAGCATTCCATTTTTCACTTAGCACTTGTGAAAATTTTTCCATGCAGTTTTGAATTCACGAGAAGTATCTGCTAATGTTTCCATTATGGTATTGAATTGTTTGATGTTAGTCGGTTGCCAATTACAGTCGGTGATCAAATTATTAGAACCACTTTTGAAAATATCTTTTTATTTCTGTTATTCTGTTATAAAATATTAAAATATCTTTTTTTGTTATTAATTATATATTTTAGTTTTATTTCAATATTTCAATATCACAATTCAGGCTATGCAAATTTCAAATGCTGGTACCACTAATATTTGGTTACGCCACCTTTTCCTGCTATGACAGCCGCTATTTTTTTTGGCATACTTTGTATACATTTTAGGCAGTGTTCCTTTATTTTTTCGTTTTTATGTCATACATCAAATAACCGCTCTATTAACTGCTTTTTGTTTGTTATCGTTTCTCCTCAAATCTCCCTTTTCATTACCTCCCACAGATTTTCAATGGGCTTAAGGTCAGGAGAATTGCCAGGCCACTTCAGAACTTTCACTTGTCTTTCTTCTAGGAACTTTGTCACTTTTTTGGCTTTATGGCAGGGTGCGGAATCATGCATGAACATAAAGTCACCATCTTTGAACCATTCCGTAGCTTGGGGCTGCATCTTCGTTTCCAAAACCTTAATATATAGTGGTCTTGCCGCATAGTCCCTTCAACGATGTACAGGCGACCGGTGCCGAAACTGCTTATTATAGACCGGACCATTACACTAAGGGGGTGTTTCACTCGTTTGACAATGCAGTCTTCATTAAATTTTTCCCCGATTCGTCTCCTAACATACTGTGATTTATCCGTCAGTATTTGTACTGAAGATTCGTCGGAAAAACAAACCTGTAACAAAAATATGTATTACTAAAATAAACAAGAAATACCATTTTAAGCATTAAATTAACATAATTAGATACTTTTTCCTTTTCCCAGTCTTCGGTTGTCCAGTTTTTATGTTCCTTCGCCCACTGCAATCGCTTTTTTTTCATTGCTGTAGTTAGCAATGGTTTCTTTACAGGTCGGCAAGAAGAGAATCCTAATTCCTTTAGGCGTCGTCGGGTTGTCATATCTGATATGTTAATACCAGACTCTTGATTTTTTTTTTGAAATAATGCTGCGTGGAGCTCTTCTGTTTTCAACACAGATATCCCTAATTTTTCGAAGGTCCCGTGGAGTGGTAAACTTTTTTCGACCATACTTCCCAATTCTCTTTGGAGTAATACTTTGGTTTTCTGAGATTTTTTGTTTTATTCGGACCACAGATGTATGGGAAACACCTGAAATAGTCGCTATTTTACGAACTGATAAATCAGTGTTTACCAAGAGCGTCCTTATTTTGCTTAATTTTCGTGGTGAAAGGTCTTTTGCTTTCTCCATCCTCAAAAATTCCTAAGATCAAAAATCACGCAATAAAACAAAAACAACAACAAAATTTACGTAACAAAAAAAAATTATAGGAAAAGTACTTACCTAGCGAGTAAATTGAAAAGTATTGACAACACAATAACCTCAAAATTGTAAAATAACCTTACAACACGTGGTGGAAAAAAATAAACAAATTCACAATAACAAAATAACCAATTTAAAATATTCCCGTTATTATAAATTACAAATTCCTATACACTATTAAAAGCAGAGACGGAAACCGGTTCATTTGAACCAAACCAAAACCACTAAACCAACGAAATTTTACCGAACCAAAACCAAAACCAAACCAAACCATTTTCAAAATGATTTGATTGAACCAAACCAAAACCAAACCAGTTTTTCAAATAATAGTTGAAGCGAACCATAAACCAATGTTTTTCTGTTTGGTTCACGGTTCGGTTTTATAGTAAAAAATTTGTTCTATTACCTACCTACATAAATTGAAAAAATCTACTCATTCCTTTTTGAAACTACTACATTATTTTTTTCACGTCTACTACATTTTTGTATTCAAATTAAAATTTCGGCGTTTTGTTTTGACAGATCTTAGTTATAGTTTTTTTAGTTTATTAAGCGGAATAAAGCGTGAAATTATTTTTTTTATTTTCGAATTTCACTAAATTTGACAAAAACTCACACTAGAAGGAAGGATATTGTATTCAATGTAAAAAATAGGTACGTAATTATTTGAATTTCCTGTTATTTCTTTAATAAAATTTTTCTGTACGTAACCTCAAAGAAAATGTCTACCAACAAAGAAAAAAAACATCCGGTTTTCGAAAAGTTCCATTTTGACGCAATAACCAGAAACAGTAAGTGCAATGAATGCAGTACTGTGATGACAAATAACCATCCTGAAAATTTAATGCGGCACCTCAAAAGAAAGCACGCAGAATCTTACGAAATAATTGACTCGAAGCGTAGAAATAAATCAATTGAAAATAAATTGACAAGCAACAGACCTACATTGGACTCCTTTGTTTCTGTCACCACAACCAGGCCAAATATTAATATTCAAATAACGGCCAATGAAGTGAAAGAAGCATGTATCGAAATAGTAACAAAAAATGGTAGACCGCTAGCTGCACTGGAGGACAGTGGCTTTCGCAGAATTTTAGATCCAATTTTGAATGCATTACATGAAAAAATAACAATAAATAGACATAATATACGTGACAATATTGTTGATAAAGCAAAACTATCAGACAAGCAACCACCGTAATTTTGAAAAACAGAATGTTTTCAGTCAAAATTGATTGTGCGTCTCGTCTGGATAGATCCATTTTGGGTATAAACGTGCAATACATAGAAAATAAAAAAATTCAAATAAGAACACTAGCAATGAGGGAAGTTAAAGTGAGACACACCGGAGAAAACTTAGTTCAAACTATAATGGAGATTTTAACGATATATGATCTAAGTATAAGCCAAGTCTATACCATTACAATCGATAATGGAGCCAAAATGGTAAAGGCCGCTGCACTGCTTATTGAAGAACAAAACAAACAGAACATAAGTACTGAGGCGGAAACAGTATCCATTACAGAAGAAAATGCAGAAGAAGACGACATAGCAGAAGAAGAAGAAGAAGTTGACGATAATGCATATATTATTGATGACGAATTGTTGAACGATCTGGAAAATTCACTGCGTGTTGGTAATGGTCCATTATTGAACTGTCTTCAAGTTATTCGGTGTGCAGCACACACTCTGCAATTAGCAATCGGTGATATTATGAAAGCAAATTTATTTTGCGAAACTATATGCAAAGCACGGAAAGTAGTGAAAAAACTTCGTACAAATACAATTTTAAATTTAGTAAAGTTTGAGAATTTCCGAAAACCAGTTTTAGATTGTATAACAAGGTGGAACTCTACCTATACAATGTGTTTAAGACTGCTAGAGTTAAGAACTTTTTGCGATAAATTTTCGGATGATTTTAAAGATTTACGTTTAAGTATTGAGCATTGGGATCATTTTATGGAAATTGTGACAACACTTCAGCCAGTCAATGAAACATTTATGGCTCTACAAGATAAACAATTAACATTAGGGGATTTTTATTGTGCTTGGACAACTTGTAATCTAAAACTCCAAAAACTAACTAATAACAATTTTGCCAAACATTTTATTACTGCATTAGACAAACGAAGCAAGAAAATAATGGATAGTCAGTCGATGCTAGCTTGTATGTATTTAGATCCAAGGTATCAGATCCTTTTAAAAGACACTCAAAAAATGCAAGCAAGGGAACACTTGATTAAAATTTATTCATATTACACTAAATATTTTGAAAGTAAAAATAACAGTAAGACTGACATTAATCATTTAAACAATAACCCTGAAACTGAAAATACTAAGTCTAGCGTTTCTGTAGTCGACAATGAAATGGAAGAATTAATATAAAATATTGAAAAACAGAAACAAATAAATGCAGGCTGTGGAAATACTAATCTACCGAATGATTTAAATAACTCTCTTAATTATTTTACAAATGATATGATTTTAAGAATTCAATCATTTGAAAATGTTAAACTTATTAATCTTTCTTCAAATTTCAGCATAATAGAATTTTGGGAAAATTTTCATGATAAACAATTAGGTGAGCTTGCGAAAATTGTTTTTACTGTGCCAGCGACGCAGGTTTTAGTTGAAAGAACCTTTTCTACTTTAAAATTTGTGCTCTCTGATAAACGTGCAAACATTGAAGATAGTATTCTTGAAGATATTCTTCTAATTAATTTAAATTAAACAATACAAGACGCTAAATTTAATTTTATATTATATATTTATAAATTAATTATTTTAAATTTTATTATGTTATTTTTTTTTGAGCTATTGAATAGCGTATTTTTTATTATATTATTTGTTACCAAAAAGACTGAAATATAAATATGAATAAATGTTATACAAAAGAAAAACGTTACCGAGTTGTTATTGTTTGTAGGATTGAAAAACTCCTTTACCGGCTCACACCAACCGAGTCTGTAGGATTGAGGTTTATCGATGGCCGGAACAGAATTAGAATCCATTGCCTACGTGTTATAAGACATGTATGCCTATCACGGTCTCTTTAACACGACTTATTAGTGGAGTAAACTGTTTTTATTTGAATATCGAGAATTAATTAAGAATAAAAATGTGAATCTAAATTCTTAATCTGAACCAGAACCAAACCAAAACCAAAAAATTATACAGTTTATAAACCAAAACCAAACCAAAACCAAGTTTTGAAATATTAAGAAACTGAAACCAAACCAAAACCCATAATAAAAATTTGTTATTAAACCAAAACCGAACCAACTGAAAAAAAACTTTCGTTTCCATCTCTGCTTAGTAGTATTTGTATATTTATTACATGTATACTGATATTTTCAATTTATTTTCGATTTAAAGCTATAACCAGCGAGTCTGTAAGAGTCAGTAACGAAACCTTACAGAATTTAACGAAAATGTTTTATTACAGAATCTTTGACAGTTCGACCAGCGAATCTGTAACACGATTATTGTCAATTGAATTTTTATATGTCAATTTACTATACATCTTACAAAACGGCAGAACAAATTGAATAGATAATATCCATTTATAAATAAATTATTGATAAATTACAAATCAACCATGCCACGATGGTATGACATTTATATTAAAATTGTTTTTATATTAGAATTGTATTCAATTTTGAAGTTTCCTTCAGTTTGAGCGATAATTTTCGCTCTTGTTACGGATTGCTAAATGACAATTCAAATTTAACAAAACTGAACGAAAAGTACTTTGGGTTTCGCTGGTCAGTAATGTCAATAAACATACATTTTTCAGATGTCGCTTTGTTACTTAAATTTCTTACAGACTCGCTGGTTACGCCTTAAGGCTGTATGATATTGGGAAAACAAATTTCTTTTTTAGTATCGATATTTAAATGTGTCTAAACTGGTTCGTTTCTTTAATAAATATGAGTACCAAAATTTTATATGATTCAGTTATTAAACTTTACTTATATTGTTTATATGTGTAAAATTAATTAATAAATTTACTATTTTTTATTATTTCTGTTCTAAACATTGCATATTATAATAAAATTAATAACCGCTTATCTTGGACACAATTTTTATTTCGTGATTTGTCATCTAGCGATAGTAAATTTTTCAAAAAATAATCAGCATTGCTGCGTAAAAACAAATAAACTTATCGTTTGACTTAATTTTTCGATCGATAAGAATCGAAATTTTATCATTTTTAAACTAATTTTTCCATTTTCTACGTCATTTCAAGACTAATCTTGATAATCCTGTATTAATAGCTCGATTTTATGTTTCTTAACACCTTGATGCACAATTTTTTCGCTGTTTAGAAGTAAAATATTGAAAAAATTGATTTGTGCGTTTCAAATAAACGATAAACTTTGAAACTTAACCGTAGACAAACTAAACATTTTATTGAGATAATCATGTACTAATCGCTCAATTATACGTCTAAGTTCATACTAAAGAAAGAATTAGGTCAATTGGTAATATTTTATGGTCATAGAAACTGATTTTTTGTAAACATCGTTTTTGACAAGCTGAGTATCATACAGCCTTCATCTGGGGCTAATAATTTGATCACCGACTGTACGTTCCATGTGTAACTTTAAGGAAACGTTAATTGCGTGGTCCATTTTATACAATATCGGGTTGCTGGTTTCTAGTCCCTTTTGAAGTTGAATAATTGGCTTGAATTGGTCTTCCAAATAGAACAATATATAGTTCAGTTTTACCAAAATTGTTTGTTATTTGTCCAACGTCAGCTACTTATCCCGCACCACATTTTAATAGTTACTGCTAAGCTCTCAAAGAAACTAGACCGCTGGTGGTTTAATATCGGATATTTCACAACGAGTGCAATGTTCTAAATATATCCCAAATATTTTTGGTGAATGTTTGAAAAAAGCTCCTAATTCTATCACAAACTTTCTTGCTGAAGTTAATTCTATCGCATTTAAAGCTTTGTCAACCGCAACATGAATTAAGTGAGGGACGTCTGTGATGTGTATTTCAGTTCGTATTTGACGATATTTAATAATTCATTTCATAATTTTTGCATTTCTAATTAAATTTTTAATTTCATCCAACTCGGTAGTACGAGGGCTGCCTTTTATATTTCGGGATTAAAGAATAAAAACAAATATTAATCATCGAAGATCGCTTTATTGTTTTTCAAAATATTCCCCATGAAGATCTATACACTTTTGCATGCGTTTGAACCAATTGTCGAAGCAATTTTTTCACTATGCTTGAGGTATCTCCAAAACATGCATTCTGAACGCAGCAACCGCTTCTTCAGGTGTCGTAAAACGTTGACCTCTCAGTTTGTTTTTTACGTACGGGAATAAAAAGAAGTCATTTGGTGACAAGTCAAGACTATACGGCGGATGACTCATCAAATCGATGTTTTGAGTGCTAAAAATGCAGTTGTTTGAGCCGATGTGTGAGAGCTCGCATTGTCGTGGTGAAGAGTGATCCGTCTTCGGCAGTTGATTTTCCTGATTTCTTGAAAGCCAACTGGCAAACCTGGTTGTGTACCACTCAGAATTAACTGTTATGCGTTGTTCTAGTGGTACGGTTGCGACATGTCCATTTTTTCCGAAAAAACAGGCTATCATTTGCTTGCAAGTGCGCGAACTTCGTGCGCGAACAACTTTTGTTGGATTCAGCTCATCTTGAAACACCCATACAGTCGACTGCTGTTTACTTTCGGGCTCATACGCGTAAATCCACGATTCATCACCTGTCACTATGTCATAGACGTGTTTTGAAGCACCGCGATCGTATTTTTTGAGCTTTTATTTTGACCAATCGACACGAGCCTTTTTTTGAGCGATTGACAAATTGTGTGGGATCCAACGCGAACAAATTTATTTGACATTCAAATGTTTATGCAATATTGAATGTATGCTGGTCCCACTAATGCCTAAGGTTGTCTCAATCTCACGATAGGTCACATGACGATCTTGCAATATCAGTTCGCGCACAGCATCAATGGTTTCCGGAACAACAACTGATTCTGGACGACCTTCACGAAATTCGTCTTAGAGTGAACTACGACCTCGATTGAATTCACCATACCATCGATAAACACTGGTCCTTGATGGAGCTTCATCGCCAAAAATTAAATTAAGTTCATCCATGCAGATGCACTCTTGCTGCCTTAATCCACGTCGAAAGTTGTAAAAAATAATCGCACGAAAATGTTCACGATTTAATTCCATTTTTTCGCCGAGATGTTGAGTTAATGAGTACTGTAAACAACACAAATAGCGCTCGAAACGTTCTGAGTACGTATAATCTCAAAAATGTCAAACTTTACGATAGAGCTGTCAGTTGCCAGATTGCAACACTAGGGTTGTCTAATCCCGAAATATAAAAGGCAACCCTCGTATACACTTTAAGTAAATGATTTTTAAGTAGGGTTTCGTAGTGTGGCATAGTTTTTGTTGACGGTCAATATCGTTTGACAAAATCACCTAAACCACCAGCACATGTCTTAAGGCTTATATAGTAATCCAGACATAGGGGAATAGGAGAAATTCGGGTTAAACCCGAAAAAGTCGAGCCCTAAACAGCATTTTGATAGGGCAAACCGAAAATCATAATGGAATTGATGAGAACTTGGCAAAATCTCTAGCTGAGTTTGTTGAACGTGGTTTTTGTGTATAATCTTAATTTAGATTTTTTAATTCGTTTAATTATTTTAAATTTTGTTAGATATGATTTTGATTAAAAAATAACGCCTAAATATTTGCTTTTACGCGACTCAATTTTCACATTTGACTAATAAAATTTACTTGGATTACATATAGAAATCAACAGTTCCCGTCATAACGATTTACGCTATAAACCTACCATAACAATAACAACAAGCAATTATTTGATTTCTATAATCCAACCATACCACACGTTCGAAAACATATGTAAGTAAATACAGAGTTAAGTCGTTATTAATTACAACAGAATATACAATAGATAGGTATATGAAGTAATTATGTAATGTTTGCCAGCAGCAAATAGTTTATAGTTCATGATTTTGTGACAAAACGGAAGCAGCAAACGACACAAAACAAACGGTTTTTTGCTCTCGCGCTGCTAAGTCGTCTATGATATGTATTTATAAAAAAAATTAAATTTGTTCTGTTCATCGAACCATTTAATGAATAGACATTTAGATAATAACGATAGAAAACTATTTTGTGCACCTATATACGAGTACACCCGTTCATATAAGGGTAGGTCGTTAATACTACACCCCACCATGTGGCCATTTTTAATGTAATTCATAATTACATGATGGTATGCCACACGGCTAAATATTTCGCGATATTTTATTTTAATGATCAACGCTAAATGTTCATGTTTTATGTATACGGTTGTGTTAAAAACATTAATGAGGTAAATATGTTTATGTTGTCGTGTTACATAAATTTTAAATATACTGTTTGTTGTTCTTGTGTCACATTAATCAGCCATAAAATAAATTTGAATACGTTTTGTGTAATTTATTTTACTCATGGATAGGCGCGCGCGTAAATATTTAACTTTATTTGTAATGGACGCGCGAAATGGTGAGTCACTGAATAAAACATCTCACATCTATGTCACTAAGATACATAATCATAAAAAGATTAAAATCTATAGGTACAACTAAGTTGTTTTTCCAAAAAAATCACAAAAAAATTATTCATGCAATAAAAACGCGAACGCTATAAACTTTAATTAAATTTACGTGTACTTAAAAGTCTTACAATGAATGAAACTCTTACAGTGTTTTATCGTTATAGAGATTTAAGACGGGTATAGTTTTAATTCAAGCGACTATAAAATCGGACTATCAAACTATTGTACCATACGCGGCATGAATTTGGGTGTAATAAAAATTCAATAGCGAATTCGCGTACATTTAATGGCTTATCGTAAATGACTTTGTGGCACTAAGAGTGGGTGATAAAACTGAGTCAGGCCAATAGTTTGTTATACAAATGTAACAAATGTATTTAACTCTAGTTGAAATGAACAAAATTCGTTACAAATGAAGACTGATTCATTTTTATAGGCCCTTCAAATCGTTCACCAAAATTAAGGTTAAGATGAACAGCTGCTCCGGGCTAGTTTTTTGTTATTCTAGTAGCATGATTAATTCTATCCATACGTAGCAAAACCGTTAGCTATTTCCCAACCCACCTCTCGCTTTGATGTAATGCTAACTAGACCTTTGATTGTGTATAATAAATTCGCGACTTGTGGGTGAACGATTGCTCGCACTTTTACTTTGACTTTACTGTGGTTTGTGTGAGAAGGCGTCACTTGCGATTTTAAACATTGACTGTCATGATTTTATGTTTTCCTTCTTAACGCGACTTACTATTTTTGCTATGAGGAATGCCAAATAGTGAAAAATGTATTTTAGATTTTGGCCACTACATCACTCCCCTCCTGGATCGAAAACTGTAGTATTTTAATGTAATAGTTTAACGATCACCGCCTTGATTTACCATCGATATAGCTCAGAATTGTTTCTCACCTCTTAACGATCTGGTACACCGGTTCAACGTACAATTCAACGTTCAATGTAGGTGCCAGAACATTACAATAATACGGAGAATGAAAAGGTGGATAGATTCACTCTACAAGGCACAACCTGCCTAATTTCAGCAAGGGCGGATGTTGATGTACCACTCGCTACGTGCAAATAACTGCTTCAAAAGGGAGCTAGAAGAACAACGAACGACAGATGGTCCATTTGCACTACGTATGAGGTACTAAGTGAGGTATTGGTTGTATAACTTAGTTTTTTAGATTTTCTAACAGATGGCGTAACTTTTGTACTAAACATTCTTTTACAATGACACCTACGGCGTCTTTTAAAGTTTTGACATTCCACATTAAAATTTAGTTTGTCATTATTCGTGAAAACGTAAACAACATATTTTTTAATCCCGTTTAAACATTTCGAATTTCGTACCAACAAAACAGCGTTTGCGAGAAGCATTACTTTTTTGCTTTAATCAAAAGAAAAAAGCTGCTGAAAGTTTTTGTTTGCTTCAAGAAACTTATGATGACCAACTCAACAGACATGCGAGAACTAGTTTAAACGATTCAAAAGTGGTGATTTTGATGTCAGTGATAAAAAACGTTCTGGTCAACCAAAAAAATTCGAAGATGAAGAATTGGAAGCATTATTGAAGGAAAACTCAGCTCAAACAGGAAAAGAACTTGCACAACAGTTAATGTCACTCAAGCGGCCATAAACAAAAGTTTACATGCCATGAAAATGATTTAAAAAGGAGAAAAATGGGTACCAAATGAACGGACTGAAGCCAACATTGAAAATCATTTAATGGTTTGAAATTCTTTGCTTACAATACATCGGAGATGGTATTTTTTGTCTCAATTTGTGACGGGCGATTAAAAATTGATTTACTACAATAACCCTAAATGCAAAATATCATGGATTCATGCAGGTGAACCAACCCAATCTACAGCAAAGCAAAACATTCATGAATGTAAGGTTATGTTGTGCATGTGGTGGGATCAGAAAGGAGTGAGGTACTATGCGCTGCTAAAACCGAACGAAACTATTACTGGTGAACGTTATCAACAACAATTGATAGATTTGAACCATGCATCGAACGAAAACCGTCCGATTCCAGCCAATAAACAGTGTAAAGTGATTTTGCTGCACGACAATGTTCGACCACACGTCGCAAAACAAGTGAAAAATAATCTGGAAGTACTTAAATGGAAAATTCTACCATATTCTTCCTGTTCACCAGATTGCGCCTCATTAAATTACCATTTGTTCTGATCAATACAAAGCGATCTTCAAGACCAGCACTTCAGAAACCACGAAGAAAACAAGAAATGCTCGACGAATGGAAGCATAGGAGCTTTTTCAGCTCGATGAACAACGATAATTCAAAACGTATTTCTTAGTCTGTCGTGACAAAGAGAGGGACACCTTATCTACAAATATACTAATTGTAGAAGATCTTGCTTACCTGTAAGCTTTTGGTCAACAGGTAAATCGGCCGACCATTGTTAAAATTTAATGATAGTCATTTGATTAGGGCGGTGGGCTAATCAGATCCATGTGGTTGTTTCAAACCTATCACTTGCACCTTCAACATGAGGTCCAAGATTTTGCCCAGTTGCTTCTATCAGTACTCATTCTTGGCCAAAATTATCTCACAGCAATAAGTTTTGAATTTGTGATAAACCATGTACGAAGGCTCGATTTTTGTCTCTAGAACACTCATGCAAATTAGCTGCTTGTAAGTAAGTTCATTACAGATTTAAACCAATTTCTGCAATTCATCGTCGCGTCGCTACTGTACAAGTAGTTCTTTCATATCGAAAGAAAAGACACTGAGTTCTGTAAGAAGTGTTTCACTAGAGACAAACAGTCGTTCGCCACTTTGTGTTTACCTTTAATGTGATGAATGTCGGTGGTGAATTGGACAATAACGTGTGCGGCAAAAGTCCCGCTACCATTTTGATTGCCTATAACTTTGTTCAAAGAAGAGATAAGTACGTTTGGTTTTCATAAAAAGTTTATTTGGTCTTTACATTTTTTTTTTCGTTGTGATTGGACAATTATATCGGCTAAATGGTGACCGCGATTCGCTATGCAACTTTCGGCTCTTTTTAAGGCATTTTCCATGACAACCTGCAACATCTCAGACTGAATTTCTTCAATTTCGTGACGAATATTGTCTTTAACATGTTGAATCGTTTGGGGCTTATTCACATAAACTTTTGATTTTAAAAAATCCCATAAGAAAAAGTCTGGTGCTGTTAAATCCGGAGATCTGGCTGGCCATGCTAAATCGACATTTCGCGAAATTAGTCTTCGTGGAAAAACGTCATTCAATAATTGAATTGTTGAACGGGCTGTGTGTGCTGTGGCCCCATCTTGCTGAAATCACATGTCCTCTAGTCCTTGCTGTTCCATTTCAGACACAAGAAAATTTCGAATCATGTCTTGGTACCGTTCAGCAGTAACAGTAACTTCAACACCTCGGTCATTTTCAAAAAAATAGGGACCAATAATGTTTCCAGCATGAATATCACACCATACAGTTGTTTTTAGTGGATGCAATGATGTTTCATGAATTAATTGAGGATTGTGTGTTCCCAAAACCGACTGTTCTGTTTATTGACGTGGCCACTGAGAAGAAAATGGGCTTCATCGCTCATTAGCAATTTAGACGAAAAATCTCCAATTTCACCAGACAGCCTTAGAATTGCATTACTGTACTCAACTCGTTGATAATGATCTCTCGGTATATCAATTTATGGACTAATTGAATTTTGTACGGGAACATTTTCAAATCAGTTTTCAAAATTCGCGTGCAGAAATATGTAACTGGGAACCACGTCTCTGAATTGATCTTTCCGGAGACTCTGCAACACTATCGCGCACCAGAGCCACATTTTCAGCGTTACAAGACGTCCGTTGTCTTCCAGAACGAGGTCTGTCTGCTGTCGTTTCATACTGTCGAAAATTCGCATGTAAACGATAAATTGTGCTTTTATGAGGCACTGGACGATTAGGATATTTTTGACGAAATTTCCGCTGAGTAATAATGGAACGACTATTTTCAATAAATATTGTGACTATTTCTGCTCGTTCTTGTGACATATATTTAACCATTATAAAATTTGGGCGTCTACACAACACAATGGTTAAAGCGAAACTGAGCTAAACGTCACATAACCAAGATAGCGCGCAAATAAAATGGTAGCGCGTTGTTGTAAACCAGGCCCAACTGCTAAATTGGAAGCGTTGGTAGTTATATTGAAGTGCGTGTTGTTCAACGGAAATGTCAAAAGTGTGGCAGCGGCAAGAGAACAATTGACCTTTTCGAATGATTTTGCCTTTCATAAGTGACGTGGCAAAATGCCTGTGAATAGGCAATAACATTGTTCGACTAAACGTGGTGTATGTAAAGCGGTGATAATAGTTTACCATACCAACGAATGTATCTGGCGGATTGATGTGGGCTCCGGAAAGTTTGAAATGAAATGACACCAACTCGAGAGACGTTTAAATATTCACTCGATCAAAATTCTGCAAAAGTTTTGTATCGTAAGTGGAAACTCGGGATCCGTTTACTGCAGAAAGAATGCAAACGGTGTATTTTGCATGTCGGGGACATTTGTTGACGGGTATCACAGATACTTAATCCTCCAAATCGATCAGAAATTGTTCATGAATTTAGATTTTGGCCGCTAACCGGATATTAGCGAAATATTCTGTTTGGGTGAAATTATTTATAGTTCTGATTTCTTACTAATTTCATAGTCCTTAGTGCATTATTGAGCACAGACACTATTCAGCATTTCATTTTTTGACGCTAGGATAAATTAATTGGAGCTTGGTTTCTTTAGTTCCAGATTCTCATTTACTATCGTCCTTGTGCTAAACCTCCTTTTTAGACACAAGCTGAGGTATAAAACGAATTATTTCAGATAGTAGCTTCGTTTTTTCTTATGTCCCACTTACACACTTATGAAATTTTGATATTTGGGAAGTGGCAGGGTTTAAATGATCGCCTTTCACTTTATTTTTATTACTACGTGCACTGCAACATGTTTGACTTCCAGGCATTTAAAATACGTGTTGTAAGGCTGACCAAAGCTAATTGGGTTCCACGGTGCGGCTGATATTTTCTCTTTCACGTTTGTTACTTCATCGATATCCCTAATTTCGATTCGAGCTCAGCGGTAGGGAATTTATATAGGCTTCTTGAACCCTAACCAACGATGGGTTCAAGCTTAGCTTGGATTTCTGTAGTGATGTTTCAGATGTGCTGGTGTTTTGAGCAGCTCTAATAAAGAAATTGATCTATATCTACACAATATTTCTGTAGGAATGAATGTTCTTTGATCGCCCATAATCATAAACCCTTGACTTGAAGAGGATGTTCAAGTCTGGCTAGAGTGATTTCTTTATTTGCTACCATGTTACTTTCCAGAGAAGTCGATAAGAAACTCTTCAATGAACTAACCACTACACGGACATTTAAATGGATCTTTGAATTCATCCGCACTAATCGAAATGGTCCAAACAATTACAATTTTAGCTAGCTAGTCATGTCTCTTGTGTCGGTTTACCGCCTGGCATAAAAAGGGTGTTCAAGGGATTGGTTATTGAAACCTAACCGGAACGTTAAATTACGGTAAATATTACTGCGGTTAAATGTTTAATTCTACACTGGAACGCAAAATTAACGCACCACTCAAAAATTACCTAAAATTTAAACGCAACAATTAACTAAATTATCAAGAGCAAAATTAACAAACAATTTTCTTATTAAATCTTGGTCCGGTTCATTCAAAATAACCTAAATACTCGATTGGGTTTAAGTCCAGGCTTCGAGCGGGTCTATTTAGGGTTTATATCCTCTCTAAATCCGAGTCTTGCGTTATAATGCATTAGTAAGAGGAACATTTTTACTAATACAAATCAGTAGATACTCCTGATGATGACCTAACAAGTCGAAATCGATCGAGTGATTTTTTAAACTTTTTGAAAATTATTCAAAATAATTCTGCGAAACAAAAAACAAGTGGTTAATAAAAATGTCTTTATTAAGTATTAGTGTGTTTCGCCAAGTGCCTACGGCAAATAGCGTAAAAAGTAAAAGTAGTAAGAGGAATGTCTGTTACCTTATCGAGGCTTACTTAAATATTGGAGACTTTACTATGCTTTATTTGAAGTCTTCTGCTAAAGGCGAACCGATCTCTTAAGGCTGCTAGCAAAATGAAAACGTCCTGAATCGAGTAGTGGTTTTAGATCTTCATTGTCCAAGTCTTTGGGGATGATTGCTTGTTTTGTTAAAACGTCGAACACACGAGGTATTGTTGTGTGTGAAACTCCAAGTCCAAGGTCAGCCTTTACCGTTTGAACGCATTCATCACGACTACAATTTTATTGTGCACAAATTTACTGTCCTGGTTAGAAAGTTTTGATTTGACTGAATAGATGAGCAATTTAACATGCTGCGTAAGATGGCGGAAATTTGACAGCGGAAAATAAGATATTACGCTACTCGCCGCAAGTGGCAGCACTATCACCAAAGAGAATTTATTTTGTTATGTAATTACCAGCGAAATGTTGGAACTTTTGTGTGAACTTTTTTCACTAAATAAAACATCTGCAATAAAATATTAAAACTGATCCTTAAAATGGCAAATTGATTGATCTCCGAAATAAAGGAACTCGGTATATGAAATCTTGATATTTAACAATATTCCGTCTTTCCGCCATTTCTTAACGAATTACCAACTGAAATTTGGTAGCAGAGTTGATCAGGGATTTTTAAGTATGTTTTGGACACAATTCTAGGATCTGTTCGTGCTGTACTATACTGGCCATTTCATAACCAATCAGTTATGAAAAATGGAATTTGAAAATTTTATACGATATAAATAAATTTTAAACTGGAGGGAACTCGGCTATTTCGTAGTTAAATTTTGTAAAATTTGCATTGCATATACAGGGACAATTTGGAAAAAATTTATGGATTAGAATTTGCACTATAATTTTTCGATTTTTTGCGGTAACCAATACTTTCGGTTGTTTTTCTAATAACCTAGGTCATACTGGGAGTACATGGAAAACTTGACAGGAATGACCTAAGCTATTAGAAAAGAAAACCAAAAGTATTAGTTACTAGTGGAAGTTTTTGGGATATTGGCCAAAAACTGAAAATAACTTATATGGCCGCAGTAAATCAAAAAATTATAGTGAAAATTCGTGTGGGTAACTGCAGCAGGGAAACTTTTGAATTTAAAAATGAAACTAGGCATACCGATTAAGCCCAATTTGTGCTAATTAGTGCTCACGGCAAAAAATTAGTGCTAGTCCAGGAGCCGAAAAAACGGGAAAAGACAATTTTAAAACTTCACAAAAGCGGCTCCACCGACGAAATTTCTGCTTATTATAGAATTATGATTTTTATAAATTTTCATTAATAAATTGAGGAAAATCAAACTAGCCCCTAAAAGATACTATATTGAACATACAAAATACAGATGTATACCGTTCAATAATATTTTTGTTGAACAACAAATTAAAAAATTAAATAACTTATTATAAAATAAAAGAATAAGCAATTCAGATAGCATATTCCTGTCACGCATGTTCATTGTCGTCCGAAAAATATAGTGGCTGAATTTGTGCTAATCCAGAATTGGCCCAATTCCTTTGAACTACAAAGACCGTTGAATGACCAATTTTCTGACAAAAAATGTTCTACAAACCAATGAAGTTGGCACTTCTGATTGCATATTCCTATCAGGTATGTTCATTGCCAACCGAAAAATATAGTGGCTGAATTTATGTTAATCCAGAATTGGTTCACAGAATTGGAGGTATTCCAGACTTGGCACTTCTGGTTTGCAGAACATTTTTTGTCAGAAAATTGATCATTCAACGGTCTTTGTAGTTCAAAGGAATTGGGCCAATTCTGGATTAGCACAAATTAAGCCACTATATTTTTCGGACGGCAATGAACATGCGTGACAGGAATATGCTATCTGAATTGCTTATTCTTTTATTTTATAATAAGTTATTTAATTTTTTAATTTGTTGTTCAACAAAAATATTATTGAACGGTATACATCTGTATTTTGTATGTTCAATATAGTATCTTTTAGGGGCTAGTTTGATTTTCCTCAATTTATTAATGAAAATTTATAAAAATCATAATTCTATAATAAGCACAAATTTCGTCGGTGGAGCCGCTTTTGTGAAATTTTAAAATTGTCTTTTCCCGTTTTTTCGGCTCCTGGACTAGCACTAATTTTTTGCCGTGAGCACTAATTAGCACAAATTGGGCTTAATCGGTATGCCAAATTTCATTTTGAAATTCGAAAGTTTCCCTGCTGCAGTTACCCACACTGAAAATTCTAATCCGTAAATTTTTTTCCGAATTGTCCCTGTATGTAATGCAAATTCTACAAAATTTAACTAAGAAATAGCCGAGTTCCCTCCAGTTTAAAATTTATTTATATCGTGTAAAATGTTCAGATGCCATTTTTCATAACTGATTGGTTATGAAATGGCCAGTATAGTACAGCACGAACAGATTCTAGAATTGTGTCCAAAACATACTTAAAAATCCCTGATCAACTCTGCTACCAAATTTCAGTTGGTAATTCGTTAAGAAATGGTGGAAAGACGGAATATTGTTAAATATCAAGATTTCATATACCGAGTTCGTTTACTTCGGAGAAAATTGAAATTCAAAACATTGTAAAAAAAAAAATCCTGTTCTGGTTAGGAAGTTCCAATTAGGCTAATTGGATGAGCCAAAATTTGAAGGAAGGCTTACAAAGATTAGGAAGGTGCAATCAAGCTGGTTGGAAGAGCAATTTAATATCCTACTTCAAGTGCCATTAAAACCTGAGTCTAAATCTCTGGGAAGGCATGTTATGGCCGTTTACCATTTTGGCTCAAAATCAAAACTGAATTACAAAAAGTTGTAACAAATTTGCTGATATAGTTAGGAAATTTCAATTAGGACGGTTGGATCATTTAGAATTCTCTTTCAGATGTTATCGGAACCTGAGTCCAAATCTCTGGAAAGTCGTGTTAATGGATCCCGTTAATGGTCGTTTATCATTTTCACTCAAACTCAAAATTGAAATACAAAAATTCGTGATTTGGCTAGATCCTGCGAGTTTGGCTTCTTTCGTTGGGATTATTCCAAAATTAAGATGTAAGCCAGGCAACAATTTAAGAGCTAAAGAACGAGATAATAAGGCATATGGGTGCCAATAATGATAGTATGGCTATGGATATGTCTCGGTGAAGCCGTGATAACCTTTTGGCCGATATTATCCACACATAACAGTTATCGATCAATAAGGTTTGGCCCACCATATAGCGTTCCATAATAAATGTGACGAAGCACAAATTTTTAAACGAATTACTAACAAAGCATTCTAGAAATCAATAAACTTGGCACTTCCGGAGGAGGAGTGCAAAATTCGGATATTTAGAGACTTTATGTCGGAATCAAACTGGGCCAATTTTGAATTATTTAGCAAGTATGATTTTAAGATGGCAATGGACATTTCTGATAAAAATTTGTAAGAAATTCCATCATTAATTTGTGGCCTTACAAACATAAAATTTTTTTGTAGGAACACTTCCAACTGGTAATCGAAAAGAATCGATCATACAAGTATCATTCTTTACCAAAGTTTTACTGTGCGACTTTCTAGAAGCGGCTTTTAAGGATTTTATTATAAGTTGGGTAAATACCATATTGCGTCAGCTGAGGAATAACATCTTTGGTTAGTACCAAAAATCGTGAACCTTTCGTTCACAAAATAGGAATCGAATATCGAGCCTACATTAATACCTCCGATACAATCCTTTTTAAAATCGAAATGCGACTGCTTCCAAAGTACTATTCTAGATCTTTTGCAAAAAAATGTTCTCTGTTGTCATAATGATTTCTGTTGATTTGAAGAACCCCTGCGCCAAATACACAGCTGACTTAAACTACACCCATCTGCCAAGAAATACAGCTTTTATTAAGTTTCAACGATTCTCCGGCACTTTCAATCTTTTTGGTCCGAACACTAAAACTCGACTTTATTATGTCAAAGTACAGAATTTATTTACATCTGAATCCCAGTAATACAAAAATTTACGTTGGACATATACCACACATACACATACTTATATCAAAAAATCAATAAAATGTACCAAAAGTTCACTGCACCATACGTGACCTAAATTTTACTTCCGCCACAGCGATAGACCATTAAGCAACATTTTCACCACGATGCGCGTATACATAAAACTTAATGTTTTGTTAATGATTTTAATTGCTACATATACATTTCTAGCACTAAATCATTGTTTTTATAAATTTTTGGGAGGAAGACATAAAAATATATATAGTTTGAATGATGTGGGGCGGTACACCATGACTGGTTTGCGAAACGTGGGTGATATAATATTTCTCTACATGTTTTGCTATAATTTCCGGCATCATATATGTGTGCGCTAAAATCTCGACCAATTAATCATAATTACATGCGCTTATTAATTTTATCGACATAACACATTCTGACTATATCGCATATATACCGATCTACATTGGTAAGTATATCAAAGTGGGGTATAAGACCTTCAACAAAAGCTCATTTATCTAATTCGTATAATCTGCTAATAAAAGTCACTCATGCATGTAAATCTCATTATTTTTATAAAAGTCTTTGGCACGTATTTCATGCTGTTGTATTTCCTCAATGGTATTTTTTGGTTCTGTTTATTAAATTGTGGCCTTGCGGATTACTTGCAAATGTTCTCTTGTTAAGTTTGATTAATAGAATTGTACAACATTAAAGATTTAAATCTCTCTACGTCATACATAATATGCAGTCACTTACTGGTATTTTTGGTCACGCTGATTTGGAATAATTAATTTATTATTATAAGATTTGCAGTTGTACATATATAGAAAGTAATTTAGTACCGATATATTTAATTTGTGTTGTGTTATAGAACGTCATTAGCTTTAGTATAGTGCAGAAATGGCAACTATAATCGGTCGTTCGTCTACCACCAGGCGTCGGAAGAACAACAAAATTCAATGGTCAAGCAAAGCGTATGCCGTTTTTACAAAAAAACTTCATAGGTCATTTCTCTCTCTCTCTCTCTCTCTAGCTTCACATCCCATGAAGGGATTTTGCCGCCCGCACTATGGTCCTCCAGCCGTCTCGGTCCATCGCTCTCGTCCTCCAGTTTCGACATCCTAGTGCCTGTAGATCTTGTTCGACGTCGTCACGCCAGCGCAGTCGGGGTCTTCCTCTACGACGCACACCGGCTGGTTGTTGATGAAACACTTTATTGGTCATCCGTTGTTGTGGGGACCTTGTAACGTGGCCGAGCCATCTTACTCGATTGGATTTGATGAATCCGATAATATCGCAACCTCCAAGAATTTGCTTTATCTCGTGGTTCATGCGAATCCAATATTCATTGTTCGCGACTTTAATTGGACCGAATATTGAACGAATGACCTTCCTTTCGAAAGTTGATAACAATCTACAATCGTTAGTGGTCATGGTCCAGCTCTCGCTTCCGAAAGCCAGCACAGGTCTTATGAGTGCTTTATAAAGTGCGAGCTTGCACGACTGCGATAGATGTCTAGATCGCAATAATTTTGATTGAGCGTAGAAAACTCGATGTGCGGCAGCGATTCGGGCTTTTATATCTGCCTGCATGTCATTTGATGATGTTATAACTGACCCGAGGTATTTGAAGTTTTCGACGCTATCAAAGTTATGGTCGCCAATTCCGAGATTTATCATGGAGATGTTCCTGGGTGTTGATAAAAATTTGGTTTTGCTACTGTTCACCTTCAAACCAAGTCTTCTTGCGCAGCGATCGAGCGGCACGAAACTGTCTTTGATATCGCTAGGTCTTCGGCCAAGAAGCACGATATCATCTGCATATCCAAGGATTTGGCCTGATTTATTAAATATACAGCGCGAAGTTTCAATGTTGCTTTTCCTCACTACGTACTCAAGCGCCAAATGAACAGCACAGGCGCGAGTGCATCTCCCTGTCGAACACCAGATGTTATTTCGAAGGAGTCTGACACAGTTCCTTCGATTACAATTCTACATACAGACCCGGACGTTGTTAATTTGCACAGAGAAACGAGTTTCTCTGGAATTCCTAGGCATATGAGCGCGGCCCAAAGGTTATCGCGGTTTATACTGTCATATGCCTGCCGGAAGTCTATATATAGTTGATGAATGGTTATGTTGTACTCCCAACATTTTTCCAAGATCATCCTCATGGTGAAACACTGGTCAGTGGTCGATCGGTTGGGACGAAAACCACATTGATAATCGCCAATGATGTTTTCGGCGAAAGGGATGGGTCTGGCAAGTACAACATTAGCCAACACTTTGTAAGCAGTGTTCAATAGAGCTATACCACGATAGTTTTCACATTTAAGACGGTCGCCTTTTTTATGCAACGGACATATGAGTGCGGTCTTCCAACTCTCCGGCAACTCTTCTTGGTCCCAAATACAAACGACGAGATCGTATAAACTTGTTGCAAGTGTAGCGCCTCCGAGTTTAAATAATTCTGCGGGGATTCCATCGAGACCGGGTGCCTTGCCGTTTTTCAATCGACTAATAGCTGCGTCTACTTCCTCTGCTGTGGGATATTCGACGAAGACCTCTTCACCTGGAGGAGCTATTGCTCTAATGGGGGTCACGTCGTCATTCCGATTTAGTAGATTTTGAAAGTAGGTTTGCCATACTGAGAGAACATCAGCCACGTTTGTTCTCAATACTCCATTCCCGTCTTTGATGGCTGTACTTCTTGGGTGGAAGTCTTTAGTGAGATTCCTGGCATTAGCAAAACAGTCCCTTGAATTTCCTACTTCCGCTTGGAAGCTGATGTTTTCGATGCATAATCTCATATGATCACGTTTCTTTTGACGAAGGTATTTAGTCGTGGCTTTCCTGGCGCGGAGATATTCTGCATGTGTGCTTCTAGTGTTGCGAGCCAACCATTTTTCACGAAGCTTTTGTTTATTTGCGACGATCAGGCGACATTGATCATCGAACCAATCATTGCGGGGTCTCGGAGGTCTTCTTCCGATAGTGTTTTGCGCCGCGGTTGTAATGGCTGACTGTATTGTGTGCCACTGCTCCTGGATGTTAGAAGGAGCTTCTTCGCTGTTGCTGGGCCGCCCTAGATAGTTAGTGACAGCTGATTGGTAACTCTGCAGTGACGATTGGTCTTTTAGAGCATCAACATTCCATCGCACGGTTTTTTGTGCTTGTCTGTTGAACGTAGATGACAGTTTGCACTTATATTTAAATACGACAAGCATATGATCGCTGTCCATGTCTGCACCCCTGTAGGATCTAACGTCAGATATACTGGTCGAGTGTCTCTTAGACACCATGACGTGATCTATTTGGTTTTCCGTTCTTCCATCATTCGATCTCCACGTTACTTTGTGGATTCTCTTATGCGGGAAAAACGTACTTGATACAACTAAGTTGTACATTAATGCCAGGTCGGTGACGCGTTGGCCGTTGTTGTTACTAGTTAGATGCAGACTGTTAGGACCGATGTGCGATGTATTTTCTGCACTCCTACCGATTTTTGCATTAAAGTCGCCCACGATGATTTTAATGTCGTGGTGCGGTATGTTATTGATGACTTCCTCCAGCTCGACAAAGAATAAATCTTTGATGTCATCCGATTTATCTTCGGTGGGTGCATGTACATTAACGATCGTGATGTTAAATTTCTTAGTGCGAAGTCTGACCGTGCACATCCGCATGTTGATCGGGCGGAAATCGATGATATGGTGCTTCACGCACCGATGGATTAGGAAGCCAACTCCAAATTCTCCTCCGTTCTGATGGCCGCTGTAGTGAAGAGTGTAACCATTGGTGGTGTCATGGATCCCACTCCCAGACCATCTAAGCTCTTGTAGTGCAAGTACGTCTAATGTGTAATTTTTTGCTTGGTTCGAAAGGTTCTGGAGATCTCCAGGTCTTAAGAGGCTAAGCACGTTCCATGTTCCCATTTTTAAAGCGTTGTCCGTGTACAATTTCCGAGGTCGAGTTTGTAATGAATCCGATATGGTAATCCGAGGCCTTTGTTCAGGGTTCATAACTTAATTGTTTTTATGAGGGAAGGTTGTTGGCCTGCCGCTCAACCCGCTTATTACGTGTGTGGGTCACGTACTGGTGAGAATCTTGAGGCATCCAGTCCTACCTTGAAACACATTTATATAGCGAGCCGCTTGATACAAGACAGACGCCCGCTTCAGCCGCTCCTAACCTGGAGAACAGACGCTGGTTTGGTATTGGTTTTAGGGCGCCAATAACCCGCCCTGACATGTAGTGTCCATGACTATAAACAGGATTTAGTCTGCTCGTCTCCACTACACCGCCTGATTCATTTAGCGTTACCCAGGGAGCACCGGCGAGGAGGTATGAATCTCGGACTTCGCCCCCCCACTTAGGGGTCATTTGATAGTGCTAATTAAATGGCCTTTTACCATTTTCGCTCAAACTCAAACCTTACCGTCGCCTTATGAGTAATTTAGCATTCTATTTTAGGTGCTATCTGAATCCAGTCATAAGCTCTAGAAATGCGTATTTTATGGTCATTCAACAACTTCGCTCAAATACAAAATTGAAATACCTAATTCGGATTAAATTTGCTGATTTTTTTAGAAAGTTCCAATTAGGATGGTTAGATGAGCAATTCAATAACCTACTTCAAGCCCTCAAACTGCTCGTGCAGATTGTCCATCGAATAGGCTATATGAAGTTGCTTATCATCAATCTGTTGCGCTCGCTGTTGACGGTTATGGCAATGCTGGTTTTGTTTTGGAAGGAGTATGGACCTATAATTCCGCCAGACCAAAATCCGCACCAAACAGTAACTTTCTCGGAATGCATTTGGTGCAGATGTATCCTATGTGGATTGGTATCGTCCCAAATTCGACAATTTTGCTTCTTCACGTATACATTCATCCATAAATGGACCTCGTTATTAAATATGATTGTTTTGGCGAAATTTGGGTCAATTTTTAACTGCTCCAGCCGAATCTGCGAAGAACACACGGCGTTGTCTATGGTCGTTTACTTTCAGTTCCTGGGTCAGTATTTTATACGGGTGTAGGCCCAAGTTTCAACGCAAAATGCGCCAAGTTGAAATTACAAAAATGACAAGTTCTTGTGACCGACAAGAAATTGACTGCCTCAAGTTTCCCTTACACGTTCACGCACAGCAGCGACATTTCGGCAGACCTTGGGCGTCGGTGACGTACGAGAGCTGGCTGATTATTTATAACCGGTTGACCTGAATTTGGCTACCAAACGTCGAATAAACTACTCGAACGTTTCTCGACCGGAGCAATGATTTTGAAAATAAAATTTGACGATTTACACACCACTTTGCCATACACTACTGAACATTTCACAACAAATTCGACAAGAAATTAAATTGTTAAGAAATTAAGTGTTTTAGAGGTCCAATTTTCACCAGCCACTACGACCTTCAATGAAGATCAAAAAATGGGGTGGAATGGAGAAAGCACTTAACGTGCTTTATCACAAAATTAATAATTTGCATTTGCAGCAGCTTTCTTACTAAAACCCAAACGAGCTGGGACACCCTGGCGGAGTTATGTGTTGAGTAACTGAGGTAACAGACATTTTATTTTGTTAATAAAGCCATTAACATTGATAAATCGGAGTTTTGGGATTTGTATAGCTCAAAGGCAGTATAAATAATATATCCAAATGCAGAATATGTTGAAAATGAAGATCTTTCTAAGAGAAAGTAGATCTTTTATTGGATACCCAGTATTCATCGACTACTAGCCAAGTCTCAGATACTAAGATGGTCACTAGAGAAAGATTACGTTGGAGCGTCTTTTCTTTTCTGCCCTTTTGCAAGAGAGGCTGGTATATATTTTAAAACACGTTTTACAAATCTTAAGAGCCTATTCGGCGTTACGGTACATTCGATTTACACAAAGCGGGGGTCCAGAGATTTATTACTCTGGGTAACAAAAAATTCGCCTTGGGAGCATTTCTAGACATTGACGATGTATCCTTAAACGCTATATCTCAGCTTTAAGACACGGCATGACATATACTAATTCAAGCCGGAATGTTGCCATGCTAGTGTTCAGAAAACAACCATTAACTTGGGTAACGCTACGACTAGTGTGACTGCTCGCAAGGGATGTTCTGAGGAAGGAGTTCTGTCTCCACTCCTGCAGTCACTTGTAGTCAACTCATTGTTGAATCCTATAAAAACTGAGTAGTCCTTTACACGAGAGAAGGATTTTGGGAAATATCAAAATTATAAAGGTCTTGTCATTCCATTATCTTTGGAGACTAGATAGTTTAAGATCCGGTTGGATTCAAAACTTACCTGTCAAAATCACATTCAAGAGAAAAGCGAGAACGCACGCGAAGTTTACTGCGTAAATGTAGATACATTTGGCCCACCTGTCGTTTATCTCAGGTTTTTCTTGGATTCAAAGATCGGGAAAGAACGCAAATGCTTTTAAATTATGATATGTGCATTGCCAAATTCACTGTTGTGATGGTGACCCCAAAGTTAGGCCGAAAACAAAAAAAAAAAAAATGGTGTCTTTGCCAAATCTGCTCTGTGGCGGTTTTATTAAAGATTACCTGATATACTTCGGCCATTGTCACGAAGTAGAGTAGGCCATCTGGTATCGAAAAAATGTAGTAAGAAAAGTAGTGTACCCATTTCTATAGGACCTAAAAAGAACGTACAGTCTCAGTGTAACGATATAAAACAAAAAACTTGTTATGAAATTTTCTTCTGTTACACAAGGATTTCCTGAGACTTCAGCCACTGTCACAAAGTAAAATAGGCCAGCTGATTTTCAACAAAAAAGTTACTAATAAATTTTTTTCTGTGGCGGTTTTCGCTTGAATTATTTGAAACTTATACCACTGTAACGAAGTAGCGATTCATTTGTATACCAACTAGAAAGAAGGTTCGTTCTAGACTCATTAATGTAAATATTTTCAACAAAAAATTTACTAAGACATTATCTTCGGTTGTGGCTTTCACTGGGATTGCCTGAAACTTCGGCCACTATGACCAAATATTGTAATCTATCTAGAATTTTAAAAATGTGGCTCAATTTCTATACGAGATGGAAAGAAGATTTCAGGCAGACTTACTATGTATCTAACGAATTTAAAAAAAAATTGACTAAGAAATTTTCTTCTGTTGCGGTTTTTACAGAAATTACCTGAGACTTGGGCCACTATCAAATAGTAGAATAGCGGTGTAGTTGTGTGGCCAACTTGAATCTAAAAAGTTTTTTAGTAAATTTTTTGTTCAAAATCGTTACATTTTCTGAATTCCACATGGCCTACTCTACTTCGTTGGAGTGACCTAAATCTGATATAATTCAAGTGAGAACCACCACAGAAGAAATTTTGATAGTAAATTTTTGTTGAAAATCGTTCCATACAGAGTCAGCCACGAAATTTGTTTCTAGCTTGTATCTAATGGGGCTCACTTTATAGATTCTAGACAGCAGAAACTACTTTACTATAATAGCCCAAGTCTCAGGTAGTTTGGTACTACTCCTGGTGGGGTCATAACATTGTTTGGGGTATGGGCTTGATCCTTAGAATTTAATTAAAAAAAAAAAAAAATAAAAAAAAAAAAAAAAAATTTTCGTGACCATCGAATAGTTAATGTATTTTGCTGATGGCATTGTTCACGAGCATTTGACCCTAGGTTTTTTGTGAGTGTGAATCGACCTTTATACGTTTTGCATCCTTCTATCTTATGGCGTAAACGCTAGTACGAAAAAATAAAAAATACTTGTTTGGAGAATTTGCTGTGACGTCATAAAATTACAATTTTTCCTCCAACGGACACCGCATTTAACAACAGTTGACAAATCTTCATCGAATAGTTAACGAGTATCATATTTTATCGGGTGCCGTAATTTATTTACGTGTCCCGCATCATCGAAGGGTGCCGCCATTAACAACAGGCAAGAGGCCAACCTGCCATTGGTATTTTGTTGACCAAAGGCGGAGAGACGCCGAACGTTTATTTTATTTTCGGTTAAAGGCGAAACAACGTTAAACGATAATTATTTTCGACTCTCATATTGGTTATCGGCTACAAGGCCGCAATAGTCCGGGGTGGCACCACCTGTGGCATGCCGTCTACCCTACAAGGCCGCAACAGTCGAGGTACCAATTTTGTATTTTGATTATTTTTAAATTTTCGAATTTCAATTTTCCAATTTCAAAATTTTCAATTTTTAATTTTTAAAATATGTATATTTGTAATCTAGCAGTAATTCTATTTCCTTTGGTTTTCTCTCTGGACCATTTTCCGATTGATTTTTTTTTCTTTTAACATCGAAGATGTTTTTGGGGTCGCATTATATCGAAAAATGCAACGAAATTTTGTCCCAAGAATATGCAACGAAATAAAATAAAAAAAACAAAGTAAATACGGAAGAACCTGGTGCGCCGAAAATCAATTTTTGGGCTTAAACTTTGTTATTTTTAAGTACTCTAGCCCAAAAAAATCAGTATAGGCTTAAGCCTTTTTATTAAGGCATCATTAAGCAAAATTTCAAGCCTCACCTTCGATGTTTAAATTTTTAACTTCGGATTTTTTTCTCCCTCCTTTCGCAGTGCAATTCTTTCGGCATTAAGATTATTATTCTTGCTCTTGGTTTTTTTGCATAACAAGTAAAATAACAAATAAAATAAATTGCTAAATTTTTCGGTTTGGGGTGATCGGGGATTCCTATTCCTCTTCGTGTCGGTTCCATAGTTACAGGCTGGGATTTCCACTCCCCTTCATCCCCTTGACAGGACATCGACAGGGTCGGAGTGGTGAGCCCAGTATATGTGTTGTCCATTCGGGGACGACCGTACAATCTATACACGGTCTCCCCGTGGCACTCCGGCAGCCTCCAGCTGTTGGAATGTGCATTGTGGGAGATTACATTAGGTCTCTCCGGGTGAAGAGAGACTTTGTCTATTGGACAAACATCCCTTCCCTATTATGCTGCTTCGTTGTGACTAGGCATCGGCCTCTCGGGGTCGGTAGATCATTCGGGAGGTTTCTTCAGCAGACATTGTACTTGTCGCTCGGGGAGATTTGGTCGTTCATGGGTGGGCACGCCCTATTTATTATTTCGTATTTTTTTTCATGTCCTCAAGTTTTGATCAACTAATTTTGGTTGAGTGATCTCGGTTCCTTTCAATTTGTTTTATATAGAGAGTCGGACACGAACGTCCTTATAGAAAAAGAGTATAGAAAAATAGCTCGTATAGAAAAAGAGATTCTTTTTTGGATTCTAGATGGCCCAAGTGGCCCAAGTCATCGGTATTCCCTGTGAAAACCGCTAGAGAAAAAAATGTCGATGTAAATTTTTTGATGAACATCGTTACATACTGAATCTGATATACGAACCTTCTTTCCAGTCCGTAAAGAAATGGGGCTACATTTTTGAATTTCTTATTGTATATTTATAAATATATTCATTCAGTTTTTTAATGATGGGTTGTCAAACCAAATCTTGTTGTAATATCCTGATGTAAAAAAAAATCGGGATAAGAAGTGAAGGTAATCGGAGCTTATGCAATCTGGAGGTTTAAGATCGATCCAATAAACAGGCATCATTTCCCCCTTTCCAGGTAGTCGATAAAGATAATACCATTTAAATTCAATAAAACAGTGGCTATTTCACCGCTAGCCGACGTAACCGATTTTGACTTTTTTGAAACTGGATTATTTGGATAAATCTATTATTTTGACTGGTCCTTTCATTCTCGTGTGTGATAATGGAACGTCTCATAAACTCATTTGCTCAAATTTTGTTTGAAACCTTGACGCAAGCTTTTTCGAGCCTAATGTTCGTTTAAGCCATTAAAAATACGATTTTATGGGATGTTATTGTATTATCTTGTTTATCACAAGTTTCATTGCTGGATAGTCGTCGATCAATATCACGGAGCATATCCGCATAAAAATTCTTAAGGCGCATAAGATTTACGTTTCCATACAGGACACTTAAAACCGGAACAAAACAAATCGTATGCTTTGTTAGAAACTTATCAACTATAGCCCCTTTAAAAACCTTCCAAAAGTGATTATGTAAGATAAATGTCACTGTCAGGACTTTCTAAAATTCGATAATAAACATCAAATTTTAATTAAGAAGCTGCCTTTGCTTCATATGTAATGGGTTTTATATAAATATTTATAAATTGCGGTAACTAGAGGATTAAATCATCAGTATAAAAAATAAATTAATAAAATCATCCCATAAAATATTTTGTTAATTTACTGAAAACTCTCTAGCCATCAGGGAGTTGGATGTTTGAGCCCGAAGGAATGTAGTGTATGATAAAAATTGGTGTCTTAATCATCCATTTTTCAAGAACTCATTAAAACTCACTCAACAATCATCTATCTAAGGAAGAAATTAAAAGATCATCTGAAAAAAAGGGTCAACTTTCCAAAAATTTATGATTTCAGATTAGATACTGCCTCATTAACTTAATTTATTTAGTCCGACGAAAAAAATAAAATAATAAAGTCATTCTGTAAATATTTATACAAAACGAACCCGCGGTGCACACGCGTCGTCATTATTAACTCTCAAACAATTTCCCATACTTTTTAATTATCCCCCAAAAAAAATCGAGGCAAACAGAAAAAATGTAATTATTTTATATAACAAGAGCATAAAAGGTTATCGCGCTTTTCTTATGTACTGAAGTAACCCATTCAAACCAATTTCCAACGAGATATGATTTTCAACAAATCGAATTGAAAGAATTCTGGCGATAAGAAAAAAAAATAAAAATTCTTAACGATAGAGGCACAACACAATTAATAATCGAATTTCTTATCATTGTTTAGCTGCGCGAGCCAAACGAATCTACTGAATAACATCAAACTCACCTAGAAGCGTATAAACAATACCAAAGACCGCAATTGTTGTCCATAGCAACGCTGGTATTGTGTCTGGTGGCGTTGAAGGGCATGATGGATTTTCCATTGCGCTCTGCAAATAAAGTAAATAAACAGAAAATTAATATTATACAATTTTATTAAAGCGCACACACACATACACACACAAACAAAATAAAATTAAATTTTCAATTTAAAACTAAACAAGGAAAATCGTAAAAAAAAATTCCTTCATTTCCCGAGCTCCTTTTATAAACTTGTTGTCGTTGTTGTTATTGTTTTTATGATATGATTTTATTGTTTGGGAAAATATGTATATACATACATACATATATACTCGTACATACCAACAAACAAACAATTTTCACTTATCATAATTATATTTATACTTGCTTTATAATAAGTTTTCGTAATGCTTTTCATTGCTTGAGAACTGTACTGAGTATGATGAAAACACACCAGTAGTTAGATATAACGACATAAACATAAATGTTATGATGTCTTGTTGTTTAAATTTTATAATCGTGATCTAAATTTGTTGATAACATAGCAATGCTATTAGTCAGTTTGTTAAAGTCCCTTGGTAGGGTGAGTTGGGCGATATCTACTTGTTTTAAAGGAAGTTAAATTTGCAATAAGAAAATTCCATTTAGCGAGGTACTTTGCGATTTATTGGATATATTGCATGAGGGAATTTGAGAGCCAAGAACTTTGTCAGGTTAAAATCGTTGAACACAGTTCACAAAAGTAGTTAAAATATAGCCTCGCCCAAAGATCGCAGGGTATCGTCTTAGTAACTGGCCAACATTAGTGTTGGTTTCAGCGGGAGCAGTTTTTGGATAGTTTAGAGAACAAAGGTTTTATTTATTCTCGATTGCAGCATCTCTACTGCAGATCATCCAAAAGAGATTTTCAAATAATTATTTCGCGGAATGTAAATTACAAATGACATGCTATGGAGAAACTTTTATAGCGGTGTTTTTGTGATTTAGGGATCTGAAATTGTTATAGATGACCTTTGTCTATTCAAAACTAGTGTTAACAAAATTGATAGAATTTAGGCCCAATCAATAATATGTTGAAAAGTGAAAACTATCAGAGTTATAATTTAGGATGAGAGAGATACCAGGCCGTGTTAGGATCAAAGATAGTACCAATTTCTTTCTATGAACAAAATGCTCCTTAATATCTTATAAAGTATGATAAAGCTAACAAATCTTTCCACCACATGAATTCTAAAGGCGCCGTTAAAATAATTAAAAAAGTTGTAAAGTTAAAAATTTTTTAAAAGTTTCAAATTAATATTTTTAAATAGTTTAAAAAGTTTCAGTTTTGAGTTTAAACTAAACTGTTTAATCTCAAACTTCAAATTTTCAAAACTTTAAAAAGAAATTAAATTATAAAGTTTAAAAAGTCTTAAAATTTAAAAGTCTACAAGTCCAAAATCTAGAACACTAAGAGTCTACAAGCCAACAAGCAAAGAGTATGTAATACCATAACACTACATACTCTTTGCTAAAAATATCAATTTTAGAAGTTCATTATTCTACACGCATACAAGTAATAAATCATAAGTGTACAAGTTTACAAGCTAGAAAATTTACAAGTCATGAAGTCTACAAGTATCCAAGTCTTCAAGTGTAAACGTCTCCAAGTCTTCAAATTTTCAAGTGTACGTTCACAACTCTAAAAGTTTATCAGTTTACAAATCCTAAAAGTCCTAAAACTCCTAAAAGCTCTAAAAGTGTATAAGTATAATAGCATAAAAGAGTAAAAGTGTAAAAGTGTAAAAGTGTAAAAGTGTAAAAGTGTAAAAGTGTAAAAGTGTAAAAGTGTAAAAGTGTAAAAGTGTAAAAGTGTAAAAGTGTAAAAGTGTAAAAGTGTAAAAGTGTAAAAGTGTAAAAGTGTAAAAGTGTAAAAGTGTAAAAGTGTAAAAGTTTAAAAGTGTAAAAGTGTAAAAGTGTAAAAGTGTAAAAATGTAAAAGTGTAAAAGAGTAAAAGTGTACAAAAAAAATTGTTTTCGAACTTTTATTTTATCAACGAGTGTGTAACGAAATCCCGGTTTTTTTTAAATCGCGGTTTTTAAAATCCCGGTTTTGTGTAATTTCCCGATTTTTAGGAAATCCGGTTTGAACTTAAATATGTGGGAAAAGGGTCCCATTCGAAACGCGATATTTTAAAACGCGAATTATCAAAACGCGATATTTCAAAACGCGATAATTCAAAACGCGATACGGTACAAAACGCGATATGGAACAAAACGCGATATTTCAAAATGCGATATTTCAAAACTCATTATGGCACAAAACGCGATATGGTACAAAACAGGAGTCTAGCATCGGGTTATATCAGGCGGGTGAAGGGGAAATTTAATTTCAGTTTATAGGAATTTAAAAATCGATAGGGGTGAGAGTATATAGGACCGGTATCAATCGGGTCGCCGCGCTCCCGTCGGTTCGCAATGCACATTCTGTACCATAACGCGTTTTGAAATGTCGCGTTTTGAAATATCGCGTTTTGTACCATATCGCGTTTTGTACCTATCGCGTTTTGAAATATCACGTTCTAAAATATCGCGTTTTGTACCATATCGCGTTTTGTACTTTATCGCGTTTTGAAATATCGCATTTTGAAATATCGCATTTTGTACCATATCTCGTTTTGTACCATATCTCGTTTTGTCATATCTCGTTTTGAAATACCGCGTTTTGAAATATTGCGTTTCGAGCGGATTCGGTGGGAAAATGGGACTCTTATACGATTATTTGACTAATTTCAAAAATGAGTTTGCAATAAAGTTCGAGGAAATGGTTGATAGGGATGGAATTTGGCCATTTCGACCTCCCGCTTGCCCATGAGAGTTATCAAAGGGAGTGTAACGAAATCTCGGTTTGTCAAAGTCTCAGTTTTTTTTCTAAATCTCTGTTTTCAAAATCCCGGTTTTCACAATCTGGTTTTGTATAAAAAATTCGATTTTTAGGAAATCCCGGTTTAAATTTTATGTGAGGAAATGGGACTTTTAAATGATTTTTGACAAAATTCAAAAATCAGTTTGCGATAAACTTCTAGAAAATGGCTAATAGGGATGGAATTTGGATGGAGGGCTAAGTGCCCGTGAGATTTATCAAAGCCGCCTCTACCATTATTGCATTTCAAAATGTTGTATTAACAAAATATTGCTTTTTTTATTAATCTTGCAACTACAAAATGTTGCAAGTACCAAATCTTTCAATTAAAAAACTTTATTAATTATTTTGTGCAATAAGAACTAGAAGAAAAGAAAACCGGGATTTTGAAAATCGGAATTTTCAAAACCGGGACACCGAAAACCGAGATTTTGAAAAGCGGGATTTTGAAAACCTGGATTTCGTAGTACACCCTTTATCAACACTTGGAGAATTTTGAAACTGTAGATAATGTATAATGTTTTAGAGTAAACGTACATCCAAGCACGTTTCTACTAGCGTAAGCAGCACCTACCAAGTGTAAAAGTCTAATATTTTTAGTCTAAAAGTCTAATAGCCTAAAAGTTTCCAAGTCTATAAATCTTCGAGTCTGCAAGTCTAAAACTCTACAACTTTGCAATTCTACAAATTTATACTCGTAAGTCTAAACTTTAGATTGTTATAAGTGGGCCGCAAAGTTTTAAGTTGTGGGCCGCAAGTTTGATATGTTTGGTTTAAAGTCTACCATTAGTAAATCTATATGTCTATAAGTAAAATTAGCATAATTCTAGAGCTATAAAAAACTTGGAGCAAAAAACACGCGAATTACAAGTGTCTTTTGTAAAAATACTCAAGAACACGTGAAAATGTAAAGAAAGTACACGGCTTGCTCGTGAAGGAGAATATTGTAGTCGTATCATGTGAAAAATTGTAGATAGTTGCAGTCGGCCTTCCTAAAGACTTTTCAAGTATTGGAAGCAGCCATGCATAAAAGAGTAATAGACAACGATAATAAAATTAAAAATTAATTTTTTATGAGAAATATACTCTGGCAAATCATGATGAATAGACTCACGCTTGAACAACGCTACAAAATTATTAAAATTTACTTTGAAAATCAGCGTCAATTCGCGCAACTTATAGACGACTTCGTGATTTTTATGGCGCACATAATCGTTCATCTGAGCAAGCCATCCATCAAACTGTGGATACATTTCGTACCACATACTCTCTCGTCGAATTTGACGCCTTGGAAGCCAGCATTGTTCGTGTTATTCGTGACATACGGCCAGCAGTGCTCGAAAAAGTGGCCCAAAATTGGACTCCAGAATGCGTTTCGTCAAGAACAGCCGCGGTGCCCATATGCCCGAAATAATTTTCAAATATTAATGTCATGTATTAATCTTTGGAATAAAAAAAAATTTTTGATTACAATTTAATTTTTTGTGTTATTTTTTACAATTTCAAGTTCTATCGGGCTTAAAAAACACCCGTTGTCAGAACGAGGCAGAACACAAGTGTAACGAGACCTTAGTAATTATCAAGCGGCGTGTATCTAACGTCAAACTGCAAATAGTTGAGCATAAAAATTAGGCAGAATTAATCTTCAGCAGGAAATGATTTTTATCCAGGTTGCAGATTCTGAGATCGTCTCAAAATATTGCATCAAATATTTGATTTCTGCAAGACTTTCATTCAAGGTCCACGATGAATACGTTAGTATCATAGCAACTACAGCAAATGAGTAATGACATGAATGGTATGGTTGAATTTCTTGAACAAAGCGAACTTGACTACGTGATGTATCACTTCGCACGTGGATAGAAGTAAAATTTCATTATATTATGTTTCATTTTAAAACTTATAAAGCTGATCTACAAAATGTGTGTCCAACGATTAATATATTTTATATTATTAAGTTTTGAAATCTAGTGGGAAGTTAGAACTTTCAAATTTAGTGAATAAAATTTTTTTGTTTCACAGGCATTTAATATTAAAATTTCTCTATGTTTCGATTATAATATTATCTAAAATGAGTAAAAGTAAGAACGTAAGTCAAAACTTCAAGAGGCCAAAAGCATAAAAGTTCAAAGCTCAAAAATTCAAAACTATAAAAGCCCCAGTCCAAGTACAAGTCTAAGTTAAAATCCAAGTCCAAGTGCAAATTCAAGATCAGGTCCAAGTTCAAGTTCACGTCCGAGTTCACGTCCGAGTTCAAGTCCAAGTCCAAGTCCAAGTCCAAGTGCAAGTGCAAGTGCAAGTGCAAGTGCAAGTGCAAGTGCAAGTGCAAGTGCAAGTGCAAGTGCAAGTGCAAGTGCAAGTGCAAGTGCAAATGCAAATGCAAATGCAAGTGCAAGAGCAAGAGCAAGTGCAAGTGCAAGTGCAAGTGCAAGTGCAAGTGCAAGTGCAAGTGCAAGTGCAAGTGCAAGTGCAAGTGCAAGTGCAAGTGCAAGTGCAAGTGCAAGTGCAAGTGCAAGTGCAAGTGCAAGTGCAAGTGCAAGTGCAAGTGCAAGTGCAAGTGCAAGTGCAAGTGTAAGTGCAAGTGCAAGTGCAAGTGCAAGTGCAAGTGCAAGTGCAAGTGCAAGTGCAAGTGCAAGTGCAAGTGCAAGTGCAAGTGCCAGTGCAAGTGCAAGTGCAAGTGCAAGTGCAAGTCCATTTTCAAGTCCACGTGCAAGTCCAAGACCAAGTCCAAGTCCAAGTTCAAGTCCAAGTCCAAGTCCAAGTACAAGTCTAAGTCTAAGTTTAAGTTCAAGTCCACTTCAGTGACATTGCCGACTGCTTAGGACGAAGGAATTGTGATTAGACGATTAAACTCAAAGCTTGCACCGCGAAAATACCGACCACGATTTTCCTATGAGTAGTAATATGTAGGACTAAACGTTCATCGAATCTGTGTCAAATTCTCACGCGGTTCCGTCAACATTAATTTGTTCTAGTGGGATTTGAAGCCAAGAGACGTTGAGCGTCGTTTTTTTGCCTGTGAACAACTGCTTCAGCGGCAAAAAAGGAAGGGTTTTCTTCATCGCATCTTTACAGGTGGTGAAAAATGGATTCATTACAGCAACCCAAAGAGAAAAAAATCATGGGGATCATGCTTCTACGTCGTCAGCTCGGCCGAATATTCATGCTGCGAAGGTTATGCTGTGTATTTGATGGGACCAGTGCGGTGTTATTTATTACGAGCTGTTAAAACCGAACGAAACCATCACTGGGGAACGGTATCGAACTCAATTGATGCGATTGAGCCGAGCATTGCGTGAAAAGCGGCCACAATACAAGCAGAGGCACGAAAAAGTAATTCTACAGCATGAAAACGCTCGGCCTCACATTGCCAAACCCGTTAAAACGTACTTGGAAACGCTCAAATGGGAAGTCCTACCCCACCCGCCACATTCCCCAGATATTGCGCCGTTCGATTATTATTTGTTCCGTTCGATGGCACATGGTCTGGCTGATCAGCAGTTCCGCTCATATGAACACATCTCAAAATGGCTTGATTCGTGGATAGCCTCAAAAGACGAACACTTCTACCGTCAAAGTATTCCGACAAAGCGAACCACCGACTTTGCCAGAAAGATGGGAAAAAGTTGTCGCTAGCGATGGGCAATACTTTGAATGATTCATTTGTAACCATTTTTTCACAATAAAGTTGCATTTTCATAAAAAAAACAGCGAGAATTTAGTTGCGCACCTAATACAAGTGAATTTCGAAATCGAAAGAAAAAGGGAAGTGCATATAAAACAAAGCTTTCTGTCAGAAGCACGAAAGATTATCGATCCGTTGGGACCCTTATTTATTAAAGTCAAAATACTTTTCCACAGTCTGCGGCTGCAGAAAATCGGATAGGATGAAGGGTAACCGCCAGAATTAAAGACAGCATGGATCAATCTTCGAAAGGGCCTCCGCTAAACATCAGAATTGGCATTCGGTGCGGTGCTTTATACTCCGGTAAATCAAATCATAGGTATGCTATATCAATAACGGTTCGTTCTGTAACAATGTCGACAGACTCAAACATTGTATTATAGTGCCCGTGCAGTGAGCCATTTGCATAACCGATTGCACAATTAGGAAGAAAACAACCGAACAAGTTCGGCGCTCAGAATTCAAATGTGTTAAAATTTTGTATAACGCCAGATTCAGCAAGCAACAAAGACAAACTGATGAGAAAATGAGGTGGCGAACCAGAAAATGCTTTTATATTTGCAAATTAGTGATTTTGCTGACGAATATCGATGCCTTTGAAACCAATTCCCGAGAAAGGCAGAGCAACTAAACCCGTGTCTGAATTATATTTTTAATGGATCTGACAGAGTGTTATATTTTTGAGACTGAAGTATACATCCCAAACTCATTCAAAAAATTTTCCAGGACTAAGGTCACGCTATTGGGTCTAAGCAGTTCAACAATTTCACTGAATTTGATGCTAAATACCAATAACACGTAGAATGTACGAATTGTAATTATAAGAAAAATTAAAATATTTCACACAATATAAATTCCACGGCTGGCTTAACCGTACCTACCCAACAGTTAACCCAATTTTTCAGAACATTTTCGATCGTATCTCATCAGGCTCCTATCTAACAGCTTCTCACAAAAATAGTTTAACGGAATCAAACCGCAGCGGCGTCAAAGTGCAAAAGACTGATTGATGCGTTTGCTGTGTGGCAAGTTGTGCCGTCCTGTTGAAACCAAGCATCGTGTATCCTCTTCTTGAATTCTGGGTAATAAAAACTCGTTTATCATGACTCGGTAATGCTCCCTATTGATTGTAAAGGCCGTTCCTTGCTCATTTTCGAAAAAATGGACCGGCGGTCCAAAATCGACATCCAACAGTCACTCGTGGATTTTCGAAGCCCCAACTGCGACAATTTTGCTTGTTGACGTAGCCTCCGAGGTGAAAATGAGCTTCGTCGGATAAAATGATTTCTGTTTTATGCAAAATTCTCATCAAAGTGGCGAGTTAATGTTGATGGTTGCTCAGACACATTCTGTGTTGATTTATCCAATAACAATCCAGATTTACGAACACGCTTCACAAATTGATCCACAAATTGCTTTTTCGACATTTCATTTCTACAGAATTTTCCACATAAATTTCTTCAAGTTCTCAATATTTCCCAATTTTGTTCAAGCGTAAAGCGACCCATTGATGATTTTCATAGTTCTGACCTCTAAAAAGCACTTCTATATAAAATATAAACACAAAGCGTTTAGGAAGGCTGTAAGCCTGAATGGTGTAACATAATTTTTCCTAATTCCGTTATCAACCTATCCCAATGATACTTCAAGTTCATCCTCCTCCATTTTTTTTAAATTATTTTTTTTAATACGGTAAACTAGGCTATTATCTGGGTACCCCAAAAGCCATACCGTTCCCCTCTACTCGACTGAGCAGCGGGAACCAATGCCGCATGGGGTACCAGACAGATAGTAGCAATTCTGTGAACAAACTGGGTTGGCTTTAGCGGTATTTAAATTCAAAAATTCAATTTTTTTTTTTTTTAGAAAAAAGTTTGAATTCAATTTCTCAATTTCAGGCAGCTTTTAGTGTGGCCGAAAATCGGCCAAATTAATTTTTTGTGTCATTTAAGTGATAAATAGTGTAATGAATGTGTAAAGAAAATAACAAACTATTTGTTGTGAGTATGGCAGCGGCCATGCCTTTTCAGTGTGCCTGACCTAATTCTGGGTGGTTTGTACACAGACAGTTGAATTTCTTACATTGTCGTTTTCCTGTACCGGATCCCCGAATATTCAGTTCATCTGTGGCAAGTACCAACCCACACTCCGGGGGTGAACTAGTATTTGTGATGGTTTCTTAGATAATTCATTCTTTTTACAATAATTCATGTTATGGAATGATCTTGGGTGGTATAAAGGGCTGCTCAAAAAATCGTCCCATCATTCCGCATACCAGTCGGAATCGTAAAGTCAAAATTTCCCATTTTTTTGTGGCTAGAAGTTACCACAGGTTAAATTTCGTCATTTTTTTTAAATTTGGTGAAAATGGAATTTCCATTCAATAACTTTATACTTAAGAGTCGCGTATTTTTCAGTTCAGTTTTTCAAATTTTAAATTATCTTCCTTCGGGATGGCGTCGGCGCAGTCTACTCGTTTAGATACTAGTTGCATCCAGGGTATGGCTCAACCGGTTGATCACGCTTAGAGGACTGCAAGTGGATGTGCATTGAATACAAGCTGTTCATAGATTAATTGAGTTCGCAAAGTTATGGAAATTCACAACAGCAACCAGCGTGGTGTTGTTCCTATTTGAATGAACGGTTCGCCACTCACACAGTCAGTACTCGTCCAAGGGGATTTTGAATTATGACTGTGACGTAAGAGGGCAAGAGAACTGTCTCAGTCAACTAGATAAATTAATGAAATACCAAATGGCTTCACCAAGGCAATGTGTCTTACTTGCGAGAAAGTTCAAACTATGAATGCCATTGCTGGTTGGGTTGACATTTCGTATTTCATCTAAAACAATTTCATTTCCTTTTTCCTTATCCTTGTTTCACCCGAGTAGTGGAAATTTTGCTGTCATCCCGTGGCTGGGGCAGAGGAGACTGTGGTTGTTTTTGTATTATTTAAATTTAAAATTAATTTTCTTTTAATTAAGATTAGGTCCATTTAGGTTAGTAAATCTAGTTTTTAAATAATGATACATCTGACTCATTTAACTAGAGATGAATTGGTGATCGAATGTTAATTAAGAGGAATTCACACAGAGGGTCGTGAGCAAGCGATAATTGTTGGAAGAAGCTTTTAAACGAGAGCGAGGAGGCTTTTTTTGTACTCCGCTGTTCGCACATAGGGCAACATAGGGTGACATCTCTTGTGGAAGGATATAATTTTATGAGAACGGCGTATCAAAAAATTGTCGAAGTACCAGTAAAACAAAATCAATGAATGTATCCATATGCATTTAACAATTTTTTTGTTGCTGCAATACTACCAGAGCGAATTTGATTATCAAGTTAAGTGCAACAACAGCTGCATATTATCTATGGGACATAACGCGAGTCGACATTGCAGTTCCAATACGAGGAATTCAACCAAGGAAGCGTACAAATCAAAGTTTTGACCATTTTTACTGTCTGTAGAAACTCCAAACCAAACGTTAACTCAGTAACTAAAAAACAACCACATCACGGATTCAGTTTCAACGAAGCATAATTCATCATTCAAGGTATTTCAATGGCTCTAATTAGTTCATCTACCCTGATGCAATATTATGATTGATTCGATTTGAAACATCTGTTTTTTTATATCTAATCTTTGTAATGATTCTATGGCAATTTCTAGTAAAACATCTTAGAATAAGACTTTAGAAGTAAATTCTAAAATAAAACTATTCTTAAGCTAACTAATTTTAAGAGATACTGGGAACATTTAAAAAGTAAGATCAAAAGTGTTTAGCTGTACATAATTTCTTACAATCTTGCGACTTTGAACGATCAAACTAGTTAAGTTTTCAGTAACTTTTTGTTTAGTAACTAAACAAAAATAGCATTTTTTTACAATTAGAATGTTCATATATAATAATAGTCAATAGTATCTAGATTTAACAGTTAGCAATCTAAAGACTGAATCCTTAAACTACGTTCTTTTTAAATAGAGTATGAGATCTCTTTTCTCATGGAAAATGGAATTTGATCTAATTGCGTTATCAACCCATCCCGGTGATACCCCAATTTCATCCTCCTCCATTCTTTTAATTATTTTTTTAATCCGGTAAATTAGGCTTTTATCTGGGCACCCCAAAACCCCCACCGTTCCCCTCTACACGACTGAGCTGCGGAAACAAATACCGGGGTACCAGACAGATAGTAGCAATTCTGTGAAAGTGGGTTGGCTTTAGCAGTAGCTAAAGTTTAACCCATTTCCATGGGTTATGGAATGATACGACTTCCATTCCAAGGAATTTACTAATACTCTTCTGTTGGTTTCCGTTTTCATTTGCTAAGTGCCAGATTGGGAAAATGGAAAACAAACACCATATCTCTTAATTACCCTATTTACCGACGAATAGAATGATAAAATACATTAACCTTACCCATAGACCCCGACAAGATGGAAATATGCAAAACACCAACTACCAAAATATAGAAAATGTCTAACGATTAAATAACAAAAAAAAAATTCTGTACTCAGAGTGTAATTCAACACAAATTTGTGCCAATAAATTTTTATTACGTACTGTAATCTTCTTTTCGTGACGTCATTCCACAAAAATAAATTTATGCCATACATCTTACCAAGATTTTCCATCCAACAATTAGTGTTTGTGTGTGTGTGTGTATTTGTTGTTTAAGTAGAGGACGATTAAATGGATTGGAGTTTTTTGTCCTAAAAATATAAGAAATTTTCCAACATTTTCCGTCCTCCTTCTCCTGCAAATTTTGTGTTATCTATTGTGGGGTGTGGGATAATACGCCTTATAAAATACCGATTCGGATTCATAAAACAACAAAAATAAATGTATGTCAGGGACTATTCATATACATATACACACATAAATACATAGACAAGAAAATTTAAAAAAGAAAATGTTTTCTGTTGTTCATATAAACAGGATAATAGTTTTTAGTTATGGAAAAAGTCCTTTTTATTTAATTTGTATGTATATGTCTACGCTATACACAGCCTTACATTACACAATAAACATGCCGATGGGAAATGCTGGAAAAATGATGTCATGACGTAAATATTATAAACGATGTGCATGTTATGTTGCTTTTTTTTGCTGCACAGTAGTTTTGTTTGTATAGATGTGCTGTTTATGTAAGAAGATCATTGACTCGGTAAAATAGCGAACACAAAAAGTTCAACAGGGCACGGGTACGATCTGGCCCAATTTAATTATTTCTATTATTTTGTTGACACAGATTAAAATCAAGCCAACAAATTATATTTTTTTTGTGTGTACTGTGGTTGTGAATCATCTGGCTTTTTTTTACATTTATTTTATGGAAGTAAGCGCACCACACAGAGGTAACATAAAACGAGATATGGATTAAAGGTGTTAGATAACAAATTAAGCATATACGAGATACTTACTGTTAGTGCTGCTCTCTGTACCAATGTTATCTCTACCGTTTCCATTAAGAATGGCTCCATAATGTTATAAAACCGAAACAAGAACAGCAACGATAAAAAAAAATGTTAAATTCATAATATGCCAGGGATTACCTTGTTTTGTACTCTTGTCGTTTTGTATTATGATATTTCCAGGAAATCCAGAACGACAATACGGGTTTCTACAAAATAAAGTTGGGGCGATACATAAAAGTTGGTGGAATATAAATTGGATAAAATTTATTTGGTACGAACCTGTGGACAAACATTCGGAAAATGTAAATTTTTATTAAAAATAATAAAATGTTTGGAAAACTCTGTATATACATTTCATTCCCAGCGAGACACAATTTAATATTGAAAAATGTTTTAACAGCATTGGAGGATACATTATTGTGGAAATTTGATGGAAAATCGATCGGTTAATTATACGAGTAGCATTTCGGGGAATAAACTGTTTAAATTTTGTTGAACTTCATTTGTTTTTCATTTGTCCATCAACAAAATTAGTGTTTGGAAGAGATTACCAATTTTCGCCAAATTACACTGTAAAATTGATTCCTTTTCCTTCTAATGGTTAGTACCCAACTTTAGCTTATATAACTTAGTGAACGAACAAGATCGGAGAAGCGTTTTGGTTAGTTTAGACACTGATTTAGAACATATGGCTAAGACAGCTGATAATATTTACGACGTAGATAAGCCTTTAGGAGTAAGCAGCGTGTCATCACAGGGTGACAGTGAATTAGCTGCTCAAGTTAACGAATTAACAAAGAAGTTTGATAGATTCTTACAATCGCGCAGTCTAGCGTATTGCAAGTTCTACGACCATTTCAAAGCCTTTCACTATGCAAGAAACTAAGTAAAGTAATCGCGTATGGCGACTAGCGATACTGTTACTTCAGTCAACACTCGTCTCATTATTACAAATCGTATTACAAAAGTTCAATTTCTAGTTGGCACAGGTGCCGATCGGTGATTCCACCCTCTTGTCGTCAAAATTGTCGTCCCACGATATGTACATTTTATGCTGCAAACGGCACATAAATCAATACATTTGGTACTCTATCTTGACTTGGGCCTTCGACACAATTCTTGGAAGTTTATTATAGCTAACGTTAGTAAACCAAATATTGGAGCTGATTTTTTGTCTAATTATGATTTGTTAGTTGGGCTCAAAAATCGGAAACTCATTGACTCTGTAACATCGGTAAGAGTGAATGCTTTATGTGTTTTGGAAGACAATACAAATATTTGTGCGATCAGTCCAATTTCGCCGAACGGTCTTAATAAAGATATCGTCAAACTTTTTCAGAAATTCAAAGAGATTAGAAGAGAATCACCTCAGCTGAATGAATTCAAACTCAATGTTACTCATGCTATTGTCACTGTAGGTCCTCCGTGCGCAGCGAAAGAGCGTAGACTAGCACCTGACAAGCTTCATATTGCAAAAGCTGAATTCGAGTCTCTAATTTATCAAGGTATATGTAGACCATCGTGTAGTGAGTGGTCAAGTCCACGCGTGTTGAGGAACCTCGTTTGCCATCAAAGTTAATATTTGAGAAAATTGATGAAAGGCAACCTGGTGATGTTGAACTTAAACAGCTATTATTCAAACCAAATCTCAGATTCATTAACATACCTTTGTTTAGTTCTGATAAAACTATCACATACGAAAGTTCAACTGGCGAAATGCGACCATACTTTCCTGGTCAATTTCGTTACCAAATTTTTGTCGATTATGATGGATTATCGCATCCTAGCATATGAACCATAGTCAAAATGATGAAACGGAAATATTTTTGCTCTGACATGGGTAGGGATAACCGGGCGTTCGCAAAATCTTGTCAACCTTGTCAGAAATCAAAAACTACGAGACATGTTAGTTTTCCTTCAGCGAATTACCAACTTACAACAAAGCGTTTTGATCAAATCCATGTTGACATTATTGCTCGGTTAGCAGATTCTGAAGGTTCGAAATTTTGTGTAACTATAATTGATCGTTATACATGCTTGTTTGAAGTTTGTCCGATTTGTTGTTTTGGTCTTCCATCGGCTATTACCGCAGATAGAGGCGCACAATTCGAGTCTCAACTGGTCTCGGACTTAGCAAAATTAATTGGTTTTGAACACTAGAGAACTACAGCGTATAATCCACCTTATAATGGAATCATTGATCGTTTTCATCGTACGCTTAAAGCATCTCTGATGTGAATTTCTAATACGCAATGGACAAAATCGTTACCTACGGTACTTTTAGGGTTAAGAACAAGATTTAAGAACTTCTTCGGGTGAATCGATCTATGGCCAACCATTTCTTTGTTCCTTCAACCAATAACCAATAATGCCTGCAGCACGTTACAACAAAGAACGAATTTTTGTGCTCAAGGAATTATCTACTTGTTCACTTGTATTCGATAGAACAGATTCTGAACGAAGGTCCTTGCAACAGCCTTACGAAGGTCCGTACCAAGTTGTCAAACGGAATGATAAAAATTTCACTCTCGTGATTCGTGGTAAAGAGACTGCTGTCTCAATTAATCGTAAGCCGTAGAATCCGAATCTGTAATAAAAACTACGGGTTCCTATTTTAATTTAACAGTAATCCCCACCCCTGCCCCCTCCCTACAAGAAGAGGAGGAGGGATCGTATTTCATTTTAGTACTAATGTATGTAATGATTTATTTATTTATTGCAAGAAATCTATTCTGTGATGTTAACTATGATAGTGAAAATTGTTGACATGGACGGTTTTAGGACAATTTATTCAAAAACAATTCTCCAAATAGAATAATTCACAAAAATAACGCTAATCGACGATACTGTAAAAGCGACATTTGCTCTTCAAACAATATGATAGCCGAAAATGTCGGCATGGAATGTTAAAGCATAATTTAAAAAAAATTAACGATAATCGACAGTACTCTGAAAGCGACATAACATCGAAAGTTTTTCAAATGATATGATGGCCCAAAATGTCTTGGGATACTCCGAAAGTGACATATTTTATCGAAAGTTCTTCAAACGGTATGATAGCCAAAAATGTCGTATTAATCGCAGTCTCTAATAGTATCTACAGACAGCTAGCGCCCTCCGGATCAAGTAATCGTATCTGTGTATTGCGAATCACAGATAGACACATTTTTTCGTTTCTCTCTAAAAAATCCGGGTATTATGACTGAGACCTTTAGACATGGTCTTCAAGGTTCAAAGAGAGAACGGGCAACAGTACCAAACTCAATTGCAAAATTGGATAAGGGCCCAGAAAATGCTTAAAATGTCCAATAAGATTCCGATAGCAGAAAAAACCGTTAAGGTTAAGAAAACGATCAAATCGGCGAAGCAGTTTATGGAACATGTGGGTGTTCATTTGGTAGCTTCTTGTCCAATCGGCATAAATCTCAAGAAGAATGGCTTATGGTCGCGAAAAAGGTCGTGTTGCAGTCTTCTTCAATAACGTACATAATGAACAGGTGGTGCCTATAATCGATAATAATCGATAAGGCCCATGAAACGGATGTTTAGAACATTCTCCTGTAGAAGAGCAGGGTAGTAAAGGACTTGCATCCCAGATATACCGATTTCCAACTGGAAATTTTCAATGTGGAAGAGCCAAAGGCTGACTACAGGTCACCTACAATTACACTAAATAAAGAGTCTCTGAGTGTACTGGCGCAGTTCGTCCATTGGATGAATCAAAATCTCTGGCGTATATCAGTATACCTCCAGCTACTTCTATACGAAGGGGAAGATATAACTCCTGACATTATAGAAAGTTTCTTAAAAGAGGCTCATATGAAGAAAACGATGCAAATTTACGGCACACTAGTTGGGAAATTAAGGATACGAACGATAGATGTAAGCTACTTCTTTATTTCATTCTAAATACCAAGCTATGTATATAGAACTTTGGCTATAAGCCAAAGTTTATATCCACCAATAGGCAAAAAGTCTAAGATCTTACACTTTTTAATAGTTCAAAGATGAATAGTACGGTTGACGTGTTCTCTGACGCATTGAACTTAAACATCGTTTTCCGTTCCCAAACCACAGCAGTGTACTCCAATCTGAAGTAATTGCGTTAAGCAAGGTTGTACTTTGGTTGAGTTGTAATAACTATATTAGGTTTCAATTAAAGCACTAAAATCAAATTACGACGAAAGAGCACACAATTGTTCCTCCAAGAGACATCAGTTCAACATTCACATGATCTAAGTGTCACGGAATTTAAATATTATTGGGAATTTAAGGACAGATGAATACATTCATCGAGGTACAATCTGCCTCATCTCAAATAAAATAGCGAATGTTGAAATGCTGTTTGCTAAGTATAGTGCACGCTAATGCTTTTAAAGGAAGCTGTGAGACTAACGAATGACAGATGGTTTTATAGATTATAGCGCTTCATGTGCAATAATTACGCAAATCATCAAGCCTATACCTCCCAAGTATGGGTGCTACTATACAGGATCGAAAATGTCGCGTTGTGTTTTTTCACGTAATTACTGTCCTTTCTGACATCAAAAAGTCGCAACATCCTTGTAACTTTAAGACCATTTTAACGATACGGGCCAATATGTGTATACGCTTGTTACTCAGGCATTCGAAACTCACTTTTGAATTCTATTTTCATCACGAAAACTGAGTTCTATCATAATCAGTTAGGAAATTGTGATGAAAGTCTCGGTTAAATGATCCTTGGCGAAAACATCGACACGAAATTCAAGGATTATAAAAAATCAAAAGAAAATGGCCGAAAAAAATATTTTATAGGTAAAAAACTTTTCTGAATGAAATTTAAGATCAAATTTCAACTAAATTCAGTTTTGACAAAAAAAAATATTCGACGTTTTTGCAAATAGAAAATAGTTTTGATGTTGAAGATTTAGGAGCGGCGATTCGAAAGAAATAAAAAGTTATTAAATATCAATGTATATACCGAGTGCTCAATTGAAATCTAATGTGCAAGAATGGTGCCTCCTTGAATGGATCTCGCACCACCAATCTGACTACGGATTGTGTGCTAACGAAAATTTTTCGACTACGGCATTAGTAAGTTCTGTTTAAGAAACTCTGCTTGCTCTATCTAACGAGCAGGTTGTTTATTTGCAGGTTGTATATTTTGTATTTTTCATTAAATCTCAATGAGTTCAGTTTATTTTGGTTTAGAGAATTGCATAGAGAGATTGCATTGCTCGAAACACAAGGGAAAGACGACTAGAGAGACTATGACAGGCGTCAACAGAATTTGCATGCGAAGATGTCCAAGCCTAAAAAGTTTAAATAAAATATAAAAACAAACTACAAACTTACTAGGGAACCACGCTTATATTTAAATGTACTAAAAAGGAGAAAATCAATCTTTCTATGTGGTACAAATTTTAATAAAGGTATGGGGCGCTAATCAACAAAGCTCAGATATTGCTAGAAGTTAAATATGTTATAACTAAATGTTTACACATCTGAGAGCCACCACGACCAAGTGAATTTAACAATACAAACAGAGAATTATTAAGGAGGAAAGTTATAATGTTGAAGAGTTGCGATACTACGTCAGACAGAACAAACCAATAATATGACATAATATTTTCCGTGGCACGGAAAAATATTTTAATCAATTTGGAGACAAGAAAATAGCCGTTGTATTGGCATCATCTGTAACAGCGGCTACTATTATGGATGGCGGATGAAAACCACACTCCAAATAGCCCGACACTATCCAAAATTACGAACTTGCTCAGTTGAAATGAAAGAAATGAGAGAAATTATTTTTAATGCGACTGTAATAACGTTAAATGATTTTTGATATTCGCGCTCATTTTGGATAGAAGACCCCAAATATTCGAGGTCCAACTTCTTCGAATATATCTATGGTTGGTGTTGAACATGCGACTTATGCATGATAAAAATTTCATGACAATCGGTTGAACAGCTGAATCCGATTGGGTGAATGGTATGGAAACTTATAAAAAAGGTCCTTGAATCCTTGGGATGAACCTCTCGGGTTCGAGTACAATTTTTCTCTAGATTTTTTTTTGTTTTTAATTTTTTGTAACGTAATTACCCAACAAAATCTGATAAAAACGGTATAATTTTCTTGCAATGAGGTGTTAACCGAAATTTTTTTTTTAATTTTTCCTTATTAATTTACCGTTAATCGTAAGTGACCAAACGATAAAAACTAGTGACCAATCCTGACAAAACGAATTCAATCATCACTTTTGTCAAACCTTTAGATGGGGTGCTAAAAAGGCGGAGCCTCCTTATCACGCACGATTAGTAAATAAACAAACTTAAAATTCTAGCACAATTAAAAACAAATCACACCCTTTAGCGGAAATTGAATTCATACATAATACTTTCAAGCTGCTCCAATTTATTCTAGCACACATTTCATTCATTCCTTAATGAAACTGGCTCACATTTATTGAACTCATCTTATTTAAGGAAAAAATATATCACTTAAATGGATGTCAGTTCAGTGAACAAAATATTTATAGTTCAATTCCTCCCGATGCCAGCAAAATACATATGGTCCGAATTGTTATTACCATTTTGCACCATGGCACATTCTTAATTAAGGTTTTCAAACAAACATTTATTTTGTTTTTGTTGTAAAAAAAAAATTGTATTTATACTGATTATTCCTGATAGTTAGTTTACTCCAGTCATTCACAGATGGAACAATGAAAATTTTGCTTGATGTATAATTAAAAATTGTCAGATAAATTAAAAATTTTCAATCTCCACAATATTTCAGTTTAAAAGTCAGGAACATTTTGGTAAACGGACATAGCGACATCTATCAATAACTGGTACGAACTAAACATCAATTTAGTTAGTCGGAAGTTTAGAAAAAAATTGGTAAAAAATTGAGGGTTAATTCGTATCAGTTATTGATAGATGTCTCTATTGTTCATAAACTAAAATGATTCTGTTATTTAAATGATAAGTTCTTACTTATAAGACGCATACACGTCTAACTCGCTCATGAAAGTGACAACAAAAACAAGTTGTACCACATTTCAACATATCTTGAACACCACTGCCTTCTGTGCTAAAACAAAATTCAAAAACTAAAAATATTTCTATTTTGTACAGAGGAAATGCGGCGAATATCAAGAATTTCGATAACGTAATTCAATTATCATGAATTCGACGAGGGTGGATATGTTGCTATATACGTGATAAGATTTAAAGAATTGTGGTGTATTTCTCAAATATTTTTATCTCTCTATTTAAGACTTAACAACATTTTAAGTATATTTATATGGATGTGGTTTTCAATCTATACACATATTCATCTTTATGCTACATAATGATAAGCTGCGTCTTCTATTATTTCTTTAAAAATAGAGGAGATTACGTCACATTATGTGCGAGGCATATTACTTTTCAATTATTTTATTTACTTTGTTTCATAAATGGTGCCAACTAATTACCGTGAGTTTGTTTTTTACGATCTCACACAGGTGTTAAACGAAATCGATACTTAATTAACGATCTAATCCGCATCGCCGTATACCTTTAAATATTGTAAACGGAAATTTGACTTTCATTTTTGTGTTTGTTATTTATGTTTTAGACAGCAGTAACGATCTTTGAGTGACGTATATATCACTATGCACATGTTAATGTTCATGTTTGTTAAGAAATTTACATATTTATGCGATGATGATGATGATTGCATTGAGGGAACGATAATTATTCAATTATTTGGCGAACCAAGTGCATCAAACCAGCATTTCCCTGACCTTGCGGATTTTCATTGCATATTTAATGGTGCCCCGGTTTATCGAAAGGGAAAAAGTCATCACGGAATGCAGTATCAATGAAAATTTCTCACATTACATTTATAATGTTGGTGAACGTATCTAACAAATAAAAAACATGGTAATTAGGTCTAGATACGATATAGTTTAGTTCTTTTTACTTTTTATACCTTAACAAACCGAATACCTGTGGCTGTGTCAAAATGCGTTTAGATTTTAATTGATTCAAAATAGAAATGTGAATAGAATTATCGCGCGCGCTACTTTTACTATTTTTTGGAATGTATTGTTATGCGTGTATATGGTAATTAGCATTATGTGTGTGATGGGTGCCGGTGCGCGCGACGCGGCCTATATGAAAGCGTCGGTTTTTTGTACAATAAACTATCACACGCTGGTATCCGTTGTGTTACGAAATTTTATTTTTGGTTCTAGGAAATTGCGTTATGCTTTTCGGTTGCCTATTTGCCTGTGTTTCATTCATTTCCATTTCGCAAAGTGGAAATTAAATTTAAATAATTAAGACTTGAATAATGTAATTGGTGTAAAGGTAGGTAGGTGGGTTATGTATATGTGATTGTGTAGTAGCCAGCGTATAGTATTTTTTATTATTTCCGAAAATAACTGTACATTTTTATGCCTATTGTTTGTTGACGTGGTTGATAAATTTAAAATTTTTCACTTAAAGTCTTATATAATTTATTATTAATACGTACGGATATTATTTTAAAAGTATAGAGTTCTATTGGAAGTAGTTGGTATGATCAGGTATAAGACCCTAGATAATTTACCTTAATATTAAGAAAAGCAAACTCATGTCTTTCCATCGTAAAAGAAATCCGATAATTACTTCATACAAAGTCAACAACGAAGTATTGCAAGGAGTCAATGAGATTATAGACTTAGGTGTTACATTTGTCGAAAATGCCAGTTTGGATTTATTAAAAGATGGACGGGTGAATTTAAAGACATTCAAACCTTATGTTCACTCTATTTCTCTTATACGTTCAATCTTAACTGAAATTCGCTGTAACGGTCTGGAATCCATACTATGCTTTGCACATTAACAGAATTGAAAGCATTCAAAAGAAGTGTCTGATTTTCTTGTTAAAGAAAAGTGACTGGGACTACGAACACAACTTACCATTCCATCAAAATGTGGCTCGTTTACCTCCGTACTCAGCAAGATGCACGGATTACCAAATATGCACGCTTGAAAATAGACGACTTTGTAACGTTTTGCTTGGCCACACTGATTCAGCTTACATCTTAGGAAACATATCAATTCATGTGCCATGCAGAACATTTTGAAACTGAGAATTTCAACTGACTTTAAGAATTATTTTTTAAAATTTTAAATGTTAAATCAAAATTTGATTTATATTTTTTTTGTTTGTTTAAAGTTTTTTGGTCATTTTTTTTTTTTTTTTTTTTTAATTTTTGTTTTAAACTAAATTTAATCTGAAATCATACATGTTAATCACAGAATACATTTCTTTGAATAAATAAATAAATCATTACTTACATTAGTACTAAAATTAGGATACCTCCTCCTCTTCTTGTAGGTAGGGCGGGGATTACTATGAAATTAAAATAGGAACCCCTAGTTTTTAGTGCAGATTCGGATTCTACGGCTTAAAGTACGTAGGGTTTCTTTGAAATATTTTTTATTTATCTTTTTCCTAATTTAAGAAATACAATTTGTTTAAAATTAACTTTAAGTATTTACATTGAAAACGTGTTAATTTTAATTCAAAGGTACTGCAGAATCGTATATGCATATGAAAATCTAATATCGTTATTACAGCGCCAACTACCAAGGATAGGAAAAAATATTTCAAAGAAATACTACGTACTTTAAGCCGTAGAGTCCGAGTCTGCAATAAAAAATAGGGGTTCCTATTTTAATTTCAAAGATACCCCCTAGGGGAGGAGGGGTACAAAGGTTAGCACTTATTTTGGTAACCGGAATGTTAGCAAAAATTGTTCATCTCACGGATGTAAAATTTGTGTTGTAGCCACACCATACTTTATTTCGCCATGTGCAACCGAGACTAATTTTAAATAAACCTGTAATGGTCACTCAATCTGCGTCTACCCCTGAAAGTAAGAATTGAACTTTTATACGGAAAGAAAGACAACTGCGAAAGCTGTCTTATTACCAACCAACTGCCATTGTTTTACTTAGAGACGTATCTGGAAAACTTCAAGAATGCAGAGCATTGCTTGACCGTTGCAGTGATGCAAACCACGTAACGGCACATTTTGCAGACAAATTAAAATTACCTCGTACAAATAATATAGTTTCAATATGAGGCTTAAATCACTCTATGACAGCAGCAGACTAATAGATTTCTACTACACTGAAGTAGGTATTAAATTTCGAAGCTGTGTTAAATTTTAGCATTGTGCCAGTGATTTCGTATTCAATTCCAAGTACCAATTTTGATATCCCTCTTTGGGATATTCCACCAAATCTAAAACTTGCAGATCAACATATTAATATATCACGTCCAATAGATATTTTAATTGGCGCAGAGATGGATATTGTCCGGAACAATTAATGAACAAATACACATTACACAAATTTTCTCCTTCAATCAGAAACCAAATTTGATATAGACAAATCACTTCAAAAACTGTTCGAAATCGAACCCACGGTCAAAAAAAATCATCTTTCAAAAGAAAAAGATACTTGTGAGCAATATTTTTCAAATACTCACTATCGTGATAAGAGCGGTAGGTATACAGTCTCAATTACTCTTCGAGAAAATTAAATCAATCTTGGCGAATCAAAAACCCAAGCCATTAAGCGTTTTTTACATCTTTAACAAAAACTTGTTTGAAATGTTAGCACATGGAGGATTTAAGTTACATAAACGGTCCTCGAACGACGAACGCATATTATCAAAGATACCTATCCAGGATAGGAAAATATTAAAAATAAATACATCCTCCACCGAATGTATCAAAACCGTTGGTCTAGCTTGGCAGCCAAAGGAAGATTGTTTTATCTTTAATATTCCAACAATTAAAATTTCTGTCCCAATTACCAAAAGAAAAATAGTTTCTGAAGTAGTTAAGCTCTATGACCCACTTGGACTTCTTGGTCCAGTCATAGTTACCGCAGACATACTCATTCAAAGTTTGTTGAAATTAAACACTGATTGGGATGAAACTGTGTCAAACGAAGCATTACAACTTAGGAAATGTTTTCAATCCAATTTAAATTTTTTTAGTAACATTAAGATCGATCGACGAATAATATGTAACACCTCGAAGTAGGTGCAAATCCAATGTTTTGCTGATGCATCTGAAAAAGCATACGGAGCTTGTATTTATATTCGCAGCATTGATCAAACAAACAAAATTCATACAAAGCTGGTTTGTGGTAAAACAAGAGTAGCTAGCACCTATAAAATCTATATCATTACCACGACTGTGTGCTTCACTGTTACTTAGCAGTCTTACATTCCGTTATGAATGCTTTCGAGTTAACGATTGATCATGTTTTTTTGGTAGTCCGATTAACAAATAACCCTCACCTGGATTAAAACTGAACCATATAAACGTAAGGTTTTCGTTGCCAGCAGAGTAAGTGAGATTCAGGATCTTACTGCCAACTTTACATGGAATCATATTCCATCTGATCAAAATCCAGAAGATATTAATACAAGAGGCATCTTGCCTAGTGAAAACTATAAACTCTGTTGGAACGGGCCGGAAATATTAAATTCAACTGTCGATTCCTCAGCAAAATTTGTGAGTATCAATTTAATTTTTGACATAAGTACTACTGCATTAAAGGCGGAACACACAACTGTTACTTCAATAGCAAGAGCAATAATTACAGATAAAACTGGTTTGATAAATCGCTACAGTTCATATATATATATAACTTCTTCGAAGTTCCGCATACTGCTTAAGATTTGCAAACAATCTAAATAGAAAGAATGCTCGATCGTTAACGGACCTTTGTCTGAACAAGAAATTCAACATGCTTTATATTGCTTAATTCGAGTAGTTCGACAAGAATATTTTTAAGATGAGATAACTAGGCTTTAAAAAAAGTCATTTCAAAGCTAGGCAATTCAAAAACCAGGCTTTTCATGTTACTAGGATTTAGTTGGACACCCACTGTGTTTCTGTAGTTATCGTGATTTTGAGAAAAATGTTATTATTTTCTTCTACAGGATTTTAACAATTTCTCCAATTGGATTTTGTATTGACATTTTCAAAAAGATGCGAACACATTTTAATCAATTCATTTAAATATCTGAAAAACTATGGATGTTATAGGTAATCCGATCACTATTATGGAATGGTAAAATTTGCGGGTTGGTGATTTTTACAGATTTTAAAATTCTCTATTTATTTTGATGTTTTCTAGAAATATCTAAGAACGTTCCTTGAGTGGTTTACGTTATACTGGCCTATAATCTTTGATATCTGAGGCGAGCTTCTTAAGTGTGGCGAATGGGATAAATTATTTTTAAACTAAACGATTGCAGAAACGAAGACTACAAGAAAAATTGCTTACACTAGCCTTTCGTATATCCGGGTACGGAGTATGGGTACGTATATCCGAGGATCAGCACTCTAATGCAAATATAAAAAACGCACAAGTTTAGAAAGAAATGAAGCGGTAATATATTGAAATTCTAAATATTAGTGTTGTCAGATGGAAAACGTCAAAAAAGCATCGGAGAGAACTTGGAGGAAATTCAAAATTGAGGAGTCATAAGTAGAGACAAGAAACACCTTCAATGAAATTGGGTATTCAATCACGGAACCGGCACGATCGATTAGCGATGGGAACCAATACTAAAAGTATATATCAAGACTGTTACCAACAAGCCTGGCAAGAATTACAGAGTGAAACTATAGATTACAGTTGAAACTTGGAGGAAATTGAGGAACGCCGTTAGCGCAATGAGAATCGCCTGAAAATCGAAAGAAATATACAGATAATTAAATAAATAAAGAAAATGGCGAAACAGTATAGGAAAATAAACTGAAGATAATATTCTCGAGACTGCAGAGGCAGCAGCAGCAAAAAAAAGCTACCAGGAAATTTAAAAAATTACCACCAATAAATAATACCTCTGGTAGAGTCCGATAACTACAGAAACACAGTGGGTGTCCAACTAAATCCTAGTAACATGAAAAGCCTGGTTTTTGAATTGCCTAGTTTTGAAATGAATTTTTTTAAAGCCTAGTTTTTTTAAATATTTTTTTGTAAAATCCTGGTTTTGTACCAAACGAAAACCTGGGGTCGATTTTGTTCAAAATTCGGCAAGTTGACAAACTATATGGTAGTGGTATGTGTATTTGTGTTAGTGCGAATATGTGCCATTTATTTTTTTTGATATCACATTTCTAGATAACATTTCTATTTATAATTTAAAATTTGTATAAATGCAAATATGCTTTAACCCTTTGACTCACTGTGTACACATTTGTGTACATTATTTTCCATTCGCAATGATTTCGTATAAATAGAGCTGGGCGAACTGGGTTGTCGTCTAATATTTTAATCAGGTTGTGTTTTTTGGGTTTGCAGTCAAAATTCCCCGCTATTTTATAACAAACGAGAAAAAATACGAAACACGTAAGTGTATCTTTCGAACCTGTACGTCTCAAACATTTCAGGTAAGTTAGTTTTATGTTAGAAGAGGCTGCAGATATGATTATGGCCGATAACTCAGATTTAGAATCATCAGATTTCGAAGATGAAAATCAAATTGAAATAATTATGCCGTATCCTAATAAAGAGAAGAAAGATAATTTAATCGATGTTATAATGAGCGAAAATGAATGCATTTGAGTTTTGAGCCACCGAAACGACATTTCCGATGCGAAGACCAACTAGGTCAACATTTCGAAAATGAAGTTGGCAGCCCGTATGGAATATTTTTAAAATATATACCAACTGAAATGTTCGAGCAAATAGCGACATTTACAGATATATAAGCTCTACAAGAAGGAAAAATCGCATTTAAGTCTATTAACATGGAAGAAATGATGAAATTTGTGGGTCTTCATATTCAGATGGGCGTTTTACAATTACCACACCTAAGTCTGTATTGGAATCAAAAGTTAGACATTGAGTCTGTTTCTAAGGCAATCCCAATAAATCGGTTCTCGCAATTAAGATCAAATGTCCATTTAATCGATAATAACAGCATTTCAAAAGACTGCACTGACAAATTTATTAAAATGCGACCAATAATTCCTTTCAAAGGTAAGCAAAACATGAAAGGAAAGCCGTGCCCTTGGCGCATACAAAATTTTGTTTTATGTGGTAAGAGCGGTGACCCTTACGATTTTGTATTGTATCAGGGAAAGAGCACCGAAATTTCATTTTTTGATAGTGTTGCTTTTGGTTTAGGCGATAGTATCGTGAAACATTTCGCAGTAAACAGGATTAAGGAGGGTCACCAGCTGTTTTTTGATAATTATTTCAGCTCGTACCAACTTTTTGAGTTTCTATCGGAAAAAAACATAAATGCAGCAGGCACTATCCGGGTTAACCGGTTTAATTCTCCGAGGTTTTCATCCGACAAGGAAATGCAAAAGAAAGGAAGGGGAACCGCTGAACTAATTCGTAGTAGAGATGGGAATATAGCCGTTGTGAAATGGCAAGATAATACGGCTGTATATTTAGCATCGAACTTTATTGGATTAGGTGATCAGAAGATTATAAGCCGGTGGGATAAAAAGCAAAAAAAACACATTAATATTTTACAGCTTGAAATAGTTGCCAAATATAATTTTGGTATGGGTGGTGTTGATTTTTTAGATCAATATTTTATGAAATTTTGTCATCAATTGTGTACGGAAATTATTTCTAGAACCACATTTCCGCTAGACCTAAAACCTAAAAAATCGAGTTCCTTGACCCCAAAAACATCAGAATAATGTGTTTTTGCCCAGAGGAATGCAGCAGATTTTTTTGTGTGAGTGAAAGGGTTAAATTTATTTAATTATTTAGTTTTAGTTTTAAAATAATTTCTAATTCTGTGTTTAATATGAAAAAACATTAAAATATGTGGTTAAATTTTTTTTCTTAACACATTGACACACACTTTATAAATGTGTGTGCTACTCAGGAACACATTTGATAACTTTTGTAATTGCAATGATACTTCGCCGCGGAAGAGAGGAGGAGGATTGGGATTGGAGCGGATGAGGAGTTATTCCTTTAAAAATGAAAGTTGTTTGCGTGAATGTGTTAAAAAACGAAAAAGGTGTATGACTGCTGTAGCAGTCATTTGCGCGAACGTGTTAACTCGCCACTTAAAAACTTGGTGAGATATTAAAAAAGTGAGACGACGAAAGGCACCGAAAAGCACCAAAAAACTGAACCGATTTGTTCCGTTTCATAATTTTTGATGCATATTCACAGGAAACAAACAAATATAACCACAGAAAAATTACACACACAAATTGTATACTATACTCCTTGTACGTATACTATGTATACTATACTCCTATACTCCTTGTACGTATATACGTATATACATCATAATTTTTCTGTCGGATTTTGAACAAAATCGACCATCGGTTTTTTAAAAAAAGCCTGGTTTTACAATATTTTTTTTTATATTTTGTTAATAGAAAATTTAATTTTATAACTTCAGTATTTAGTTTTCTTTATGATTTTTCTGTTTTTTTTCGAAATTATAAATTATTCTTTTAATTAAATTATTTTATTTGTCTAGAACTCTAGAATATGTCAAGAATTTTTACTTCGTACAGAATACCAGATAGTGCTGCAGATACGTCATCAAATTTACGTCTACAGTTTCTATTCTGAACAGTGTATGTTTTAAAAGTACTGGGCATTTAAGGGCTTACCAATACATTTCTTATCACGCAAATAGCCCATAATATAATTTTTATTTGATATTATTGTAGATTTTACTACTTTTGTCAGCGCGATTAACGTTTCAAAAAATAAGATTATTATAAAAATTCGTATCATTAGATGATTATACTGTCATCTACAACCAAAGATTGGAACCGTACACATAAAATGACGTCATATAGCAAAATTGTGTGGGTGTGTGCCTGAAAACATCTTTATTTTAATTAATTCGGGCCGGCCCCAATTAATAAAAATAAAAATGTTTTAAAAAACCAGAATTTTGAAACCAGGATTTGATAAACCAGGTTTTTGAAAGCCAGGCTTATGAAAACCAGGCTTCCAAAAACCGGACTTTTGAAAACCACGTGTTTACGACCGGTTTTTTGAAAACCAGACTTCAGAGAACCAGTATTAAGTAGTACACCTCCGTGGTATGGACGCGATAAAAAATTAACTTTCGGTCTTGCTAAGGCAAGGATGACTTGGTACCCCTACTTAAACTTCTCGATCCACAATTCACAACGATGATCCACCACTGCTCTACCGTACTCAATTAATACAAAATGCACGTGTCTGAAATCGAAAACTATGATAGTTGTATAGTCTAGCTCTAGCTGATGAACTTGAATTTAATGTTCGTTTCATCAAGCACATATCACTATATATCGTATGAATAATTCAATATATTGCTGCGACATCCTGTTTTTGGTATAATCACATTTCACATATCAAAAGCAGATATCACACACATCATCCATAAATGGCGCAATAAAAAACTTCATTTCGATTATTACAAAATTTTCTTGTTACAAAGTTATATGCTGCTTCGGTATGTGCGCGCTCCATATAGATAAACGTACATACATTTTCTCAATACATTTTCCTCATCCAATCGTAATTACAAAAATAAAAAATACGAAACGAACAAAATGAATCCATCATCTTGTATATCTCGTTATGTATCATGTACGTAAGTACATTCGATATGACAGAATTCTGTTCCTTTTTTCATTAAATGTTCGTATAGACGACGCTAATTTTTTTTGTATCCATCTGTCACAGAATTAATTGATTGCAAATTCCTGTATACCCTCTAGTACCCATCCCCCTATTATAAAACGCACGTTTGTGTTTCGAGGAAATTTTGTATATTGGTACATGATCATCTCGTTTTTCCTGTTGCTATATGTAGGTACAACGAGTACGTAAACGCAATTATTTTTAAAAACTATATTGCTCCTTAATGTGATTGTCGTAACGTTATCGACGACGCCCGAACCGACCTCGCCATTGGTTATGGGATCATCCAATTTTATTCCAATTTATAATCCCTAACCAAGCGAACGAAATTTAACAAATTTTGTTGTTGTTGTTACGTACGTAAATAAATAATTTCCTAAGACTAGGTTGAATATGTATAGTAGGCGGAATAACCACCCCTTAAAATATTTTATTTGCACACGCAAGTACTAAAAATATTTATGCCATAATAATTATTTCGAGAAACTTTAATTGCGACAACTTTTTGTTGTTGGATAAACAATTGTGTGTCACTCACAAGGGGGTAGTCTTTTTACGTAATAAAAGCGATATTTTTTATCGTGAGCTCCAAACACCTTGTTTTCTATCTTGATCATATCTTTACCTTTTCTAAATACACACAACAATACAGTGAAAGGGAAAAATTGTCGATTTTATTTAATTTAGCTGACCTTAGAGTAATTTGGGTTAATGAGACGGCGTTTCACTTTCTTATTCGCGGATAATTAAGAGTTTTTTTTTGTAATTTCTATTGGCAATACTACAAGAATTTGTCACAGTTTTTTTCAATTATTATGGAAAAATTATAAACTCGACTTAATGTTTTATTGACAGGCGTACTTCTCATCCAGATTATATCTGTAGAACTATAATTTGCGGTATTCAAATTACTTAACAGGTATTTTGGATTTTACCTTGACACAAAATCAAACAACTTCATGGGTGTTATTTTCTCTACGTACGATTTAAGAGTTTGGCTGAAGTCCCGCTTTATTGTGGTAAGCTAACTTCTATGATTGATTGGTTGATTGCAATGTATGACCAGGCAATTTAGCGAGACTCCTGGATGACGCCGGGCCCGCCTTACACTTTTATTACATATAACAAGGTGGAAAACTTGGAAGCTTCCGGAAAATCTGAAGAATTTTTTTTTCTAACGCATCAGTTAAGAACGGTTGAACCGATTTGGCTCAATTTTTTTTTTGTTGTGTTCGCACTTGCCAGGAGTTGGTTCGTAAGACAGAAAATTTTGTGAAAATCTACCAGAAAAGTCGGAAAATTCGGAAAATTGGAAAAATATGTTTGTCAGTATAGAACGACTCAACCGATTTGGCTCAATCTTTATTTGTTGTGTTTGCAATTGCCGGTAGATGGATCTTAAGAAAGAAAATTTTGGGAAAATCCACCGTTTTCCGGGACCGTTTTCGTCGGGAAATTCAGAAAACCTTAAAATGATGTTTTTCAGTTGAGAACGGCTGAACCAATTTGGCTTAATCTTTATTTGTTGTATTCGCAATTGCCAGTAAATCGTTCTTGCGAGCGAAAATTTTGGGAAATCCACCGAAAAAGTCAGTAAATTCGGAAAATCGAAAAATGATGTTCTATACGGGATTTCGCAAGAATCCGATCCAGATGGTCTTTTAGAAAAGAAAAATTGGAAAATCTGAGTGGAAAACTCGGGAACTTCCAGAACAACCTGAAGAAACTGGAGCATCAGTTGAGAATGGCTTAGCCGATTTGGCTCAACTTTTTTTTGTTGTGTTCGTAATTGCCTTAAAATGGTTTTTATAAACGAAAATTTTAGGAAAGTTCACCGGAAAAATCGGAAAATTTGGAAAATCGAAAAATGATGTTTTTCAGTTGAGAACGGCTGTTCGCAATTACCAGGAAATGGTTCTTACGAAAGAAAATTTTTGAAAAATCCACTGGAAAATTTGGAAAATCGAAAAATGATGTTGACTATGAAATCTTCAAATCAAATTGGCAATGATTTGATTAATTATGAGAGGTGACCTGAAATCGACCATTGTCATTTTCGATTGTGCAAACGTGTTATTTTTCTTGCTGTCAAGGTCAAATTTATCATCGAAGCGGAGCGTTATGCCATCAGCGAATGAAGAACCGAAGTTCCTTCAAATTAATTTCGTTGGAAATTCCGAATTTGAATTAAGTTGTCGAGAGATAATCGGTGAACTTCAATGTCTTCTGCATGAACACAATGCGCTGGTTCGTTTGTTTAAAACTGCTTTGGAGACAATGACTTCCGATGACCACAAAATAATCTTCAGAGCAGACAAAAGACCAACCGGCCATGTATGCTAATACTATGCTCCCACTATCGACGAAGTCGAAGTTGTGATTGTTGGCGAAAATGTGGAATCGCGTGATATTGCGATCAAGCGGCGTGATGACGGACGAGTGCAGCGGTCGTACGCATCACATCGATCATAAGATGCACTTCATTGTCCATTGATGTTTTATCATGGAGAATGACTACCACTTCCAGATAAAGATGGTCAATCCACTGCCCGGTTAGTTATTGAGCTGTCGATTGTACTTGCATTTTTATGCATGAATATGCTTAGGACTTTATGACGTATGTGTGGCATTACGAATGACCAGATTTATTCATCACGTTCACATGTAATCTGAAATGGCCTGAAATTACCGATAATCTACTGCTAGGACAAACTTCCAGCGATCGCCACAAAATGACCGCACGTGTGTTTAAAAAAAACTCAGGATACAAATGAATTTTATTGTTAAGCAGATGGTTTTTGGACAGCCACGTTATTACATGTACTCAGTAGAGTGGCAGAAGCGTGGATTACCACATTAACACACTCTGATGTGGTTAATTGAGAGTCAGACCAGATCAAATCGATTCAATCATCCACCGCCGAAATACTAGATCCAGAAGCCGATCCAGAGTCACCGTGTGTGGCCGATGGGAAATGCACAAAACAATATCCGCGTCCGTTGCTGGCATACACAATTAGTGGAAACGACGGTTATCCACTATATCGGCATTGTTCACCTGAAGATAGTGGCAGAACAGTCACGATAACGGTGAAAGGAAAATATGTCGTGGTTGATAATCGCTGGATCGTTCCGTATTGCAAAATTCTATCGAAAACATTCGCAACACACTGCAATGTTGAATACTGTAACTCCATTAAGTCCATTAAATTTGTCTGCAAATACGTGAACAAAGGTCGACCTGTCCGTGTTCGGAATTGCTGCTCCGGATGCAAATAACGAAGTGTCAAGATTCCAATTGGGCCGTTATGTCAGTTACAATGAAGCGATTTGGCGTATTCTCTCATTAGCAATTCACGAACTCATTCCACTGTTCAACATTTGTGGATGCACTTGGAGAATGGACAACGTGTCTATTTCACGGAAGCTAATGGAGCACAACGAGCAGAATGACCATCACTACAACACTCACCACGGAAATGCCACGCTATAATACTTGGAACCAGTCGACGAAGAAGTTTCAATGACGAAAGAAGGGTCACCCTGTTGCAGGATACGTCAATGTGACGAACAAGACGAATGCTTCTATCTTAGTTTGCTTTTGTTCCATGTTCGTAATCATACTACGTTCGAATCGCTTCATACTAAAGATGGTGATTTGGGCGCCACTTATCGAAAGGCTTGCCATCGTTTGAATTTACTTTAAAACGACTCACATTGGGACTCAACACTCGCCGATGCCACTGTTTCTGCGCCGGCAAATCAAATTCGTGCATTGATCGCAATCATCATAGCGATGTATTATTCATCGAACGCATTGCAATTATGGAACAAATACAAGGACGAGATGGCTGATGACATTTTGCATCGAGTTCGCACTGCAACATCAAATTATGAGCTAGAAATGAACGACGAGATACGCACCGAAGCTTTGATCTTGATCGAAGATATGTGCGTGCTTATTTGTCGAAATTGGGCATGCCAGCAATAATTCGTTCGATGCACGATGCATTTAATCGTGAATTGCAACGAGAGCAAGTGTACGACCGAGATTCAATGAGCCAAATAGTTGAACGAACGTCCCGCTTTTGAATGTACAGCAAAATACCTGGACCGGGGTTGGATGGTACACTCTGCATTGAAATTGATGAACATCCACACGAATGACAAGCCGGTGAGCTCAACTGCCAAGAACTAAGCGATGGCCAAGGTATTGCAAGAATGTAAAACCATCTTCTGGGACGAGTGTACACTGACACATAAACGATCATTGGAAGCGTTGAATCGAACGATGATGGTGTAACGTAGTGAGACCAAGACGTTTTGGTGGAGCGATGATTCTGCTGGCCGGCGATTTTCGTCAAACGCTATCTGTCATTCCGAGATCAACAGCTGCAGATGAGCTCAATGCATATCTGAAATCGTCGGGATTGTGGGGCTATGTGAAGAAGTTGCAGTTGACCACGAACATGAGAGTCGCGTTACAGAAACGATCATCAAGGGCAAATTCAAAGGAGATGATGTTCTAATTACGAGAATTCCTCTGGTTCCAACTGACATTCCGTTCGAAGTCAAGCGCGTTCAGTTCCCAGCGTGCGGAATAAATCTCGAACTTCCGTGTTTTCTTCATGGTCAGTTGTTAGTTGAACACGCGACTAGAATTCTTTTGAATTCCAAGTGACTCAAATTCATTTCCACACTGAGAGACAAAATCTAAAAAACAGCTCAATTTTCGATAGTTGCCTGAGTTTGAATCCAAATTTCATTCATTTTTCAACATGTTAGTGTTTCGATGAAAAAGTGAATGGAATGTCCACTCAACTCAAATGTCTATTGAGAATCGCGTTGAGTTGTTTGATTTTTTTCTCGCATCAAAATCAATTTTCGAGAAGGACAAAAGTATTTGCTCGGAATGAAGTAATTTGGGGAGGAACGAGTTTTGCCGGATCAACTAGTACAAAATATTTGTTAAGACCCCACGGTTTTTCTCGGCAGCCAAATTGTATTCGTGCTAAATTTGTAAGCAATCGCTATAGTGATAGATCAAAAGTTTGCATATATATTGTAAATTCCACTTACAGGTGAGCATGGGGAAGGGGTAACATTTTTTGATCACTAACCCCCCTATGTTTTTTCTCGGCGACTAAAAAGTATTCTTGCAAAATTTGGGAGTAATCGAGTCGAATAAAATATCTAACAGTGGTTACTTCCTCAATTTGTGAAATTTCTTAGTTTTCTGAAGTAACGCATTGAAATCCTAGAAATTGTAAAATATCTCGATAACATTGACCAGTTACCAAGCCTCTTATTCTCTACATTGTATTTGTAATACTATAAGTTTTTTATGGGTGGTCTAACTTGCCACATATAGTTGAAGCCACATGATAAATTTGGTGTTGCAGCATTTTATGAAGCATCAAATCTATTGGAAAATGATTAAGTGCCGAAAATACGAAGTCAAATCACAGCAATCTATTTTGCAATTTATCATTCAGACACAATCAATATCAAATTTATCTAATCTGCTATAGTTTTGCCCGTGTAGCACAAAATTTCGCTTTATTTCTTAATCAACGTCGTTCGTTTTACATTGCGGCTACAATTTAAGCTCGTGTGGCATACCAAGAAACATATTAAGTAAGTAAGCATAATTTATACCAACGTAATAGTGCCAACAAATTACTTACTCTACAAAAAATGATTCGTCCATATCTTGATTGTGCCAAAAAGAAAATGTTACAGTTTTTTTTCCCTAAGATGGTTTGCTTTCTTATCGTTTCTCATCATCATGATCGTATCGCATTGATTCCGTGTGTACGTACAACTTTTTTGTCGTAGTTTTTCTTTTATGTTTTTCTGTGTTAACGAGAAGATAATCCAGATATAGTGTTTTTATACGTAAAACTACTGTACGAGATAAATGATTAAATTGCATGTCAAGTTGATACGATTTGATGTTACACTTAACCGCTAAATAGTTTGCGAACTATATAATTTAATGTCATACAAGTATGTTGACCTGCTGCCAAACCCAGATTCAGTTCGCTCCAGGTGTAATATAGGAACGCTTATGTATGTTTTCTGTAAAATCAAAAATATTACGAATAAGATAAAAATGTCTCGCAGATGTAACACTACTCCGCTTATGTCTTGTTATTGACATTAAGTAATGTCTCGAAACTTGATATCTTTTTGTTGCTCGTTTATTTACTTTTCCAAATCGAATTTACTTGAAAATCTTTGATTCCATAAAGTAAATATTTGTGCGTTATCAAAATCTCACATTGACATAAATTGGAAGGTAAATATATTCACCAGACATATCATTACCTTAATGATGGTTAGTTGTCAAAATGGATAAATATTAAATACCCTGAAGTGACAATAAATCATAAATAACCAATTAAATGTCTGGCGATGATTATTTATCGTCCGCGATATGTCATCGCGCGCGCACAATTGAAAGTCGATACTTTGCATAACCATAATGAGATAATCGTCGCTAATATTCGCGCGATTATTTCGATTCGCGTGATTATAAACGATTTAAAAATGTAAATTTGATACGATTATTGATTGGGCGGTTGGTAGGCACGAGACGTATTTTGTTATTTGTCATGTTTTTTGTGGTATGCGGTGACAGAATAATTTATTGAAGTTTAATTGATGCGCGATTTTCTTCTTTCCGTGTCTTTCTTTTTAATTAACATTGATTTTGGTAAGTTAGGTTTGTTCGATAATGTGAACTGTAAACGGTTTGATAGTTAATTCAATAGCAAAGTATTTGATTGTATACGGGTTTTGATAGTCCCAGGTAGGCTTTGGCCACCTTAGCTGCCTGTCTGTTCTTCTATTTGTTTCTTTAGTTCTGAACACAAGCCTGCTGAAAACAGATGTTCATATTTACCGCAAGTAGCACCGCATACAGTTCTGCATATACTCTTGTGAGCGGCATTTTTAAGCATTTTTGCTAAAAACATGCTATATGGTTTTGGTTTGCAGTCTGTCCGTCTGCGTTCACGATAACTTGAGAACGGATGGGGATATCAACTTAATTTAAACGGATTTACTAAAAGTTCAAGCAATTCATGGGATAGATCCCTATTGATTTGGACATTTCTGTGTTTAGGGTGTTCGGAGACATGTAGGGTTTTGTTAACCCCCCTCCTTAAAATTGATAGAATTTTTTGTATTTTCTATTCTATTTTGGTTTTCTAGAGCAGTGGTTCTTAACCGTTTGTTACTCGCGGCCCACCAAATAATGCATAATTATTTTGTGGCCCCCATTTTTTTTTTTTGTTAATAATAATTTTTTCTTTTTTTTGTTAAATTATCTATCCTGTGTGGGGTTTGCTAGTACCCCCATCAGGCGCCTCCCCGGGTGGCGGATAGGGGAACGCTTGCCAGATATGGTAGGTACCGGGGAAATTAAATACTCGGGGCGGACCAAAAACTAGCACACCAAAGCTAAGGTGGTACTACATACGCCGATGGCTGCGTGGCTAAGAGGGTGCTTAGTCGTTAGTATGTGAACTCCGAATTTGGCGTCATTCGGTTTAAACCCATAGCCTTCCTATGATAACGCAGAGCTCTGTCATAGGCGACCGTTAATTTCTCGTGCTACTCGTGGGAATAAAATAAAAATTTAAGATGAAAAATAATGATGAAAATAATAGCCTAATAATATTAGGAAACGAGACGGATGCGTCTATAGAAGCATCAAATCAACCGGGCCGCTCCATACCTTCTTCGGATGTTAGTACCATAGATTCTGGGGGGAACCAACCCTTGGCAAATAAAGGGAACAACTTTCCTAAGAGCATGAAAATGTTGAGATCACCACCTCCACATGTAACTAGACGTACACTACAATTAGAGACAATTGTGCCAACAGCGACTGCCTCCACAGTAACTGCAAAAGACGCAGTCTCCATTGAAAAAGGAACTTTATTACAAATGCCGAGTGCATCAACAAACATTATAAACAGCGAGGATCTGTTAACCAAGTTTCAGAAAATGGAGAAACTAATCGCGCAGCTGAGTAATGAAGTTGCTGAACTGAAGAGAGAAAACTCTACACTAAAAAATAAAAACAAGGTTAAAAATAGTAAAGCTGAGGTTTCAGCACGAGCTAACAACCTGCCTGTCAACCATATTCAGCCATCAACCAGTCAACATCATTCAAATAACTCCAACTGGCTGCTGCAGCAATTTCCAGTCTCTCAACAAAATAGATTTAATGCTCTGAGTGTAGAGGATTATTTCACAGATGAGGACGAACTGGAAGCAGAAGTTTCCAGAGCTAATAACAGAAACCCTAAGAAACGTAGGCGTACAAAAACGAAAACTCCCCCAAAAAATAATACACAAAGTGTGAACAGTAACACTGAACAGAAAAACCCAAAAATACCATTGCCTCCACCCATTAATGTGAGCAATATCAATAATTTCGAACTTTTTCGACAAAATATAATAAAAAACACTAGTGAATCAACTAATTTTAAGGCGCTCTCAAATAGTGACATTAGAATTACCTTTGAAAATGAAAATGATTACAGAAATGTCAAAAAATTACTGGAAGAATTAAAAAATGAATCTAGCAACCAACTAGAAAATATTCAATATCACACCTACCAGCTGAAGAGTGAAAAGGCCTATAGAGTGGTTATCAGAGGCTTACCTTCTTCTATTAGTCACGATGAAATTAAAGCAGACTTAGAAAAAATGGGACATGAAGTCGCAGGTATTACCAACATATACAAAATGGTCACAATTGATGGTGTAAAAGTCAGGAAACACTTTCCATTGTTTTACATCGACTTAAAACAAAAAGACAACAATAAAGAAGTATACAATATCAAGAAACTTGCGTACTGTATAGTTAAAATTGAGCCACCTAACAAGACAAGGGGAATTCCACAGTGTACGAATTGTCAACAACTTGGACATACCAAGAGCTTTTGCTATCGTCAAACCAAATGCGTTAAATGCGCGGAAAATCACCACACGACAACATGTAAGAAAACACCAGATATCGCGCCTTCTTGTGCTCTTTGTCAAGAACAAGGGCATACTGCAAATTATAAAGGATGCAGAGTATATCAGAACAAAATTAAAAGTCAACAGAATAATAGAACAAGCGCAGTGCAGCGATTACAAACCAAAGTTGCTAAACCACAAACAGCAATCACACCATCCACAGTTGGATTATCCTATGCGCAAATCACCAAAGAGTCTAATAACATTGAAATTATTAAAATGCTTAGCCAAATTCAACAGTCACTTGGTCATTTAGCAGAGAGGGTGGCAAAACTGGAAATCTGTATCTATCCACCAAGCGAAAAAGTCAACATACTCACAAATGATTAACTCGTTCCTGCGCATTGTAGCTTGGAACGCTAATGGGCTCAACCAACGAGCCCAAGAACTGGAAATATTTCTCCATACAAACAACATTGATATTGCGCAGATTTCAGAGAAGCACTTCTCCAACAAAAGCTTTATCAGAATAAGGGGTTTTAATTCCTACTGGACAACCCATCCTAGTGAAAGAGCCAGAGGTGGTTCAGCTGTACTAATTAAAAATAATATCAAACATAATCAACAAGAGGATATTCGTGAAAACTATTTGCAAGCAACTGTTATCTCAATCCAATATAATGGCGCAGATCTGAATATTGCAGCAGCGTACTGTCCTCCACGGCATACACCAACGAAGTTACAATTTAATAACGTCTTCAATAAGCTCGGTCCAAGATTTATTATTGGTGGGGACTACAATATAAAACATACAGCTTGGGGTTCCAGGCTTATTTCTCCTGGGAAAGGAAACAACTTGTTCAATGCCATTCATGAAAACAAATGCGAATATCTGTCCCCAGGGGGGCCAACGTATTGGCCAACGGATACAGGAAAAATACCAGATCTACTGGATTTCTTCATCATAAAAGGTATTCCTCTAAGTTACACTAGAGTCGAAGGAATTAACGACCTAACATCTGACCACATTCCTGTACTGTTGTCAGTAAGCGCTATAGTAATAAAGAAACAGAAAAAGCAAAACCTTACTAATAGATTCACGGATTGGGACATCTTCAGAGAAAAATTGGAAGAGCTAGTTGAATTAAAAGTTAGCATTAAAAGCAACGAAGAATTGGAACAACAAACAAACAATTTCATTGAATACACTCGAATGGCTGCCAGATTAGCTACTCCTGAATTAAAGGACAAAGCGGAGATTGAAGTCAAATACCCGGCTGAAATCAGGGAACAAATCAAGGCAAGAAGAAGGGCGAGGAGAATATGGCATCTCACCAGAAATCCCGCTGATAAGACAACTTTTAATCGAATAAGTAACAAAGTCAATAGGCTAATCAAAAATTTCAAACAGAATTGCCTCGATAACTACTTAAGCGGGCTAGGTCCAGAAATGGATAAGGACTACTCGTTATGGAAAGCAACCAGAAGATTTAAACGACCTGTAGTTCGAGTACCACCTTTAAGGAATGCTCAAGGCAGTTGGGTTCGACAAGACAAAGAAAAAGCGGAACTCTTTGCTCAACACCTAGCAGCAGTATTCCAACCCCATGACATTCAATCCAACATTGATGTAACACCTGTTTATCAACCAAATCAGGACTTCAAGAGGGTCACGCCAATGGAAATTGCTGAAGAAATCGACAAAAATCTTAATCATAAAAAAGCACCAGGAATTGATGAAATATCACCGGGTCTATTCAAGGAACTTCCACGCAAAGCAATCATCTTGATCACATACTTATTTAATGCCTGTATGAGATTGAAGTATGTACCCAAATGCTTCAAAATGGCCCAAATAATTATGCTAAAGAAACCAGGTAAACCAGATGAAGAAGTATCATCATACAGACCAATCTCACTGCTTCCGGCCTTATCAAAGCTGTTCGAGAAACTGCTACTAAAACGTCTAAACCCAATGGTAAACGTTCCTGATTTTCAATTTGGATTCAGGAATAACCACTCCACAATAGATCAAGTCCATCGAATAACTGCGGTAATAGAGCAAGCGTTAGAAGAAAAGAAATATTGCCCCGCCGTATTTTTAGATGTATCCCAGGCCTTTGATAGGGTTTGGCATGAGGGATTGACATTCAAGATGAGCAAAATGCTACCACAAAACTATTGCAAGCTGCTTGAATCATACCTCTCTGATCGCCAATTCAGAGTCATTCATGAAGAAACAAGTTCGGACTTTTATCCAGCGATTGCGGGAGTTCCGCAGGGAAGCGTAATGGGTCCCCTCCTCTATCTTCTTTATACTGCGGACATACCTACGACGAATAAAACATTCATCGGCACGTTCGCTGACGACACTGTAATTATGTCAGTAGACAAATCTCAACCAAGAGCAGTGGAAAATCTTCAACGAGCAATGGACAATGTTACTAAATGGACAATCGACTGGAAAATCGCACTGAATGAGCTCAAATCAACATATGTGACATTTACGCTTCGACATAAAAATAACACTCTTCATATATACCTCAATGGGGTGCAAGTGCCGCAGGCTGAATCGGCAAAATACCTTGGTCTGCATTTAGATTCAAGGCTCAACTGGAAACATCACGTGAGACAAAAAGCTGAACAGATACGATTGAAACAACGTCAAATGTACTGGTTAATTGGACATCATTCCAAAATGAACCTGTATTGCAAAAGACTGGTATACCAGACTATCTTCAAACCAATATGGATGTATGGTGCGCAGCTATGGGGTTGTACACATAAATCCAATAGAGACATTATACAACGAAGCCAAAATAAATTTCTTCGAATGGTCACCAACGCCTACCGATTTGTGACTAACAAGGAAATCCACAATGATTTAGAAATACAATTGATAGACGACGTTATCCGGGAATGTGCCATAAAACATGAAAAGAGACTTCTTACCCACACCAATCTTGAGGCCGTACAACTACTGGACAGTACAAACGAAGTAAGGCGGCTCAAACGAATCAAACCACATGAGCTAACCGTATGAAAATTATAAACCATGGGAACTGGACACTGGTGCAGCAGACCCACACAAGTTTATGCTTATCTCATAAGTACTAATGTCAACCTTACTAATGAATTAATAATGTTTAAGATTGTAGTAGCCATATCAATAAAGTTGTTATAAAAAAAAAAAAAAAAATTATCTATAATAAATTTATTTTTTTATTATTCCTTTAATTTTTTTATATAATATAATATAATTTTTTATATAATATGGAATAAAAAGAAATATCTTTTAATGAAACTTTCCATTGACATTTTATTTAACTGAAAGTACAAAAAAATTTTTTTTAGATTTTTTTTAGCCCAAGGTCAGCTGCTACAAGGGTATTCCAAAAACACTAAAAATTCGCGGCGTGCATCATAACTACTCTCAGAAAAGTCTGAAAAAGGGGTTTTACTCAGCATTAAATCGCCCTTGGAATGAACTAAAAGGAAAAAAATTGGTTGAAAAATAAAAAAATGGCGGCATTTTTTCGAAATTTTTTCGAATTTTTCTTTTTTGTTGCGAATCTTGATTAACTATACCTCAATGTTTCGATAAAAGGTTCCGGATAGCATCCTCTATCAGGGAACTCGAGTAGAGTGGTTCAGTACTGAAAATTGAGGAAGTGAAATTTTTCACGGACGATTTTAAGCTAAAGAGTACATTACGTGCCGAAGTGTACATAAAAGGATTGAGGAGGCCCTGACTTGCATAGTAGTGTCCTCGATTGGTATTATAATTTTTGTGGACAATCAGGTGGCAGCCAAATGACTGACACCGGTTGTTTTGATATCTATGGTGGCATGGATCGTTGATCATTCGAATGCACAGATCAACTGCCGGGCAATGAACCATGGCCGGTTCTACGTTTGAGTTGCTACTTGAACGTAGAAGAGCGGGAAGGCATTTTTCGGCGCTTAAACTGACAATGCGAACAGGAGTGGAAGGTGGACAAACAGCATCACACATAACATAGCAAGACTAGTTTACCAAATCTGAACATGAAACGCCCAGAAACATTAATTTCCTTGCGAAGACACAGATAAGAACGGTCGTTTGGATTATCAGAGGACACCGTCTTTTTCCCTCACGTGAAAGAAAACCGAGTTCCAATCGACTTATGAAGCAGCTGCGAAGCCGAGGTGATTTAAGATAGTGTAGTTAATTTTCTCTGTTCCTGTCCGGCATGAGTACACAAAAGGCACACAAATTTGGATTAATTCATAATGGATTATCTGTTGGATCACGAAAACAGCAAAGTGCGAAACATTCGTTCATCAACATTAACTCAATAAACACGCTTTTTAAAATTCCGAACCCTTCTTCTAATCACTTCAATTACAGATCAAACGCAATCAATTAAACGAAAGAATTCCAAAAATTTTATTGTTGATCTCAAAATTGTAAATAACTATCATGCTGAAATTGATAAAAATTAAGACGCTGATTTGATTTAGTTCTAAATTAAAATAAACAAACCAAAACGAATAAAAACCACAGCGATGTGACGAAACGCAGCTGACTTGACATTTCTATGATTAACCACCCGCGAATTTCATGGTTTGTGTGTACATACTATACATACTTTTCTAATCATACATCAATAATTTGTTACATATACGAATATAAAGAAAATAAATAGTCGTTTCGTGTCGTATATGTATGTCACAGTCGCATGCATAACCCATCTACATTTTGTTTACATATTCGATTATATCGCGTTAGTACATCGCTCTCGCGCGTATATTGTTACAAATGCCCATTGTTACGTAATAATCAATCTATCCTAATAATTTATATTCCAGTTGTAAATTATATGTTGTCATATTCCATGTACTCGTAAATAGTTAATAGTTTGTCTCAAATTATATTCTAAATTGAATGTAATCGGATAAGACGACAGAATTACATAATTTCCGCTACTTGAGTCGCGCACACATTAAGCACTGTAAGCAGATGTTGGTTTTTTATAAAAAGACCATAAAAATTTCGATTCGGACATAAAATCAATTCCATAAATCATGTTACCTACAGCTACCTAACCCATTTATCATCACCACCCATCGCACATACCGCACAGAAAAAAAATACAAATTCCTATCTGGTATAAATCATCACACCGAAGACATATTCAACAGTTTGGTTTGCGTGGCTAGATAAAATGCGAAAGGAAATATTATAAAATTTTCATCCTTTTTGAATTAATGTCACATTAGGACTATGAATGAAAATCATGATAAGCCGGTATACTAACAAGCATAAATCACAATTTAATTAGATTAATAAGTTAGACGAGCCCACCCACCTACTTACTATACGACAGTGTATACGTCATGCCGTTTTGTTGAAACACTACTCGTATACGTTCTTATTTCGTCTCATAAACGCATGAAAGTACTTGAGAAATTATTTTTAAATTTCGTTACGCATATGGTGGTTTACGAATACGTAACATTTAAATGCGTAAAATAATGAAGCTCACGTTCTTTGTGCATATGTGCAGCAGAATCAGTTACTAAATGAAATCCACAATCCCAGGGTTGGTTATTGTCTTAAAATGCTATCAAATGTCCGCAATAATATTGACAATTTCACTTCAGTTTTCTTGTTTATCATTCATACTTATTCAACCCCTGCAGCGAAATCGTGAGCACCTCGTTTTAAAACTGCATGACTCTGTTTTGGTGAACATTGTGTAATCTCAGACCGGCGAAATTAACCAGTAGAAACTAACAGATTACACTACTCGCCACCAGTGACAACATTATCATTAAATAAATCAGCTGTTATTTTATAACCAGCGGAAATTTTAAATTAAAAAAAAACATTCCACAGAATAAAATCTTAAAATTTAAAATTGACAAATGGATTGACCTCCAAATAAAAAAATTCGGTTTATGGAATTTGCAATTGTACATCGTTCCATCTATCTCCTTTATTTCATAACGAATTTTGATGAAATTTGGTTTTGTAGTATTGGATTGGAAAGTGAATTTTACACAAAATTCCAGGATCTGTTTATGCCAGACTAAACTTCGCCATTTCATAACCCATCATTATGAAATTTGATTTACATGAAATACTAAATTAAAAGGAAAGGAAAGGAAGCTAATTATAGCAAAAAAGATGTTGAACAAGAAATAGTTATTTAATTTATAGTAAAATAAAATGCATTCATTTAGCATAATATTACTAAAAGTAGAAACAAGTTTGAAAAACTTTCGAATAGTTTCAAGTATGACCATTGAGAAGTATTTTAATATTTGGTGTGCCTTCCCCGGGCTTTAGTGACGCCTGAAATCCTACCGTCATAATAACTCCATCCAACTCTGGTTTAATGGTTATTGGGAACAGCCTTTCAATTGAGGCATCCAATAATTTTTTAACATGTCAATATACTCGTTAATGTAGTAAACGCCAAGTCTCCACATCCATAGTAGCTGATGCATCCCCAGACCATAAAACTTATTGGAAATTTATTTTGCGTTATTATAGTGTCCTGGTGTAAATTTTCTTTTACCTTTCGGCGCACGTATGTGATACTAATTTTAGACTCATCTGAGAAAATGACTATCTTCCAGTCATTTACATTTCAATTCAGGTATTTTATGCAAAATCAAGCCGCGCAATTTGGATTTTTTTTTATTAAACCCGGTTGTTTCCTTGGCTTTCGCTAATTTTTATTCCAAAACATTCTCTCACTTCATTACTTAATTCATTAGAAGTATAAAATCTGTTTGTCAAGCACATGATTTACATTTTTCTGACCATCCGCTATCTGTTTTTGTACTACTATTTGCGCAGTTTTGATCAACAATTTCAGAGCAAAAAAATAATTTTTAGATCCCGTTACTCCTAAATTTTCGTATGGTAACATTTATCTGGCCACTTCTGTATATTAAATAGCTTATATGGGACCAGAGTTACGATTCTCTGCACATGACGCCAACCAAAATAACATGGAATTGGGATCTACTTTTCTAAAGCGCGCGGATTGATACCATACAAATCCACGCGCAACAAATATGCATAATATGCATAAATACCTTTATGCATATTTTGCTGACACATTAGATCGGGTGTCAATGTAATAGATTTAAGTACATTTTATAATTTAGTATTAAGTTATTATTCGATTGGAGAACATTAAATAAAAGTAAATTGTAATAAAAAAGAGTTGAAATAAATAAAATAAATAAAATAATTTGATAAATTATTTTTTATTAATAAATAGTTTTGTGTAAACATAATTCCAGTGCCATCAAATTTCTGTCTACAGTTTATTCTTTGAACTGTAGACGGCGGTCATGTTCATAAAAAGAATAAACGAAAATAAACAGAATTTTTTTTATACAAGTGCTAAAAGTAAGGTTATGTCTTCTCGTAAATTACACGAAATGTGTACACATTTTATACGTGTTTACATATTTAACACAAATCAGAATGCATAATTTTATACATAATACTATTATGAATTAATTTTATTAAATTTTAAAATATATTATTGAAGTATTTTTGTTGTTTGTTAACAAAAATCAAAAATCAAAACAATTTTTTTAATTTTAGTGCTGCTAAAGAAAGAACTGACGACATACAATTGTTAATTATGCGATCTGTTTTGAGGCTCAAGGCTCACCCTGCTCTGCCACGGTTATGCTTTTTACGACCTTATTTTATGCCTCCCGGCCAACTCGAGGACGTACGGCTATATGACCGATTTAAATCCATCTGCACATTGCAAGCTCCATGCCAGCCTATATTGGCATGGAAGATGGGTCGGCCCATGGGTTTTGCACACCTACATAAAATGACGTCTAATAGCAAAATTTTTTAAGTAGCAAATTCCTGTAGCATTCTTGGTGCACTGAAGAGATAGGACAGACGTGTTCTTTTTTTCTCTTACCCTATCGCATTTCACGTAATTAGATTTTTTGCCACGGTGCCACTTACGTCGATTTTTTTCGAACTTCGCAAAAATATTCGAAGTAAATCAAGCTGTTAAAAAGTTCATGATTTTTGGTTGTGAAAGTTGTGAACTGTCAACTTCCAAACATAAACATAATATATTTTTTAGTTTATTGTAATAATTATAATTATTTGTATTTCTCAGTCTGAGGCTTGGGTAAAATTAAAGCCAGTATCATTTATACATGACGATAGGCGTCAGAATGGGATTTGCTCAAGGAATCAAAAACTCACCAACCTTAATAATCGGTCTCGGCCGACCCCCCACCGTATTGGTACTTTTATTCAACATCGCTTACGCAATGTACAAGTAACAGCGGCTGAATTAGATCCAGCTATGTTAGAAGTGGCCACTGAATATTTATACAGGATGGTATCCAGTATCTTGAAGAATCCGCGGAAAACGAAAACATTAGATTTCCGACCATTTTTGATGTCTAATTTGGTGTGTCGTGATAAAAGCTACTATAAAATTTGGCGAGCGATTTAAAAAAATTATTTAAAGTTATCTACACGTATCAAGTGGAGGAGGAAGTAAATCGAATACTGTATTGTACCGATAGTAAAGTTTACGAGAATGAAAATCGGCAGCAGATGATATTAACTTTATGGTCAAGAAAAATCTCCATTCGGTCGAAGAACTAATTTGTGTTGAAGATTTTTTAAACGAATTGAAAATTTAAGACAAAATTTGTTTTATTTTATTTGCTTACAGATTAAAATTTCCAGAGTATAATTTTTTTAGAGTACCGCCTTATGGCTGTAAATAAAGCGACTCGATTAGTCGATTATAAAGATGACACCCATGATGCTGTATAAGATAGCGGAATTTTGATAGCGGAAAATAAGAGATTGCGCTACTCGCCGCAAGTGGCAGCACTATCACTAAAGAGAAAATATTTTGCAGAAATTTTTAATTCATTATGTACAACTTACTTCAATAAATAAAATATCTCAGCGGATTAAAAAATTAAAAGTGATCCTAAAAATGGCAAATTGATTGATCAACGACGAATTAAAGGAACTCGGTATATGAAATATTGAAATTTAACAATAACCGTCTATCCGCCATTTCTTGCACTAGTAACCAATACTTTCGGTTGTTTTTCTGGTAGCCTAGGGCATACTGAGACTCTATGGAAAATTTGGGGAAAATTCATGGACTAGAATTTTCACTAGAATTTTTTGATTTTCTGCGGTCATATAAGTGATTTTCAGTTTTTGCCCAATATCTCAAAAACTTAAACTACTAACCAATACTTTCGGATGTTTTTCTAGTAGCTTAGGTCGTACTAAGACTCTACGGAGAATTTAGGGAAAATTCATTGACTAGAACTTTCACTAGAATTTTTTGATTTTCTGCGGCCAATATTGGTCAAAAACTGGAAATCACTTATATGGCGGCTGAAATTCAAAAAATTCTAGTGAAAACTGTAGTCCATGAATTGTCCCCAAATTTTCCATAGAGTCTCAGTATGACCTAGGCTACTAGAAAAACAACCGAAAGTATTGGTTACTAGTGGAAGAAATGGCGGATAGACGGATTATTGTTAAATTTCAATATTTCATATACCGAGTTCCTTTAATTGGTAGATCAATCAATTTGCAATTTTAAGGATCACTTTTAATTTTTTATTCCGCTGAGATATTTTATTTAGTGAAAAAAGTGGTACATAATGAATAAAAAATTTCCGCTGGTAATTACAGAACAAAATAAATTCTCTTTAGTGATAGTGCTGCCACTTGCGGCGAATAGCGCAATCTCTTATTTTCCGCTATCTTATACAGCATACACCCATGGCTATTAGTAGCAGACGGATAAGTTTTTGTTTACAGTTATGTTTTGGTGCCAAGTAAACCTTCCATAATGTATTTCCCGGTTACGCGGTATGACATGAAGGCGACAGGCCGCAAATGCCCACCCTCGTCTGTAGTTGATCCAACAGTTGGGGCTCAACAATTTCATCGTAAATAGTTTCTATGGGTTAGAATCGAACGTATTGACCCAGTCGAACACAAAATACAACAACAATACCAATGACATTGCGAATGGCTGATGAAACCATGACGGACGATCAATTTTTAAATTAGGAACTTGCAATAATACAATTGGTTATTCATTTGCAATAACTACACTAAAAATAAATTGAGGACGTGTTTTGACGTTTTGATCACTTTGGACGGCAGTCCAAACGAGTGACGAAAGCACCTACTGTGCTGGAAGTCGAACGAAGTATATATACAGCAAGTTTCGAACTTTTTCCCTTTGAGGCCGCCAGGGTCATGTTATATACCATTGGAAAGGTCTTGAAAAATAAACCCAAATAATGTATAAAAACATAAATTTCTTCCAACATTGAGTGGAGATATGACCTTCCGAAAATTGCCCCAAAAAATCAGTTTTTCGGGTATAACTGCCCCAAAAAGTGCCCCAATTATTTTTTAACTAGCAAATTATGATTGTAGACCTCAATACCAATTCAACGACACCTCAAACGTCGTAAACGGATGATTTTAACCAGAGTTATGACATTTTTAAATTTTTCTATGACGTCACCATTTAATCTTGCTTTGGTATATATGTTTGTTTGTTTGTTTGTTTGTCCGTACCTCTTTCATTTGATCTCATATTTTCAGGGTTTGTAGTACTTGAAAAAATAAGCAACTTTTGTTCTACAACTTTTTGATTTGACCGCCATGTTGGCCGCGGCCAGCCTCTGAACGGCCATTTTTGGCCATTTTGTCACGCCCACAGCGCTGAACCTATTCGACATACCCCGGACATATGCATATCGTTGGAAAGGTATTGACGCCAGCTATCAAATAGCATAAAAAAAATTCAAAAAATTAGGGTGGAGGGTCATTTTGGCCAAAGAACTGAAAAATGCGAAATCGGCCGGCCACATTCGGCCAAATTGCTTAAAAATGAGCCCAAGACTTTTGGTTCATATTTTCAGGATTATTAGCCACAAACCTCATCTACAATATGACATCAACCGTTTGTCCCAGAAAACTCGTATATTTTAGATATTGGCCTCCATAACTTAAAAGCCACCCTAATTTTTTGCAAAATTTCATTTTTTGGCTCAAATGCACCCTAATATCGGTCCGTTGCGGTTCATAATGATAGTGAATCAACGTATTACAATGAAGCAAATATAAATACATCATATTATTATCATTGCTAAGAAAATTTTTACCAGTGACCCTGTTTTTATAACAAAAAAAAATTAAAAAACTGACAAATTGATGTGATCGGAAAAATCACTAAAAATATTGAACATTTCACAGTCTCCTTGCATTAAATCGATACTTTTTTAATCTTTATGATGATTTCTTTAAAAAAACAGATCTTATCTCCCCTCCCATCGCATGAAGATGGAATATCAGCGAGAGGGTAGCTACCATTAATTTTTGTTTCCAACTAACACACTAAAATAAGAATATTTTATTGTATTGTTTAAGGAATCAAAAATGAATGGTAGCTGCATGCGGTTGAATTACTCAATCGAATTTCTACCAAAAACACATGCATCTGATCTAAATTTTTACTACTCTGTAACATGCACTAAAAACTAAACTACAAATGTTAAGCCGATAGCCTACGAGAACCGGGTGTGTAATAAGATCACACCCGGCATGACCTGTTTGTGGCATGTGGTAAAGGATTCTGAAATAAAATCTACTAAAATACTACAAAATGAAGATTGAAAAAATGCATGCAAAATAAAGAAATAGAATCGTCTACCACACACCAGAAACAATACACCAGAACGTAGGCTATCGTCCCGAACATAATGAAAAAAACTACCTATCTGAACCTAATGATGAGACCTGACCATATTTCTTTTCAACATGGGTAGTGCGGTGTAGGGTGATGCGGGTTTTGAGTGTTTAAATTAGATAGTGGGTCGGGAAGGTAGTAATGTTTAGGAGGCGTGGTTTGCGATTGATTGGGGTCGGTTGGGCTGGGTGTAGATGGAGTTAGGTGAGTGTGGGTGGATGTGGGTGTTTGTGATATTTGAAATACACAAACCACACTGCATAGAACCTCTTTTTCTTAGACACGGAATAATAATACTGTTAATACTATATAGGCAACAAAAATGCTTATAAAGTTCGGTTCCGAACCTTTCCGGTCTTTTTTATTTCATTTATGTTTGTGTTAGTGTGATTTCAGTGAAAATTTGTTACAGTCACAATTAAAACCAGTATCATAGGTAAACGGGGAAAGAATAGAAGAAAGTTATAATTTCTGTGAGATCAAGTGTTGAATAGAGCATTGTGCCTCATACACAGACGCACGCCACTGTAGTGACGAATATCGAGAGAAGAAGAACGAATCATGCACACTCCGTAACATACAGCCGACAGCTGTGTGAAAGTATGCGTAATTCGTTCTTCGCCTCTGGCTATTCGTAATTTCAATGCCGCGCGTCTGTGTATGAAGTCGTATTCATACGACGGATACAAATCTCAGATTTTTCTATCCCAGATTTTTTTCAACTTTTTATATGAAAAAAGCGTGTCTGTTGTATAATTTACGTGATGTAATTGGTAAACGATGGAATAGAAAACTCCCAGATTTTTATCTGTCGTATGAATACGACTTAAGCCACAATAACACGTAGCGGCCAATTGTGTGCTATCGAGTGTGTGTGAACTGTTTTGACTGACAACAATAAAACGAATCGCAATTCAATTCATTTTCAATTTGCCGTGCCAAAATCATTGATATCAAATAAAAAACCTCTTAACGAGGTAAATGTTCGAGTGACGAAAGCCGAATTCAATTCACAAAATTTCTGATATCAAATTTGTGCCGAAAAAAAACAATTGCATTCGATTTGTCAACGATTTTTCGGAATGTTAGTGCATTCGGCGCGTTTGTTTACATTTTTCTTTCTAGCTGTCAAAAACAACAACTTGCCAACGATTTTTCGGAATGTTCAACAACAACGCGCTGAATGCACTAACATTTGAAAAATCGTTGACAAATCGAATGCAATTGTTTTTTTTCGGCACAAATTTGATATCAGAAATTTTGTGAATTGAATTCGGCTTTCGTCACTCGAACATTTACCTCGTTAAGAGGTTTTTTATTTGATATAGATTACATGACAGTGCTTATTTATTTTTTTATTTTGACAAATAAGCTACATAGTTAAATTTAGTTTTATTTTTTCACTTGCTGTGTTAATTTTCGAATTTTTTTTGAACTTGTACTAAAACAGACTTCATTCTTGCCCTATAGAAAACATTTTTGGAACACGATTTTATAAGGCACGGTCATTATTGATACTATTTAATATTTAGTCATCTGAGTCTACAAGAGGAATTTGGGTAAACGTATATCGTTTAGACTTTTCAATATACAGTGTGGGACACAAATGTTGTTGCAAAAAATATTTTTAATTTTTTTATATTTGTTTATTTTTTAAATCAAGAATTTTATTAATAGGATAATGATTTTTTATTGGCCCATGAAAGCTGCACCTCGTCAGACATAAACAAGCAGTTTATGAAGTTTACATCGATTTCATCAAAACGCAACAACTTTTGGCATAATTCTGTTTGAAATAATAGATCTTTTGGATCAAGTGGAGTTTTATATGGAAACAAATTCTTTAAGCAAAATTCGCAGAACACTCTTTCGACTGAAAACTGTATTCAACGCTAATTATCTTGTTGAAATGCTAGGATTCGTATCAATGGTTGCCGCACGCATAGCCGAATGCCCAGTTTTAGCAAATTTTCATATGATTCAAGTCAGTGTATGCGCTTTAGACGCTATCGCCAATCTGACAGACGGCATTACAATGATCCGGCAGCCAACAAAACCGTCATGGTGTTTGTGAAAGAGCACTCTCAGCAGTGGTTGGTACATAGCAACCTCCTCAGCCATAATCTCGTCATGACGTACGCTCTCTGCTATATCCATATTGTGAAACACGCTGACAGCTCAATAGCAGTTTGTGCAAGCTAATGAAGTCCAAACAAACGTATCCATATTACAGCCCACAGTTACAGAAACTGCCAGCAGCGATGAATGCAATGCCATCATTCACGCCGAAAAGTTAACGCAACAATGGTTTGTCAACTCCTACCTATACAAGTTGTGGCAAATGGTTTTCGAAACATTAGAAAATTATACAGAATGTATTCCAACCCTTTTCTAGTATTTTACGTCACTCGTAAATATCTTCGCCCAAACTCATCACCACAAGCAAATTTATACATTTTAAAAATATTCACCACACCTCTATTGTAATTCAAATCAACTACAAATTTACTTATTTCTGATTTATATTGTTCATTGAGTCTTTTGTTGTTTTTGTAGTCTAGGTGCTTACAATAAATAAATTAAATTTCGATGGCAATAAACTGTTTGGTGTGGTAAATCTATTATAAAATTTTACGAGTCTATTGTTTGGTGTTAAAAAATACTCAAGAGTTTTTCATCTAATTTTAAGTTGTTTTTCCGATATCTATATGTGTGTATAATTTGCCAAGCATGGTTTTGGTGTATATATATAGAACGACAACAACAATTAACTGGCGCAAAAACATTGTTTTGTATATATAATTAAATTGATGAGCTGTAATTTATTCATGTGCATGGAAAAGAAAATATTTCAAGACTTTTTATGTGTTCATCGTTGGTTGGTGCCTTTTCATAATATAAAAAGCATAATAATGTAACGGAAAGTTGAATTAATTAAGGATGAATGAACTTTTTTGTTTTGTGGAAACTTTTCAGATGATTTTCCCTCAAAGTGTGATTTTAATTATGTATGTTTGTATATGAAAATTGCATAATTGAACTTTGTGTACATATAGCTAATTTTCAATACATTCAACAGCTCTACATTAAATTTCAAGTTGAACATCTTATAAAAACTGATCTTTTATTAATCCCCAACATCTATTATACTTACACAAGATATATATGAAGAACGTTAATTATTCAAGTTCTAATCATTTAGCTAATTTTCTATTGTGTATCGCTAGAGCGCACAAAACCCCATTTCTCGGATTTGTATCGTACATTTTTAATCAAAAGGCTTTAAGACGTGTTTATTAAAGATGAATAGAAGATAAATTGTTATTGTCGTGTGTATAGAGACATAAAATAGAAAATACGACAAATAGATGGAATTAAACCAGGAACATTACAAATTGTAGTTTTTGTTGTCAGTTTGCCTTCTTAATTCTTATTTCTTACGTATGTACGTGCATTTAAGGAGAAAAGGTCAACAAACAGTGACATTAGACGTATATAATATGATTATATTTTTTTTGTTATATTAACCATATAAGTTTCCATGCACGTCTTCAACGTCTTAGCATAAATTATACGATATGAGATGAAGATTTTTTGTTGCATGAGAATTTGATGTCAGATTACATTTTCTTAAATCTAGAAACGCTATTTTTCATTTTCTGGTCCATCATAGGGCGTCTACTAGACTGAACCGTAAACTTTTTCACACATTTCAATATTCTGATCTTTCTGTTATGCGGCACCACAAAAATATTCTAAACTTTATGTAACACGTTCGATGTTGCTCTGTCTATGTTTATTGATATAGCTAATGTGCAACCTTTGTTGATCTTTTCTAGAAATCACTATAGGCTTTTGACCATAGAAAAGCCTAAAATTTTTAGATTATTAAAAATTCTTCAAACTGTGTGTTAAATAGACTAAGCACGATCTAAAAATATTAGTAGAATCTATGGCCAAGCGCCTCAAGCAGTTTCTGGAAAGAAAATATTGAATTTTGGCCGTTTGACATATTGACAGGGGTAGTTCTAGTCTTATTTAACACAGTTAATGCTAAAATAATTTCTTCGAACTGTGTGTGTATTTTGAATGGACCAAGCATAATTTAGAAATATTACACTGAGAAAAATGTGAATTGGTTCAATGCCCATAAATTATAGATTACAGATATATTGGAGGTTATCCTATCTTTGAAGTTATTTTGACAAGTCAAAATAAAAATTTCTGTAATTTGATTATAGTTTATAGGTTAGTTTTCCTATTATATTGTATTATTCGAATCAATTTTTGTTTTGGATAGGAACCAGACCGTTTAGGTGCAGCTCCTATACAATATTGGAATTCAAGCAAGTTAATATAGTCGGTTCGACATATTTTAAAATGCTACCAATTGTCCCTTGAAAATATACCTATATATTTCGGTGTGACTGCCACAAGTATTATACTCATTGAAACAAAATAATTTTTACTACTCAGTTCCGTTTGCCGCTTAGTTTGATTGTTGTGTTCGAGGTTATTTTGCTCACCAATTGTTGCTAAATTTTTATTAAGTGGAATTAAAAAATATTAAAATAATCATTAATAAATAATAAATTAAAATAGTGAAATTTAAAATTTATAAATAAACAAGTGAATGAGTAATAAAAAATTATAATTAATTACATATTTTGAAAATATAACGACCACCAATCAAAATGGGGACTCAAGTGAATTAAAATAAAATATTTTAATCATAATTAGAGTTTTATGTTTCGTTTTTCCTAGGATAAAAATTAATCAATAGACAGTGGCGAGATACTGAAGACAATTTTCTTAGTTTGGACTAATATTAAGTGTGTGCAAATAAATGTTTAAGTTGTGTGTAGCTAAATTAAGTCAATTTCTTTTTATAATCATACGTAATACTGTGATAATACGAGTAAGTCGGAAACGATTAAAACTATTACGTCACGATGGTTAAATCACTCTGAAATTTGCAATAGATGTTTAAAAAATTGTATATGTACTCATAAATCTAAGTTCAATTTTTTTTATAGTTTTGTTCCATATGTAGCTATGGCGTAATTAATATTAATAAAATTATTATAATCGAATTTGCTGAATGTGTTAATTTTATTTTTATTATTAGCGAATTTGAGAAATATCGACTCACAAAATGTACACAAATGAGTAAGTATACCTCCTAAGTTATAGGTACAATTTCAAACTGGTGGGAAATATCTATTCAATCCCTATAAGAATATAGGTATTCATCATAAATGTATAGGAATTTCGCAACAAATATTTGGATTTCATCAATACGTTTACCATCCAAATTGCCTGTATTCCTATACTAATCGGAAAGTACTCTTCCTACATTTTTATTTTTGCCAAAACTTCCTATCTGTATTGTACGACAGACAATAATTTCTAGAAAATGCAACAACATAAATTGGGTCTGCTCAGTTTTAACGCACTATTTTCCCCATAATTCTTGAAGTAATATGTATTGCATATCGTAAAATGATTATATTATTGGAACTGTATCTTTATAATTGATAACATAGGTCTGATGAATATTGCTAGATTCCCAATATTTAAAGCATATATGCCATACAACGAGATCTTTCGTGTTGATTATTATAGCTTACGTTTCCGTAAAAAATGAGTATTTTCCAGTGCGATAGTTAGCAAAAATATGTGATATTTAACAATAAATTATTGTTGTCCCAAAACCGCCTATACATATGGTTGGAAAATGAGTAAAACATCGGGAACATTACCAATAGTTTTTTTCAGTGTACTCGCCATCAAGTTTATATAAATTATAAAATAATTTATATAAAATGAATTTATAAAATATAAAATTTTATGACATTAATGTTTAAATATGATTTCGGCCATGTGGCCGCCACGGCTAGCGCGTACAAGGTGCAATCTGGAACACTAATTTTCACAAACTTTTCGTTCAATTGTCTCAACGTAGACAAGTGACTTTACATAACCCCAAAGAAAATAATCTAATGGGGTTAAATCACACGATCTTGGTGGCCAATTAATTGGACTATTACGCGAAATTATTCTTTAATCAAAAGTTGGAATGACATGTCAGAAAGATTGATGCCACCTAATCGAGGAGACGAAAAAATTTCTAATCATGTCCCTATACCGCTCACCATTGACAGTAACATTCTGACCATCATCGTTTTTGAAGACATATGGGAAAATGACTCCGACAGCCCATAAAGCGTACCGATCAGTAATTTCCTCTGTATGTAATGGTGTTTCGACAAAACCTTGTGGATTATCTTCACTCCAAATTCGACAATTCTGTTTATTTACGTACCCATTCAATCAAGAATGGGCTTCATCGGACAACAAAATTTTGTATGAAAATTCAATATCAATATCAATTTGTACTTCAGCCCATTCGCCGAATCGGTGGCGCATACGATGGTCGTTTGGCTTTAATTCCTGCACAAGTTGAATCTTGAAAGCTTTTAAGCCAAGATCCTTTCGTAAAATCTTCCATAAAGTGGAAGGACACAACCCTAATTGCTGAGAACGCTGCATCGTATGACCTGGGCTGGTTTTTGTCTTATTTAACCCTTTGATGGGACGACCCATCTTCCATGTCAGTACTATAGGCTGACATGGAGCTATGCAATGTGCAGATGGTAATGTAAATCGGACCTATAGCCGTACGTCCTGTATTTGGCAGGCGACTAATTAAATCATAAAGAAACACCTTAGAATAGAATTTCATCAAAGTGTATATATTTTGAATAGATCGAGCATGAACTAAAAAATTTAGGCCATCTATGGCCAAGAGCCAATAGTGGTTTCTGTAACGGAAATATTGAAACTTGTCCTTTCAACGTATCACCTGGGGTGGTTTATGTCTTGTTTATCGCTAATGCCAAGAGCATTTTCTCAAACCATGCGTGCTTCTTCAATAGATCAAGCCTGTTGTCATGAAATCATGAAATTTAGCCGTTCAACATATTGACAAGGGTGGTTTTTGTCTTATTTAGCCATGTTAATGCCTATAGAACGTCTTGAAACTACACGTAGGCATCTTGAAGCATGGTCTGGTATGATGGTATTAAAATTGGGCCTAAAGCCGTACGTCCTCGATGTGGCAGGCGACTGCGTAAGGTAGGGACGTGAAAAGCAAACTGCATAAGAGTTGAGAGTACTTCGGCCTCAGAATAGATTGCAAAAGATAATCATAATATATTATAATAAACTAGCTGACCCGGCAAACGTTGTTCTGCCTAAAATAATTATTTTCTTCCAAGGTTTGTTTTGATATGTACTTTAACTTTAAATGCAATGTTATTTTAAATGCAAATTTTATTTTCGATTTAACAAATTCAATTTTCTGTTCAAATACTTCAATTTTCTGTTCAAATGTTCGTCTGACCTTAGTAAATAATAATTTATTGTAAAACCAACGTGTGGACAATATTTCTTGTTTCTACATTTTCGGAGTATACAAATTGTTGGGGTTACCAACTCTGGAGCAGGCTACATATAATTGATCATGAGCGACTCGGCATGAATTTTCCAAATCCAAGCCGCAGACTTGGATCGACTGGCCTTGAGATTTGTTGATTGTTATTGCATATGCCAGACGAATTGGGAATTGTAAGCGTTTGAATGCAATTGGAGAATCTGTTGAAATCATCGGGATTCTTGGCAATAAAACGTGATCTCCTTTAAACCTGTCATTGATAATTGTCGATTCAATAACCCAATATTTTTTTGACAAACAACCGCGTTCGTTGTTAACTGCATTTGCTTCTGTGAAGTAAACACGTTGCCCATTTTCAAGATGGATGGCTAAATGAATGACAGCTGGATTTCGTTCGTGAGTAGGAAAGGATAGTATTCGCCAGACCGCTTCATTACTGCTTATATACCTGCCCATTTGGTAACGCGAAACTTTGTCATTTTCATTAACATTTTTCATTAACATTTCGTGTACATATTTACAGACGTATTTAATAGATTAAACAGAGCTGCAAAATCCTATACTATATTTATATGTGCTTTGTAGGTTTTCGATAGAAGAGGATGTTGTAATCTTTCCTTTTTACTAATAAATACACGTTATTTATGCTTGACCGTATCATTACAACTACTCTCTTTTTATTTCTCACATGACATCTACAGCGTTTACAGTAGGAGGAAGAAAGCTGTTTCTCACCACTGAACTCTATTTAATACAATTGAACGTAAGTATACAACAGAGGACAATAGAGTACAACTCATCTATTATCGATTTCAATACCCTTCTGGTTATTGTTTAAATTTATTACAAAGGAATGGCCACCATTTTCAGTAGATCGGCGACGATATAGTGAATATCCATCAATTCCTGTAATAGTATCCGATAATAAGTCCTTGGGAAAGCGCTTAGTACATTTACCATTATTCATACATGGTTAATTGAGGTTGATGGCACCACATGGACCATGTTTGTCCTTACAATCTGGAACAATTCTGGAAAACTTAAGGAAAAATCCTTTACTTCGGTAAAAAAACAGTTTTAGAACAGATTTTTCGATAAGTTTGCCTTAGAAATTTTGACAAATATTTGAATTTACCGAAAAATTTACTTAAAATTGACTTTTACCTTAAGTTTGGCACACAGCCTAAATACGGATAAAAACTAATAATTTAAGCCGTTTGTTTCCGTTTGAAACTTTTCAAGTACGAAACCGTAAAAGAGAAAAATTATTATATTTTGTAATCGTAGTAGGATTTCTCTTCTCTGTTAAACGACCAACACAAATATTTTTGTGTGAAAAAACTACGTTTCTATAGAGAACTGTTTGTAGATCTGACGGCAAAAAATTAACCTGATTGGGTCAATTTTTGTATGTTAATTTTTATTTTCATAAAGTATGCCGTGCTAAAATTTCATGTAAAAAAAGACCCAAGCAGCTTATATTTAATGCGCTAGATGTCACTACCCTGGACATTTATAGTTCTCAATTGACGAATGCCAAAGTTGAAAAAGAGCTATCTCGCGGAAATATTATGAACCACCAGACTTTTAATAACAAAAAAAAATCGACATATTAAATCGCGGGAAATTCAGAATAGTTTCAGATAACGTTAATAAAATTATAAGAAATTTACTTTATTTATGTTCTATATATTTTAAAATTTATAGATATTGTGTATGTGTAGTATTTATAATATTTAACTTAAAGCATTGTGATAAATTTTCAGTTAAACAAAGAAGTAATGGAAGTTTGGCAGTTTGTGTCGAATAAAATATGTTTTTGTTGTTTATACAAGCTAAATTAGTTTTTTATTATGCACTATAGAAATGTCTTCCGACCTACTTGAAACAGATGAAGACCATGAAAGTAAAATCGTAATCAAAATCCACGAAATAATGGAGTATTTTGGAAGTGGTAAACGGTCTATACAGGTTGGTGGAGAATTGGTCGAGGCAGGTTTCATTTATGCTGTTGGGATAGCTCCACCACCATCACTTGGTATTGTAGGTTTGGTAATTCAAACATCGGCAATGACTAGCAGTCCGCACCAGGTTAACCTATGCAACATAGAAGACAAATCACAACACTGGCAATGTTCTTGCACTTGTAAAGCAGGTGTTGGACAAAAATGCAAGCATATTGCGGGTTGTTTGTTGCACATTTATAAGTAAGTTACGGTAGCAACATTTTTTATAACTAACTAATAAATAAACCATTTTGCAGGTTTCCTTATTTAAGACCCATTAGCTGTACTGAGCTAAGGCAGCAGTGGGGTAAGAGTGGTAGCCGTAATATCGTAGAGAAATTTAATGCAGTTGCTATTCGAGATTTGTGTTGTATTTCTAAATATGAAAAGAAAATTTTCAATATTAATGATGGTCAGCGCACGGCGGTCATGGATATAATTTTTGAAGGTATACTACCGTGAAATATGCATTTAAAACTTTTCCTAATAAAATTAAATAATTTAAAATTCGTTTTAGGTGCTACAAAATCTGAAGCATTCAGTGTAAAATTTCGTAATCGAACGATGAAGCCATCAGATAATATACCGCGACTGATAAATGACTTTGATAAATATTTCGACATGATATACAATCACATTGGTTTAGCTAACTACATCCCTCACATGGCTATTAGAAAGAAAATTACGAATAACTGGAAGTAATGCTTTTAATTTATTTACATATGCTAACAATCGAAACCCGAATTGGCCACAGAAAATTAAAACAGTTTATAATAACCCATTTAAAGGCAATGAGCATACAAGATACGGCCAGTATGGTGAAAAATTAGCAAAAAAGGCTTACGGAACCCTTTTTTTACTGGTTGATTGTGGTTTGATTATATCAAAAAATCTTCCACTTTTCGCCGTTAGCCCAGATGGAATTGCATATTGTAATGGCGAGTGGAGATTGGTGGAAATAAAATGTCCGGTTCTGGGAAAAGATAATCGAATTTCCGAAATTATAAACACTTTATCGTACATAAAAAGAGATTCGAATCAAAATATTAAATTAAATTGTAAACATAATTATTATGGCCAAGTGCAGTTAGGCCTAGCTGTAACCAATCTATCGACCTGCGATTTTGTAGTTTATGGCACTAAATATAATGACTTTCTAGTCATTCAAGTAACGAAAAATGATTCGAAAAATGATTGAAAGTTTTATTCAACAATTAATTAAAATCTATTTTCTATACGTATTTCACGAAATAATAAATCACTCATTATTACATGACATGTGATGTATATGAATTTAAGACGTTAACTCGAATAAAAATTGTATATGAATGTGTCCACACTTATATTGTGATATAATCTAAACTTGATAGTGATATTAATTAAATTTAAGTGATTAATGTATAAATAAAATATTTTTCATTATATATTGGATTAGTGATTAAAATGTTCCTTATGTGTAAGACTGTTTTAAATGTTTAGCCGACTGAATTTAATCTTGTGATACTCTGAAATATCCAAATTATTTAATAAAATAAAAGATAAAATTTTTGTACCTAATTTATTCGTTTTTATTTTTTAATTAGTAATATGTACTTATATTTTAAGTTAACTGATTTACATTTTGTTACTCTAAAAGGTTTAATTTAACGAAACTTATCGTCACTTAAAATAGGTGATGGCAAATTTGATAAGCTGCAAATTATTCTAATTATGTCATCTATAAAAGGTAAAATAGAAATATGGATCTTTTCGGATAGCATATTAAAAGATTTAATACGCGCAATTCGGCGCTCGACGTGAACTCTTGCTCTAGCAATTTTAGTACTTCTAACGATTTCCTCTTTTGTTATATTTTGAACCATAAACGATGGTCTTATCATTTCAATGCCAGCGTTTAAGAGTTCGTCAGCAATCATGAAACCCTTATCTACCATTATTGCGTCACCCTTTTTGAGGTTTGTTAATAAATTCGTTGAATTGAAAATTACCTTATCCGAAGCTCTTCCAGAAGTTGTTGTGCTCACAAGATTAATTAAACCAGATGGCGCAACTCCAATTAAGATTTTTACGGTGTGACAAAATTATAATGAGAATATAGGCAAGTTCTACATGACAAGCAGTTAAACGTTGCTGTTTTGATTTCTGTGCAACCAAGCACGGTCATGGTGTTAGGAAACTCCCAAAAGCATCGTGGCAAATGTTTCTGGTTTTGTTCTCGAGTCTGCCAAAATATAAAATCTTGTAAAACGCTGCTAAATATTTGAATCGTTTCAATGAAATATTTTTTCGCCGTTTTTTTATCGATTTGAAATAATATTGCAATTTGCATATTATTCATATTACTTTTTATACGAAACATTGTGAGTAATATCCGGTTCTTAATACTCATTAGGCAATTGTCAATAGGTTGCACGAACTCTATGGCTTTCACAATTTTTTCGAGAAGAACCGTTGTATGTATCCCTGTCATAGAGTTTAGTTTATGGTCATCGTTATTTAATAACATTTCGAAATAATCGAAATGAAGTGGCTCCCCTATTGCTTGAATACCAATAGACCTACTCGAAACTTTGCTTTCACCGTCAAAAAGCTTTTCATTAGAAGCAGTTTCCTCCTAGAAATAATAAATATTAAAATTTATATTATAATTATTGTAAACCTTACCGTTCATGTGAATTGTTATCCACAGCTTCCCATTTTTTATTGCTGTTTGTGGTTGTTTGTGCTTTCTTGACTCTCTCAATACTAGAAACTGGTAAATTTAAACATGGAAATGCAGTATTGGATAACTTTATTTTTTTACCAGATTTTGAAATTTATGTATTGGCGTGAATAAATCCGAATAATTAAAATGTCTGCTACAAATTAAAAATTGTTTTGGAAAATTCTTTCCCATTTTTAGAGCAATTTTCCATTTCAAAATGTCTTGCTTACTGTCGACGACTCGTTTTGGAATTCGATGCATGGATATTCCTACTTCATTGTCGTACGTGTTGCATTGTGGAACACTACAGATGTGACGACCGATATTGGTTCTTCTTAATTGTTTTTGTTCCATTGTATAGCTATTTATAAATTTATATTAATTTTAATAATTTATTTTATTAGCACTTATATTTTTAAATAAACACTAGCAATTTTTTAATTGTTTTTAAATTTACGAACAAGTTTATATAAAAAAAACTCAGCTGTCAAACTTAATAGAAGTCTGGTAGTTCAATTTTTTTCCGATAGAGGATACGCTGGAACTCGTCAATTGTTTTAAGCAAACTTGATCTACATAAGCACAGAGTAAATATTGTAACGGAGTACCAAAACAGATGAAAAAATTTCATTTCAATCATGAGTATTGTAATTTATTGCAATTTGTGTTCTTTTATATCAACAATCGGGACTTTATAATACCATGAAATTGTATTACTTTTATTAGTCTTGTTATTGTGTCAAATATATCGGGTATCTACTCGAGTAGAAGCCCATTACCGAGCAAAAGAGAAAGGCACATAAATAAGCTATTGGTTTTTGACCAATATAGAACTTCGTATTTTAAACGATGATGCCGATTCATAAAATTTACGGTTAAAATCTCAAGACATAAAATTAGAAAACATGACTCACCCTATTTAAAGTTAAATGTTTAAGATTACAAATTTAAATAGTTTTTTCGTTCACTTTTATTTCTGAATAGTAACTGGACTGGTGTTTAATGTCCTACAACCTGTGATTATGGGTCAGAGGCTATATAGTGGCCAGATGTGCGATAAGCGATGTGAAAGAGATGTATTTTAGCTGGTTAAAACCTTGAACTTCATTTATGGTAGCAAATTGTATCATTCTAAGAATTTAATGCCCGTAAAACCAATTTCTATTAACTGAATATCTGTATCTTCACAAAGTCACATTGAAAATCTGTCATCTGTTTCGCATTTGGCCAGATTGTTTCTATAGTTACAGAATTATTAAATAGCATCCGCCAGAATTCACACCTCAGTCATTGGAATCTAAATTTCAACAAATGCCAATTCACAATTTACTTTATATCACATGAACCGTATGAAAATTAGCACCCGTACGCGTTCCTTCACCTTGCACACGTGATACACTATACAATTCCAAAACAAAATGAATTAATTTACCGGAACTAATTTATAATCCGTAACTGTCTCCAAAATCCACAAATTTAGAAATCGCATTTAAAAGTTTAGGCTAGAATTAATATTTTGATGAATATTCGCGCGCACAAACAATTAATATTCTTGAAACGTGATACAAAGATAGAGTCACTCGATTCGAAATGGTTATACAATTTTTAGAGGTGGATGTACTTTCGTTAATGACTTAATTAACACCCGTTAACAACTGAATTGTATAATTAACAGAAGTTCATGCTGATTTTGTATTGCCTTTGCTTTATGCATGCTAATTGTTTACAGCGACAGTAAGTACCGTGTGCAGATTACCAAACACTGTTTTGTGGTGATGTTTACGTTTTTACTTAAAATGTCGAGACAAATCGATTAAGCAATTTTATTTATTGTACACAGAGATAATACGCGATTATTATTGACTACTTTGTTTTTTTTGTTTCGGGTCATGAAATCAAGAATTGTTCACTTTCATTTTTAAATAAATACAAAGCGTATTCTTTATCACAGATTGATTGTTCTCGGGTTTATCTTATTCAGAGATTTACGTTATATGGTAAAGCCGATTTACTCAAAGCAATCGATATGCACGATTACGTAATCCACGGTAATTAAAAATTCTAAATCCCTTTGTAACGTTAAATAATAAACCCAAAACATTTTTAACGAGTTTATTGTTCTTTTGACTCGAAAAATTTATCATCCTCGTCTACAACGTCGCCGTCGCATTTTTCGTTTATATCGTCTTGCGAGAAGGTGTCAAGCCAATTTTATTTAATTTTCTTTTGGTGTACGTCTGTTTTCTTCTGCATTATGTATATTAACTTACTTCAGTGTATTATATACGAGCATATTCTTTTTGAAACTCAGCTCGTCTTAATAACAAAAATTATTTCATTTGGTATATGTACACGATGAAGATGAAGAAATTGATTCTGATGATGGTAATCTACATTGAATGGAGTTTCTCGCTCGTTCTGTATACACAAATATTTGTTTTTATAATTTTTTTTTTTGTTGGAGTTTTGTTTGTTATACGTAATAGTTCATATATGTTTACTCGACATGTCTGGGGGGACGATCTTACATATATGTACGTACCGATCAATGCAGATGGTCCATGTAATTTTTCTTTGTTATACTGTACCCAATTTCTTATGTTTATCAACAATTTATTAACATCTCGTGATGTTTATTTTTTAAGAAATGTTCTGGTAAGCGTTCATTTTATGGAAAAATCCATGAAAATTTAATTCTTATTTTATTTGGAGATTTGATTCGTTGAAACTTTGTTGGCGCGGAGATGTGTGAGATAAAACATAATTAATATTTACATATGTTGTAACTTTCAACTTATCGGCACTCAACTAACCCAACAACTAATTGTTGATATTAAAATTTGATTATTACTCAAATTTATATTTGAAAGGTCGTTTTATGACAGTAGTTTTTTGCGTAACAGGACATTATTGCTCTCCCCCCTCCCTCCTCGAACAATACCTCAGATATTACCATATGGCCAGTTATCCTCGGTCCATACCCTCTAATCATTACTCCCGGTCCTTTACCGCCTAGCCATTACCCCTCTTCCCCCCCCGTCATTATCACCCCGATCATCACCCGCCGTCATTACCTCCCGTCCTATACCCTCAGTCATCATTTCCGGCTATTTATCCCCGGCTATTAATCGTAACCCTCCGTCATTCCTCCCCGGACATTTACTTCCTGGCTATTACCCACGCTCATTACTCACCAAATATACACACATAATTACACCCGTCATTACTCACCAAATTTTTTTTTCGATTTTATATTGATTACAGGTAACCCTCCTATAACGCGATTAATTCGCTCCGTGCTATACGGAGGCCGTATTAAACGAAACTTACAAGTGATATACATAACTCAGGCAATTGTATTTCGTGTTATACTAAATGTTCATTGTCAAATCGTTGTAGGGTAGACAACGTGAATTAAAATCTAACAAAATAATATAAAAAATAGTGTTTCCAATATCAGTTTAGTTGCTCATAAAAAGAAATAAAAATTTGGTGTAGTTTATCGAACTATAAGTTCCTAAATAATCATAATGGATTAAATAATTAAAATATTGTATTTCAGTCTTAAGTTCATAATTTCTACATATTAATTAAAACAGAAAATAAATGTATTAAAATCTGACAATTCTGTGATATCGTAATCGTATAGTGAATATCTGTAGTTATCAATAATAGAAAATATATAAAACCCTGTTGTATAAGTGTATTTGCATCGAATATAATGGTAAATGTTAACATCTTCATTGTCATGGCTTGTATTACAAGCCATGACAATGGCACCTAACAGCAGCTAAAGTTACCTGCTGCCAGTGTAATAATATTTTCCATCCTGTATGTGCAAAGCTGAATGGGCGGGACTTGGAGTTTATGCGCGTCGAGAGAAAACAGTGGCAATGTTAGAGTTGTACATCAAAATCTTAAGTAAATCGTAACAATGATAACTGTCCAGTTTCTCCTGCGCACACTAATAAACCTAACAATGCAGAAAATCAAAATATAACCGTGGAAACACTGTTTAATGAACTCAAACACAATCAACAGTTGTCAATGATTAATAATAAAAAAAATTGATGACCGTATTACGATTTTGGAAAAGGCGTTAGAAAAAATTGATCAGCTGTCATCTGAAATTAAGTGTCTTCGTTTGGAACTATCTATACAACGCAGAGAAAGGTAGTCTTCTTAGAGCAGCAACAGTATTCTAATTCCTTAGACATTGTGGGAGTTGAAGTAACTGATAGTGCAGATCTTAGCACTATAGTGACATCAATACATCTTGTATTGATTATGTTTTCCGAACAAAAAAACATTAAACCATCAAACATTATACAAGTGAAATTCTGTAGCCGGCAAGTGAGAAATGTCATTCTTCAAACCAAGAAAAGGATTAAAGTCACTGGAGCGAATTGCGGCTTTAGTAGTAACAGCAAAATTTTTATTGATGAAAGTATGAGCTTCGTAGTAAGACAATTATATTTTAATGCTAAGAACACTAAAATTGCCAAAAATTACCAAAAATTATAAGCACTTATGGTTCCAGGATGGCAAAATTTTGATGAGGAAGGATGATAGTGGAAATGTGTGGTTGATAAATGATGTGAGTGATCTTGACAAACTAATTTTAAAAGTTTTTATTTTTTTTATTTCATAATTATGATTTGATATAATGATTAATAATTCTAGTACAGATCTAGACCACTCTAATTCATTTGTTAATAGCACCTCTCCTTCAGGTTTCTTTATGCATGCTAATAATAATTTTTCAACTGTCCATCAACTGTCCATCATCTTACGTCAAAATAGTGATTCTTATTTACTCACTCACAAACATTGACGAAGTGTCTTCTTACCAACTCAATGGATATTCTTTGATCGATGGCTGTAACAACAAGTACTCAGCTGGTGGTGTAGTTGGCTATGTTAAAACGGGTCTCAATTTTAGTTATGTGACTAAAAATCTATGTACCGCTGATATTGTGCAATTAAATCTAAGTCTTCGAAGTGACGTGTTTTGCATAATATGCGTTTATCGGTTTAATTTTTGTTCAATTGATGATTTTATTGAAGAATTTTCTTCCTACTTAAACGGAATTCAAACCAAAAATGTATTTATACTTGGCGATTTCAATATAGACATCTTAAAATTTTCTGTTAATGACCAGGTAAAAAATTATCTAACAATGATGTCTAATTTCGGTTTAGAAAGTCTAATTAATACTTCTACTCGTGTAACTTCCTCTACCTCATCATGTATTGATCATATTTGTGTTCGCATGAAACCTCATTCAAATTATGAGCTGGGAAATCATTTGATTACAAGCTTTCTAATCATCATTTGATGACACTTCAAATTAAGCATATGCCAAAATATGTCAAGCAGATAGCTGAAGGACGTCCGATTACAAAAATAGATTTTCCGAAGTTAAATTCTCTTTTAATGCTTGATCAGTGGACTTTGCTTCAAGAGACTGATCCAAATACTTTAATGAATAAATTTACGGCAAAAATATAATTCTGATTTTGTGTCTATTTTAGATGAAGAAGGTAAATTCGTATCGGATCCATTATGCATCTCAGAAATATTTAATTCGTATTTTATTAATGCACCTCAACTACTGAAACAGTCCGTTCCATGATTCGGATGGAGACACAGAGATGCCTTAAAATTGCAAATGTTATTCCCATATTCAAAAGCGTGATAAAAATGATCCATCTAATTATAGACCGATATCATTGCTCTCAGTATTTTTGAAGCTTTTCAAAAAATGTGTGAAAGCCAGATTGCTTCTATTTTTGACTGATATTTCCTTCTTCTCTGATCAGCAATATGGGTTTAGGCATGGAAAAGTACGCAACTTGCGATGAACGACCATATTGTAAAATTTTTAGATTTAGGTGAAAATATTGCGACTAACTTTATTGATCTCACTAAAGCTTTTGATATGATTGACCACAAAATACTATTATATAAGCTTCATTGAGCACAAATTCGAGGCGTCGCCTATAATTGGTTTGAATCTTATCTAAGAATAGGTCACAGCTGGTAAAAGTTGGCAACAAATATAGTAGTGCTGAACTCATTCGGTGTGGGGTTCCGCAGGGGTCAGTCTTAGGTTCCATATTATTTATTACTTACATTAACTCAATTTTTCAGTTAGTTCTATAACTGTAGATTCTGACATTATTTATCAGTCCAATATTTGTCAGAATTATGAATTTAATAACGTTACAGCAGTGATCGCCAGCTATTTAGGCAAATGCAAACTTCTTGATGTAGTTGAGAATTTCAAATATCTGGGTGTAGTCTTGGACTGCAGACTAAATTTCAAATCTCATATTGAAGTGGTCCAATATTATATTTATGCTTGTAACAGAAAACTTTATCTGTTAAGACTTTTATGTCCAATAAATGTTTTATTATAGCTTTATTATGGTTTAGTTCAGTCAAAGCTACAGTATGGGTTAATTGTCTGGGAAGGAGTATATTTAAGCTCGATACAACCTTTGATTGTTGCGCAAAAAACGTCAATGCAAAAACGTCGGCGCTACCATTGTTTCGATTGATAAAAGTTCTTCCCTTAAGATATTTGTTTATTTTTAAAGTTCTCAAAATGTTTTTTTTAGGAGCGGAAATTTAAAGGACCCCGCACATACCTTATGGAAATTGAATTTCGGTCAAATGATTTGAAATTTTCAGAATATCTTCTTCAAGTCATGCTGATCTAAAGTCTTCATACGCACAAAGTGCCTAGATGCTATTGAAGCCGAGTTTTAAGCGATTTAAAGTTGAAAAACTCGATCGTGCACGCGGCACGGACCTATTACACAGCCCCACAAGAAATAAAAAAATGTCGAGATCCGTGGGACGGACGATGCTAAAATCGCACAAACAAACAAATTACAACCAGACGGTGCATATACCGGGTGTTTCTTTTAAACTGAGACGATCAAATATCTCGAAAAATAGCCACTCTATGGAAAAAATGTCTATGATCAAAATTTAATCATACCACGGGGGAAATACATTAGTGCAAAAAACTAGTCCCCCACCCCCCGCTTTGTAGGTGGGGCGGGGTAACTTTTAAACTAAGATAGGAAGCCATATTTTTTATTGCAGATACGGATTCTACGACTAAACGTACGTATGATTTGAATGAAATATTTTGTTCGGTTCATGATAGATGGCGTTGTAATTGACGAAATTCAATTTTTTTCAATTTCTTCTTCTTAGAACACATGCATTCGATTCTGCAATACGTTTGAAATAAAAAATACTTTTTACGCTATTTGCTGTAGGCACTTGGCGAAACACACTTATACTTAATAAACACATTTTACTTAATCACTTGTTTTTTCATTTGGTCGTACTATCAAACAATTTATTACTGATGGAAATGTTCAACCGAAAAAGAGGACCCGTAGAGTAACAGTCACTGGAGAAAATAATGAAATTGCTGTATTGGCAGCAGTGGCTCATAATCCTCATGTTAGTACACGAGAAATTGTTCGCGATTCCGGATTGTCCCTCAAAAGTGTTTGGAGAATTTTAAAACGGCACAAGTATCATCCATATCATGTGTCTTTACACCAAGATCTTCATGGCGCTGATTTCCAAAATCGGGTAACTTTTTGTCAATGGCCACGTGAACAAATACAACAAAACCCCAATTTTTTTCGTTGCGTAATGTTCTCTGACGAATCGCCTTTTACAAACCATGGAACGGTTAATCGACACAATATCCATTATTGGAGTGTTACAAATCCGCACTGGCTTCGTCAAGTTGAACATCAGTGTCCTTGGATTGTCAACGTGTGGTGTGGAATAATTGGCAACAAAATCATAGGCCCCTACATTATTGAAGGCAACTTGAATGGTCAAATGTACCGAAACTTTTTCGAAAATGAACTGCCAATATTACTTGAAAATTTAAGCTTAGAAGTGAGACGGAACATGTGGTTTCAACATGATAGTTGTCCTGCACACTATTCGGTGGTGGCACGTGAAATACTTGATCGTGATTTCAATGGTCGCCGGATCGGTAGAGCTGGCGTGGGACAGGTAACCCAACAATTAGATTTATGAGGTGCAAGCGATGTTTGAAAACCCGATTTTATTCATTAATCCAGGGAGGACGCGGTAGAGACGCTTCCAAAATTCTTAGCAAAAAAAACTATTTTCCTATTACGGAGACGGATCTTTATCAAAACTATTTTAAAAATTTGCAGGTAATTCCTTACATATACAAATTGATAGGTATTTCAATACGGTATTTATAATTATATCCCAAAAATGTCACTGACATTGATTTTAGGTTAATTATACGGTGAACCACATATAAATTCGAGCAACAGTCCGTTCCAACAACTATGGAACGCATTTACCCTTTACCCGCTGCCAGATTCGGTGTTGAGTGATCTACTTAATACAATGAAAGGCCATAACCAGCCTATTTCGCAAAGGCCGCAAAAATCATCGTGCACTTGCCAAAATATCATTTTTTATAAGCTTTTATAATTAAATTTTCACTCGTAGCGAAACTTGCAATAATTAATACGATTAAAGCTCGATTTATATTATCCGTTCCTTTCAGTTCCTTCATTTTTCGTATCAGGCAAAAAAAACATTGTTATATGTTTTTTTCATTGGAGTATTTATATTATCCGTTCCGTACTTGCAGGAACTGAAAGGAACGGATAATATAAATCGAGCTTAATGGTAGAATAATTAATAAGATTATATTTTTGAATTATTTTTAATGAAATCGAAAAAATGTTATTTTGATTTTGTTCATTTTCGTATGATTTCAGTTGTTCGTACGGCCTTTCTCTCGAATATCGATCACCTGTGCAAGAATGTTATACCAACTACATTTTACATGGCAGGTCTCGCTATCCACGACTATCGCATCATACGGCGAATTCAATTGTAAATTGTATCACTTGATTCGAGTTCGAAATTTAAAATGTATTTTAACATTCGCTGAGCAATTGCCATGGTAAGGCATTGTCATTCGTGAAATAACTGACAAATTTATTTCTAATAAGAACGGCAATGCCACAATATTTGCTTCCCCTATCCTATCTCCATTCACCAAACACTAAATCGTCATACTGTGTGTAATGGTCCACATAATCATTACTGAAATTCTGGTGCAAATCACCCGACTTCATTGTTAACCAATTATTCAAACACAATGTTGATTTTATTATGTCGCCCACAACAGTTCTATTCGCTACTTTCAGCTCAGAATGCTGAAAGGGTTTTCGACACCTGGCTGACTTCTGGTTCTGGATCATATGTAATTAAACACGTTTTTGTTGTGTGGTAAAACAGTTGTTCTTGACCAACATGACCTAAATAATATATAAAACATCTCTGCAGCTAATTGAATCTACTTGAACAAGAACATGTTTTCCATCAATTGCACCTAACAGTTCGGAAAATTCCAAATAGATTTAAATCCGACTAAAATATTTTGCTGTGTCGCAGTGGAGAAATTTGGAAAAACAAGGGAGTTTCAATTCTCCCAAATTGCAGCTGTCGTTTTATCCAATACCCATCCGATACCGTACCATGCTGTCGCCGCTTGCAACTGTAACATAAATAAAAAAAGTTCGTGCCCCTTTTCCGAAATATGATGTAAACATTTCTGGTTACTTGGCGCAAGGTTAATGATAGTTAATGATAAACCGCTCATTGTTTTGTATGACCCCTCCACATCGTGTAACTTCATTCCCGATATTAAATTTGTATTATGCCTCCTTCTTTCTCTAACTATTTCTGTGACATTACAGCGTAAGATCCAAAGCCAAATCTTCATCAGCCGTATTTTCACAAACCGAAAAATATTTAATAAAATTTTCTAACTGAATTAATTTATATTGTTTTAATTGTTTGGTTACAACAATTAATAGCTTTATAATTTTAATAACACACGTAAAACACTATAAAATCACCAAACACAGATCGCTTTAAGCCAAATGTCAATAAGATACATTTTTTACCGATAGATGATACAATTCATCGAAAATATTCATAATAACAAAAATGCCCCAACCCCAACTGATGGCCAGATTTGGGTAGTTTCCCGTAAGTTTACGCAAAATTAATTTTCTAAGTAATTGCTCAGCATCGCATAGAGAATATCAATTTGAATTTTCATGATGACTCGAGCTTTTTTAGAAAATGGACATTTGGACAAAATGGTGTATGGTCATTTAAACACAATTTTAAATTTTTTCCGAAATGCAGTGTGTTCAGTGTGTTATAGTTTCAAATTCAGATTTTCAAGATAAACACGGATCCGTCATAATCAAAAAAAATTAAAAACCATACTCCTGACAAAATGGTATATTATCCCATAATCAGCTAATCCTTTGCAAAGTTTTTCGTGTCTAGTGAGATTTGACATCAAAACTAACATAATCACGGAAAAAAAATTTCCAGAAGGAATGGTTTAAGATGATCCTATTAATCATCTAGTTTGACCCACGAAAACGCGAATATATTACATATATTTAGGTAATTGGGACTATTCGCTGGTCCCTAAGTTCCCGGAATTTTCGAATTATTATGACAATTGAATTTGTTTCAAATAAATTATGCACCTTTTGACAGTCTTCCATTTGAAAATCATAAAGTAGATTTTCAAATAGAAGACTGTCATAAGGTGCATAGTTTATTTAAAGAAAATTCATTTGTCATAATAATTCGAAAATTCCGGGATATTGATATAATTTTATTTCGATGAATGTAATCTCCATAGGAGATCCCTTCCTGAAAGTTCTGATGTTCAACAGAAACTTTTAAATGAAATAAATTTTTCCGATGAATTGTTTGTCGCAGTATTTTAGGGAAAGCGAACAAAATAGATCATTTATTAATCTAATAAGTTTATGGGGAGTAGTATGGGAAGGGGAAGTAATGCCCTGGGAAAAATACTTAGGTGACAAGCGAGAGTATTGAGCGGGGGTAACGACCAATGGGGGAGGCTTAATGACGACAGAATAATTACGGGAGGTAACGGCCGTGGAGGTAATATACCAGAGTATAGGTTTAATTGGGCGACAGAAACAAAAAATGTTGCTCGAGCAAAGCAATTGATAATCCCACTTTCAGTCAACATTCTGTAAGTTTCAACAGTATAAAAGTGGTTTACAAAATTTCGTCTTGGTAATTTTACTTTTGAGGATGGTTCACGCCATATTCTGATAATTCCCCTGGAATAGGGAATATTTTTTTTATAGTAACTATTCCCCAGACATTTTCCCCAATTCCTCGTTTTTCAAAAGTTAATTCTGTCGATTGGGGAATAAATTAACGGGAAAAATAATCGCATTCGATACGCGAGCTCAATAAAAGAAGATAACAAATGTCTAAAAATAATTTAAGCATTTCATTGATTTTTGTTGATATTTTAATCGAATTCTTAAAAAATAAATTTCATTAAAACTGCTATAATGGGGAATAATTTTTTCCCAAAAGCCAATATACGCTTTGGAGGGAAAGGCTAAAATTTGAAATTTGCATTCCCCGGGAATACCAGAATAGGGTCAGATGTAGTAAAACAAACTCAGCAAGAGCTTGCAGAACAGTTAGGAGTTACTCACCAAGCAATAACACTTCGATTGCATGTAATGGGAAAAATTCAGAAGGAAGGAAAATGGGTTCGTAATAATCTGTCCGAAGAAAACAAAAACCGAAGAGTTGACATCTGCATTGCTTTCTCGGTAAAAAAAAAACAAAGATTTTTTGCACAAAATCATTACGGGTAACGAAAGGTGGGTTTTGTATGATAACCCTAAACGCAGCAAACGATTAAAGCTAGCCATCAACATCAGTTGTGAAAAAGAATATTCATTCCAATAAAGTGTAGGTGGTCAAACTTTGACAGCTGGATATTATCAGGTCAAATTGATCAAATTAAGTGATGCAGTGGAGGAAAAAAGACCATTTACGAGCTAAGGGAAGCATAAGGAGATATTGCTACATGACGCTTGTCCACATACAGAATAATCAACCCAGGAACTCATCTTCTCCTTAGACTGGGAAGTTTTTCACCATGTGGCGTATTCTCCAGACTTGGCACCCTCTGATTACCACTTATTCAGATCGATGTCATGTGATATTTGAGAGGCCAGCGGTCGACGAAAATTGAAGATGTGCAAAAATTATTGATGATTATTTTCCTTCGAAACGACCAAGTTTCTATCGCGAAGGCATTCATCAGGTAAATGATAAATGGCAAAAGAATATAAAAAGTAATGGCGAATATTTCGATAATTAATCTTTGTAACAATTATATTTTCAATAAAGCTGAATTTGACCAAAAAAAGCCGAATTTCTACTTGCACACCCAAGATTCTATCTGCTTTCCTAACAGGACACTTTAAACGGCTAACTTTAATAGTATAAAATTGGTCCATGCTTCACTAAATTATAAGAAATAAATTCTAATGATATCTATCGATATTGTTTCACTAGTTCAGATCTTGGGGACTCCTTCCTCAAGCCACAATTATTCTCTCAGAATATATAATCAAATAAATTTATCTAAAATATTACCCACAACTCCCTACCGAAAAATTTATACTTTCCTTAAGCAACCAAAATTTTTGCAAATCAACTTTGAGCCGTAAAAATAGCAAAAACCCCAATAAAAATCAATTCCAATTACATTTCACAATCCACCATAACAATATACGAATAAATCCCCAAATACCCTCCTCTTATCTTCAATTGCAAGAAAATTGGGAAATTATCTTCTAAATACAACCTTCACATCTAATTTGAGAATTAATTTTGATCGTTTTTGTTATTATTTTGAATATCTTAAAATGCGGCTACCAATGCGAAACACAAAAAAAAAATTGACGAAAGAGACATGTACATAAAGCTAAATAACAATTTCATTGTTTCAATAATTAGATTGTCGTTAAATCGTTAATTATCCACATCACTGATTTAATTTAAATAAAATTTATTTTGTATACATAAAAAGGTGCGTCGGGAGGTATGAACTAAAAATAAAAAATTTAAATTGCGAGAAATTATATAAAATGTGTACGTTCTTACCTGGATTAAAAATGGCCATACAAAAGTTTGACCAATTTTTGGATCAGGCGTCACATTTTTTGATCGATTATCATCTTGTCGAAAATGCATTCGGACGTTTTTTATGTTTATATAATTATAACCCCTAAAACACTAATTTTTTCTTTTTTTTTATTAATTTTTATCACAAAATTAACAAAATTAATTATCAAAATATTAACAAAATTTTAATTTAACTAATTAAATAAAATAAAATTTGGCTTTCAGTCATTTTTATAAGTTTAGTACTTTTTTTAACTATTATTAATTTTAAATTACTTAATTATTGTTGCAATTATAAATTGTAGTTATTTGAGCTGGAAATAAACGAAATAAAAAAGTACTAGTTATTAGTATGCTAAACAAATGCCTGTGCTACCTAATAATATTTTTCTAATTTTACACGTCACATTTTTCACACACCCAAAAAATTAAATAAGAAAAGTTTTTGGTATCTGAGATTTTATATTAATAAAATGAAGACAAAAAAATAAAATTGACAAAATTCTCTAATTAAACTGAACAAGAAAAAAGCATTATCCTACCTTGTGTTAGGGAAGGAAAATTAGGCCTTCGCAAACTACTTTAAAAATATGCGAAAAAAGTCAAATGAGAAAGAAAAAGTTAAAGTTTCAAATTAGTTTTTGTTTAGGTTTTGTGTATAAGCAACTTTCTCCCATCTTTACAGTAATGATATTTTAATACACATTAGATTTTTATTTTGCTGCCTACCCTTTAATACTGAATCCCAAGAGATAGATGATAGTTCCAATTAAGCAAATGTCTGTTAAAAAGTTTCTTAGCGTTTCCATTCTTCGACTAAATTTCATTTCTGAATGCAAGGTGGCACCTTTATCAATAAAAAGGATAATTATTTGTGACGACAATGTGGGTTCATAAAAATAAAATTTCCAACAAAATATATTCAACAGTTAGAGATCAATACTATTTGAAAAATCTTTATCTTGTTTTTCGTATGCTTGCTTCATTGAAAGCTGATTCTGCAAAGATATTTACGGTCTTACTTTGGTACAAGCTTATTCCATTCTGGTATAGAATTAATTTGTGCTCAAAGTAACAACCAAAGATATTTTTTAATTTGTTTTTATAAGTTGGCAACAATTACATTTTGAATTTGAAAACAACGTAAAAATGCAACTAAATATATTTAATTAAATAGTAATGTGCTAGTACATTATTGAATATTATTACAAATCATAACTAATTTCTCGTCTTGTTAAGAAAAATTCGATGTCAAAATAACAAAAATCACTTTTATATTTTTATTGCCAACATTTAAAAATAAAAGTATTCAATAAAACTACCCTGGTGTTGAACATTAAAACTATAGGTAGAATAGAATAATTCTATACCAGCAGAAAAGTTGGTTTAAAATAATTCCAAATTGGAATTACATATATGGGATTGTTGCTGTAAATTTCTCAAAGTAAGATCGCAATTGCAATTTGTGATGGTCGAAAATTCTTGATAACCTGAAATAGTCAAACATGTGAGTTGAGTGTGCTTCGACCACAAAACTGGTTGCAAAGGAAATCATACAAAAAAAAAATTAACTTGGTAACAAAAAAATTTGACCTAACTGAAAAATAACAATGTTATGACACGAGTAGTCAAAAGTGGTAGCACTATCATTAAAGAGATTTTCTGTTGTTATTTTATAACCGGCGGAATTTTTTATTCATTATTATACCTCTTTTTTCACGAGAAAACATTTCAGCGGAATAAAATTTTAAATGTGTTCCATAAATTAATAAATTTATTAACCGCCGAAGTAAAGAAACACGATATTTTGAATTTTGAAATTTTAGAATGTTTCATCTATCTCCGGTGTTTCTAATTTTTGGGTAAAATGCTAGGATATGAACATACAATCTGAACTTTGCCATTTCGTAACCAATCTTATGAGTTTTGGTTTCTAGTCAGTAAAACAATAAGTGATGATTATCAACTCCTTTGTCTAAATATTGAAAAATAAATTAAATATTTGCATTAGTTTTGAGAAATTATCTAGTGTTGTGTTAGTGTTGTGAATCAAAAATTTTAAATAATTTGACAAAATTAAAATTATAATGACAGACTTCTCAAGTGAGCAGCACATTGATATCCATTTACGGATTATTCGATGGTAATGCGTCACAAGCTCGCAATGAATATCAATTCAGATTTTCAACGCGTCGCGTTCCTGATGCAAGAGTATTTACAAATTTTCATAGAAGACTGCTAGCTAAAGTAACAACATCGAATACGCGGGCGGGCCTCATTCAGTTTCATCAAATCATTTCAATGTCGACGAAGAAATAATTAGTAATGTAGGGGAGAGTCTCCGGTTCTGGGCACAGTTTTGTTTTTGACCCATAATTTTCCTTTGAGTCCATATTACGCGGAAATATGAATATCAATGAAAGGCTAGAGACTTTAGTTAACTGTTTGCTAAAGTAATTACTTCGATTCCGTCAACTAGAAAAAAAATTACGACCAATTTCGTGGTCATCTTTTTTGGCAAAAAAATCGTAACCGGTTGTGGGCATCCTTCGAAACTTCGTTGAAAATGGGAATAGTTGAAGGAAAATGCACCTAGTTCAAACAGAATTTCGAGGTTTATTAATTTTAGACGCCTTGAGTGGCAAAAAAAATAAAAAGGCTTTTTTAAAAAATTATTTATCGTCTTCCTCATCTTCCAAGTCAGAAACACAATGTTTGCATGTGAAATAGCTGGAATGCATATCAACGCACTTCAAATACACGAGCCGATCACACGTGATGCACTTGATAGAATTGGCAGTGGTCCACTTCGATAGCAGGAGCTTCAAACAGATGATGCAGAAGTAGAGATCATCATCAGATGGTGAATAGTTTTCTTTTTAGAGCGTTTGGCCGACGGTTTGGTAGGTGCAGTTGCCTTCTTGTTTTACTCTTCTTTGGATGGAAGACGAGTGCTCGCTTAGCGGCTTTCTGTTTTAAAACAACAGCGCTTTATGGAGAAGTATTTCATCCAAGACCGATATCATCTGACTGTCGGCCCACCGACCCGCGGGCGCCCGAATTCAATTGTTTTTTTTCAATCGGGCTTTTGAAAATCGGGATTATGAAAATCGGGATTTTGAAAGTTGGGATTTTGTGATTCGGGATTTTGATTCCGGGATTTTGAAATTCGGGAATACGAGCCCAACTCGAGTTTATTTTTACTCTTCCTTTCCAGGTATTACAATTTACAATTTTATGCGCCTCCACCATGGGCTCGTTTTACGCACTCCGAAACAAAGAAGTTTTGATGGATATAGAAGTTTTTGAACATTTGATGGATGACTATCACTTAAAAGCAACGAATATTTATAAGAGTTGGCCTCGTATTCCCAATTTCAAAATCCCGAAATCAAAATCCCGAATCACAAAATCTCGACGCTCAAAATCCGGAATTTTCCGAATTTCCGAATAAATATTCGTTGCTTCTAAGTGATATTCATCCATTAAATGTCCAAAAACTTCTATGTCAATCAAAACTTCTCGACATTTAATTTGCAAAAGCATTTCACGCGCTGCATGGATGTTTGTTCCGCGGTGCGTAAAAGAAGCTCATGGTGAAGGCGCATAAAATTGTAATATCAGGAAAGGAAGAGTAAACATAAACGCACCATATTTGATGGAGTCCATTGGTTGCATTCTCCAGGGGACCGATAATTTAATTGAACGATTCATATTACCATCGACATTAAATAGAGAACATTAGTTACAACTTTTACTAAACGATTTGCCACTCCTCATACCAACATCATGGTGCACGTAGCCACAACGGTATAAATGTTAAGAAATGGTTAAGGAAAAATTAACCAAATGCGCAAGATTTTCCGATTTAACTGCATTAGATTTTTATCTATTTTAACAATGAAGACGTTTATATACCCCACAGAAATTGAAACCAACGGAGAGCTAATGCTTTAATTCCATGGAAAAAATTTACTGACAACATTTTTACTGAAAAAACGAGACCAAAAAAAACTTAAAATTCCATAAGAGTGACAAAGAAAAGAAATATGTTTTATTTCAATTTCAAAGCAAAATTTTATAGTTTCATTTTGGCTTAACCTAAATATTTTAATATTTTAATTTTTATATACGAGTATGTACCACAAAAAACCACCAACGTTAACAAATTTAAACTAAAAAAAACGAAATGGATATGACTATAAAAATGGCGAACTATTTATTTTGTATGAGTGTGAGAAAAATTTCTTATCTTTACATACATTTTCTGTAGATGTGTGACAATGCTGCCGAGCAAGACTCGGGCAAATCAAAAAACAATCAAACTACGCCCCCGAAACACGCTCGGGCAAATCACTCAAGTGTTTAAAGCATCATAGCTCCCAAATGGATGCAGCCAAACGGAATCCTATGACTTGTATAATAAGAGCAAGATGGTTGCTCTCCGATAATTATTTTGCAAGTTACAGTGTATCATTTGTGTGTAATTTTTTCCGAACCAAATTCTTTAACGGAAAAAGATATCAAAAATGATCACCCTTGATCACCCCTCCCACACCCTTAAACGGATTAGAATTCCAAAGAAAGTGATCCCGGTTGGTCGTGGTTTCAGGAAAATTCGTTTGAGGGTTCTTCGTGGAGCTCGTGTTCTTTTTCTTATTTTTTCTTACAGCTCAAACGACTTTGATGAAAATTACTGAAAAGAGTTTTTTTAGTACCTGTTTTTGTAGGGTTGGGTTTAGGAGGTCATCTGGTGGGACCCGGATTTCGTTTTTAATTTTTTTTTTTTGGTTTGCACGATTTTATTAAAAATGGGTGACGAGGGGTTTTCGTTTGCCAGGATCAAAGGGTCGAACAGTAGGCTCAGTGTCCCATACTTTAATTATTTCTCGGCTTTCACGATTTTTATAAAAATTGGTGAGGGAGGGTTTTTGAGTGCCAGAAACCGATTGTGATGGGTTTTAATCTCTGGAAAATCCGTCCCGAGGGACCACTGGTGGGGTCCGGGTCCCTTTGTTTATTTTTGTTTTTCAGCTATTTAGCCCGATTTTTATAAAAAGTTGCTGGAGGAGCGTTCTCGAGTATCAAAAACCAATAAATATGGGTCTGGTTCTAATTAAATTCGTGAGGTGAGGCCAGGAGGATTTTTAATTGTTTTCCTGTTCGACCGATTTTGAGAAAAATTGCGGTAATAAGGGGTTTTTGATTCCATGAATTGATTGTAATGAGTCATAATTTTTGGCAAAATCCGTTTAGGATGACCTTCGGTAGGGGGTACTGGTCGGGTCTCATTTATTTGAAGAAAGTTTTGGTAAATGACTAAGGATTCTCATCCGATTTTTGTTTAGTAGTGCAATAAATAATAGAAGACTTACAAGCAAATATGAAAAAACGATTAAAGTAGCCGGTGAACAATTCGAACAATATAAAGAATTTTAATGCAAATTATAATTCGTCGACGAAATTATCCACCGATTTCAAGAATAAGCGCCAGGGCCCTTATTCTTGAAATCGGTGGAAATTTCCGCTTTCGAATATAATTTGCTTTAAAAAATTTCTAATTTTTCGCCGGCTACTTTAATCAATTTTTCAAATTTGTTTGCAAGTATTCAATTATTTATTTCTTTAATTATGGAAAAATTCCAATTGGCTAAATTGGTTGGCGGACTTATTTCCTTAGTAGAGAAATAAATAATAGAAAACTTGCAAAAAAATTTGAAAAATGATTAAAGTAGCCGGTTTCTTAAGTAAAAATTTCGACCGATTTTAAAAATAGGGGCCCAGGAATCGATTCCGAAGGGTTCTTATTAATGGTGGTCATTGGGTTTAGATGACTCCGCCTAGTGGAGTAGGCTTTTCGAATGCAAGGGAACGATTAAAAGGAGTTCTGATTTCTGAATAATTCATATATTAGTCCTCTGAATGGGCCGTTGCACAATGTTACAGCATGTGGTGATGTTGCACAATGTCGCATTATATTGTACGATGTTGATTTGCAATATTGCATCATGTTGCGTCTCATTGCATCACATATTGCAACATAGTAGCATCCACGAGCGACTGAATAATTTTGAGCTATAGGTACAGAACATATTATTAATTTAGTATAGAAAATTTTATAATTTAGCACTACAACCTTGCCATCCTCATCTTACTAGCCCCAAATTCCGTCTGGTTTTACCAATGGTTAGGCCCAATCAGATAGCCATTAGATAGCTCTAATAGCCCATTAATTGATTTTTGCCCTTGGTCATATAACGTTTATTTGCGAAATCGTTTTAGTATCAAATTAACATTTTCGGCTGGGATAGCAAAGACACATCTTCATTATCGTTATATTATTTTTGGCTGGAATCAATCAAATAATTTTAATATTTCCCCACGTATCACTAACTTCCTCCCATGTTTCTTTGAGAATATCGGGTAGGAGGGTAAAAGCCGATTTTATAAGTCAAGTATTTGGCAGACAGAAAAATCCAAATTCTTAAGCCAACGAAGATTAGAATTAAAGGCAAGAGTCTCATCTGGAAACACAAACCTATTTTTCGCAAACCATATAAGTTCTTGCGAATTCTTGCAAATGAAGCCGATCGTATGTGATCGAAGCTATGTACATAGTAAAAGTAGAACAAAACTTGGCGTCAGTACGAAATCGCGAATTACAAAAGACCGAATTAATAAAATCCCGACAAAAAATATCCCGACTTTCAAACTCACGACTTTTAAAATCCCTACTTTCAAAATCCCAACTTTTGTCGAAACCTTAAAAAATCCTGACAAAAGTAGGGATTTTTTTAAGGGCATTAAATTTTCTTTTTTTTCTTCATTTCTTTTAAGAACTCGGCCTTTTTTGGTCAACTTGGCTTATCGGATATAATTTGCATTTCAATGTGAATTTTTCTAGAATTTTTAGAAGACATAAATATATATAAAAATAAATTTTCAACTGACATAATTTCCAAAATTCCAATTAACAAAAATATAAAATTCAATTTTACAAAATACCATATAACATAAAAATCAAAATTCCAAATGAGAAAATATTTCGCAAAAAAATCGAAATGCAGCATTTCACCAAAATTCTAATTGATTTATTTCGATTAATTTAATTAATATTATTTAATTAGTTCAAATAATTAAATTTAATTCAATTATTCTTAAAATTATTACTCAAACATGATTCTCATTGCTTATCAGATTGAATAACGCTTGTTGTGATTGTAGAAAACATGGTTGGGATTTTTTGGAATATCGAACCGTTTCCCTACAAACGCGCGTTTTTCATATTTCCATGGGCATTTTGAAATTTGGCATTTTGTATAGGAATTTTGTTTTTTAGGAAAGTTATATTTTGGTATTTTAATTTCGAATTACATTTTTTAAATTTTGGATTTGGCATCCAACCCAATTGACGTGCTCCCGCACGTACCAATTGTATTGCCGTCTTTCTTGGTATCCATAAACACACCTTATATAATTATTTTGAAACCATTTTGCAATTCACTTGGCGTCTGCATCAAATTCTGTTTTGATTTCAATATATTTGTTTCCAGATTTTCAAAAGCCCGATTATTTTAATTTTTATTTAATTTTAAAAATTTTAAAAATCATGCTTTTGAAAATCAGGATTTTAAAAGTCGGGAATTCGAAAATCGGGATTTTGAAGGCGGTATTTTGAAAGTCGAGATTTTGAAAATCGGGATTTTGGCAATCGGGCTGGGATTTTGATAATCGGGCTTTTAATTTCGAGATTTTGAAATGCGGGCAAACGAACTCAACCCATTTTTTTCATTGTTTCTGGGGGTATCTATCAGGTTCCCCTCCCTGAGTACTAATTTGCAAATTCTGAATTAGCAACGGCGTTTGGTGTATTCGTGCTATGTTGGTATATTTATAAAATTATTCGCGATGGTAAGGCTTGGTCATATTGACCAGCTCGTATAAAGGGATATTTAATACAGAGTGGGTCCTGTTGGTCCGTTTTTCAATCGATGAATTTTAGTACTTAATGTTATCTGTTCTAAAAAATTCTTTATCATCATTAAAGTCAAAAATATGCCATTTATCATCATGGAGTCACTAAGAACACAACAACGCAATTGATTGTTCAGATTTGTTATGAAAATAATCGTTCAAAAACAACACATTTCGTAAATTATGTGAGAGTTTTGGTCGACATGGACGTCCTACTAAGCGTGCAACACTTTATTTTTATTGTGGGGTTATTTGAAAGGGTATGTATGTTAATTACTCACACACCATTCAATAATTTAAAAACAACATTCGAGCTGAAATTGAGGTCATTGATCCGTTTTTATTGGAAAACGCCATCGAAAATTTTGATGTTCGAATGCAGGCCTGTAGACGAATGAATGGCATAGGACCACCCTTTCCAGATCAATAAAAAAATTTGATTTTTCATCCCAAAATGTGTGTTTTAATTACAAATGAAAAAATGTCTAAAAGATGGCTCACCCTGTATCTATAGGCATTAGTGGATTTTAGGTTTATAATGAATTTGATTGCGTTTTCCAGACAATGAGACATCCAGAGTAAGCTGGATTTTTTTTGGATATCTACGATGAACGGATATATACGTGAATATACTTCACCTATTCGAATACACTCAAACCTGTTTTTGTGCGATTTTTTTTGTACATTTTTCTTGTGCAATTTTTTTTATGCGGCATGAAAAAAATTATTCAGTACAATCTACTTAAGTTCTTTCAAAATTTCAATCAAATTAGAACATAATTGAAAGAGTTTAATCTGATTAGTTAATTGACGTTGGCCATTTTTTTTTTGATTTTTGATATTTCACACATTGCGTTAGTATTGCGTCAAGTTGCGTGCATAATGTTTTGAGTTATTTTCTACGTGCAACTTTTTTTATGCGGTTCCTATTCACCGTATAAAAAAATTACTTGAAATTAGAAATTGTTAATTGTAAAAAATAATGGAGAAGGTACGCGTACTGATGTTGCGTTGATTGAGAGCTTAGTGGATGGACAAAACAATTTGCAACTTTTCAGATCCACTAGCAATCCGAATTTTGTCATAAAATCCTAAGAAATACTGGCCCCAATTCACGCACAGTTTACTAGTTGTCTCAAGAAACTCAAAACGCCTCAAAAATTTTATTCACCTGAAGATTGTCAAAATTCATTCCTTCAGTCCAAGATACTATAAGCACAGTCCTTCGTTTTGGATTTTTTTGCCAAGAAATTATCAGATGCCGAAAGAAAATATTCCGCATTTGATGAGAATTGCCAGCAATTTTCCAAACAATTAAACATTCTCGCTATTTTGTCGAAGGTCGCTGCGCATCCTCGTAGCTGGGGAGGCCCGGTATCCCCATTGTGTGGTAATGAGTATTTGTGTGTTTCATCCTCGAAATATTAAGGCCGTTAAAAAAAATTTCAATCAAGTTTTTGGGAGTGAATTGTTTTTAAATTTCTTGATTTAAAGTGTGTTGAATCTCTTCTTGCAATAGATAACGTAAATTTAGTTTTCTGTATGTGAGATTTTTTCGATTTTCTCGGAATGGAATTTAATTTTCTCAATATTTTTTATCTTTTGACCAAAGAGCCTTTTAACGAATTTAGCGGTGAAACGCACCTATATGTTTTAAGAGACGTTTTTCGGGGTGGTTTTCGGGTCAGCTTCATATACGTGAAGTCGGGAGATGTACAAGTTGAACCTGGTTGTCGGTCTGCGTTCCACAATGTGCATACAAACTAGAGGCCTTGTTTTTCTACAAATTCTACAAAGATAAATAAACCATTTACTTCACAAATTGAGTCTCTTAACTTTAATAACTTTGTGCCATGCAAATTCAGGCCGCGAAGTGTTTACTTTACCCTTCTATGTTGGTGGTCGTGTGTAAAACTCACTTGTCAGGCATAAATGATAAGTCGACCGATACTAGTTTTAGGCCAATTCATTTGTAAACTTCCTGTATAATTTCATCTCATTCAACCCTAATTGGCAACAAAATAAAAAAAAAGAAAAATCAATCCATTTTCTGCTGTTCGGTTCATTCAGAGCGAACAGAAAATCAACAGGAAAAACTTTTGTATAAGTACAAGAAAAAAGAAAATTTGCAAGCAACATAACACAGCACAAAAAAAAATCGAGAATTACATAATGAAAAAGAAAATGACACGAAAAAGATTACTGAAAAATTGTATTCTCAACTAATTCCCATTTTTCCGATTTCTTTTCTTTTTTTTTGTTGTTGATCTGTGTGATAAGAAGCGAAAATAAGAAAAGTAAAGAAAACTTTATTTTTTGTTGTGCTTGCCGCTTTGTAAATTTCCTCGCAAGTAATTTTTAAATCTTAAAGGAAATATACACACACACAGATATAGACGAAAAGTTGGTAAATGGAGAATTGGAATCTATTTGATATTCGTCTAAGATGTTTATTTAATTTTTTTGTTCGATTTATTTTTGTTCAGGAAATAGATTTGAATATTTTATACAAATAAGAGGTGGATTAATATGTAGGGAAGTAAAGTACGATACAAAAAAAAATGTTTTCATTTAATATTTGATTTGATTACCAACCTAAACCTAAACCACCATTAAATCGATCTAATTTGATTAAATAAAAAAATTGGAGGAGTACCGCACCCCTTCAGAATAACTCGATTATTTATATTTAACACAACCAATTAAATTTAATAATCGCGCACAACACAAATTAATTATAAAATTTTAATTTCGTCTTTATTGTTTAAATAATTTTATATATTCGTTAATTAATTTGTCTTTATGATAAAAATTATGCTGATTTTTCTTTATTTTTCCATCATTTTATGTGTCCCGACGTTTTTTATTTTATTTCGTAATTGAACTCAATGCTGCTTTTGCTATATATACGTACGTATTGGGAAAATGGCAAATATACAACAACAAGAAAACAATTTCGAGGAGCTAAATTGTCATAAAAATTATTATAAATTGTATGTAGAGACGAAAATTCAGAACCATTACAGAGTTGATGAGGAATATAAATGAGATGTGGAAGAAGAAAATCGTTTTATATGAACAGATGCTGTATATAACAACGAGTATACGACACAACACAGAAGTTAAAATATTAAGTGTGTGGTTTTGTTTAAAAATGGAAATTTAGTTTTTTTGTGGAGGGTTTCGTTGACTCCTTAAATCTATTCTTCAACTTTTAGTGGTGGAAATGACATTATTTGTTACCATCTTGATGAAAGATTTTAGAACAACATTATTGCTAATGTAGTTTATCCGAGGTATAGGGAATTAGCCTTTGTCAGTTTCTGCAATGAACTGACTTAGGTAACTATGGGACTAATGCTAATGAAGATTATTAAAAATGACGGTTAGTTCTATTTTAAGAGAAACTTTAAACGTTTATTTGGAAATATGAAGTTTATATTTACTATACATCATAATATAAGAAAAAGCCAGTTTTACTAAATAAAGTAAATGAAGTAAATTTTTTGATTAGAAATATTTCAAACTTAGAAACTTTTTAGAACCATGAGGGTTCTTGTTGTAATTTTTTACTGTATTTAATAAATAGTACACTTTTAGGCAACTTATTACACCTAAATATTGGAAGTGACAAGTCAGGCCTCTACCATCAATAATCCTGTAATTGTTTCTTAAATACGTGTCTGCTGTTTTGTCTAGTTGCCTTGATGGTTTGAGGCTTTGAATTTCGTTATAGAAATCTTGTGTCTGTTCTCTGTGATGTCATTGAGTTTCATGGCACCAAATATGCCTGTAGTTTTGATAGGAGAGAGCTAGCGTGTTTTCGACATTAGTATACTGTTGTTGTAACATTTCCCATATTGTCAGCAGGTCGACAATATACCACCGCAGCATGCCCTAGCTGGAATGCAACGGAAAATACCTGCAGCTCAATTGGTGATTCTTTTGTTGTGCCAATCCACCGAAGAATTATTAGCTACTTCATGTGATAGTGTGATAATGTGTGATAGTTGCAATCTTGAGACATCAAATGTATCTGCTATCATTTAATCTTATGTAACTCGCTTGGAATATGTTCCAAAATTAGCGCACGGAATTAAAAGCCCATTGTCTGAGGTTCAAACCACCATTCTCCGTAGAAGCCTTTAGCTCTTCCACCGCTAAAATTGCTCCCTCTAGACTGTCACTTTCAGTTAATAGATCATTGACATAAAGGTCCGATGGCAGGATTCTAGCTGCTTTTGGATAATCGCGTTTTACCATCTTGTGCCGTGTTCAATCTGTAGGTAGCCAAAGTTTTGGCGGGATCATGCCTCTACAATATTCTCTGGTAATCTCGATTTTCCTCGTGAATCCATACCTATCTGTTTCTCGATATTGGCGGTCAAGATCAATATGTGCCATCGGTTTCGGAAAAAAATTTCCATTCCCCATGAATACCTTCATGATCTCTCACTCTCCATTTTTAAAAATGATATTTTCTGTTAGAATAGATCGCGACTAACCAAAAACCAGTTTTCGTTTGGATGGCCGGTGTTTAAGAAAACCAGGAGAATTCTGAAAATCTCGATATATGATAATTCTCTATAGAATATTCAAAAATCGTAGAACTTATTCAAAAATCGTCAATCCTAAATGCCTGGGGCCATAGATTTTTTGAAAAATGACTTATTTTCTATTGTAGATCGTGACTAACCGAAAACCAGTTTCCGTTAGGATGGGTCTATTCTATGGGTCTATTTTTTAATTCAACCCGAGCAAGCAGGCTTACCCCGATTAGTGTACACCGAGCAAAGGTTGTACTGGGTAAAATTATCCGGTGCGCATAGAGTAAAAAATTGATTTTTACTTTGCACACTTTTCGTACACTGACATTAATTTCAGAGTAAAATTTGAAGAACCGAGTAAGCTCGGTGTAAGCACAGTTCACAAATAAAAACGCAGTGTGCAGAGTAAAACTACTCAGGTTGAATAAAAAAACAGTGTATTTTTGACAGCGCACTGCTTGCTCAGGTTGAATTAAAAAATGGGCCCTATATATGGTGAAAAATTCCTGAAATCACAAATTTTTGGAAGTCATGTTTGAATTTCATGTATTTTATATTTTCAATGTACCTATAGTCTTGATTAAAAAAAAAGTTTGTGGAAAAATTTTTTTGTTGCTGTTGTTAAAGATACAGGATGTCAAATTTTGATAAAAATTATAAACATGATGTTGTATATATAGGGATTCTAAAAAAATTAGATAAAATTGGTACCATGTTTCAACTCTTCCTATTCAAAATGGCCGCCAAAATAGTATTTTAGAATTTTCTCGAAAACCTATTTTTTTTTTTTTTTTTAAATTTTTCCTCATTTAATTCTATTGAACACACCAAAAAATTGTACTTGTGTTATTTTTTGTTTTCTTGCAAAAAGCATTTAAGTAAAGAGATCTACCTATTTTTGTATTTAAAATCAAATTTTAATGTGGTATTTTTTTATTTTTTTTTTTTTTGCAAGGAAACAAAATATCGCAAGTCCAATTTTTTAGTATATATATTTTTATTATTATTATTTTTATTATTATTATTTTATTAAATGTATTACAAAATAAATAAAGAAATTTAAAAGTATACACAATCAAAATTTACATGTTACATAATGTTCACTATTTGAATATTTTTTTACATTTTAACTTGCCTTCTCCTGAAGGTATAATTGCGTGAAAATCGCGGGTTCCTTTTATTGTTTTCAAATTCCCTAGTCTAGTCTCCAGTTGAATTTGTTTTAACTTATATTCAGCATCTGAGCAAAATTCAAAAATCATATCAGTTTTCAAAGTTTGAGCCCATTTGAAAAATTCTTCAGCATTAGTTATGGTATCATCATTATCTTTGGTGAGACTCGCTCTGGACGCCATTCTCTTAACAGTACCTCCTAGTCCATCGTATGGTCCCTTTCCATGAGCAGTTGCATGAAAATGCCACTCACAATCGACTCCAAAATCCTCTTTGTATTTAGTTATATTCATAAATTTTTTTTTGTTTTTATAATGTGTTACTGCACCATCAGTAACATAATAAACTTTAGATAAATCCGGAATTTTTTTTCTTCAAAAACTGCAATAATTTTTCTATGAACACGTAACTGCGTCATGATGGAGACAATCTGATATTATAATGTAGCTGGAATGCTGCAATTTATCTCCTTGATTTTTGTAAATTACAAACGGATGAATAGTTGCTTGTTTGTTGTTCCAATGAAAACCCTGTGCTGTATTTTGCATTATAAACGCATAATTTTCTGCAAAGTCACACAAAATCAGTACCTCTGTGGGCTCCAGAGTTAACTTTTTATTTTTGACCAATGGGGAATCAGATTTTTCAGCTTTATTGTGAAGTAATCCAGAAAATCATCTAATGGCTTTGAAAACTTTTCCAAATTGTATCGGTCAGTTGAAACCCACTGACTGAACGATAATTCAGCATCCAGACAATCATTGTCCAAAAATGCGTTTCTCAAATATTCGCGAAAATTATCCAATCCTGGGCAGTTCTCGCATTGCAGAAGATAACATGTTGATGTTGGATCTTTACATAATATGGATGAAATGCAGTCCTGGTATCGCGAAATTTTTCCATTGGTGACAGTTTCCATCCTGGTTCCATAAATAATTAATGTGACATTTTGGTGTATTATACAAACACAAACTGTATGTGTTCCGCTGCTTCCTGGTTGCACACAGTATTTAGGACGAAGCAGAGAAAATTTTGAAAAGCCAATTTTTTTTGACTCATCATCCTTATATTTGATTTTGTACCTCTCATAGCACTCCTTTAATGTGCACATCATTAGACGTTTCTGAAGTTTAACTTTTTCAATAGGTATACAATCGTTTTTCCCAGGCATTATACGACTAACATCATCATCATTATAATATTCTATCACTGAGTCTCGGAGCTCATCACTTATCCGTTTGCCAGCTTTGTGTGCTGGAAGGCTCAGTGACCCATTCTTGTTTTGAATATTTTTCGCTGTTCGTACCATATATGTACTGCGTTGTGTTAAATTCTTCCTGGATTTCTTGTATTGTTAGTGATTTCGGCAATGTAGACAGCAACTGTATTTTATCACAATTTTTCTCCAACTGTTGAAATTTGGCTTTTAGTTGATCCATGAATGCATCATAAAGGCGTGCCTTATGATGATTTCCGCTGAGTGAGTCAAAAGAGGCTCGACACCAGATACCGAAGATGTTGATGATGGCGTCAGTGAGGTAGTTAAATTTTGTATTTTTTGCTTTCCTGGAACTTACTCGGATATATAGGATACATGCCAATGTCTGGTAATATTTTATTAAGCTTTTCACGAGCGATAGCACTTTTTATTTGGCACTCCTCACTTTCAGTCCTACTCGAAATATTCTCGTCACTGCGTGTTGATAATGTCTCCGGGGTAACAGGTGAATTTGATGAATCAGTAACTACTTTAAATTAATTTTTTGTTATTTAAACAAGCAAATGCTTCAAATAGAAATTCACAAGTTAAACTAACTGAAATATTATTTTAAACTCTAATTTATACAAAAATGTTAACAAAAGCCATCCCCCTTCTATAGAATCTCAAAAAATTATTTCAGGAATACAAATAAATTTTTAAAAATTCGATCCAAAAGGTTATATTCAGGTACAGAAAATAGTGATTAAACCTAACAAAATAAATGAGTCATGACAAAATTTTATTATTCTACTAATTGCTTTAGGGGCTATCCATAAACTATCTCACATTTTTATGGGGGAAGGAGTATCGATTGTTGTGACGTTTGTCGCTGGAGGAGGAAGAGTTTTATAAAATGTCAGATTGTGGCGTGACGTCACGTGACAACGTGTCTAATTATAATTACAGCAGTCACTTTGATAGGATAAACATTCAATATAACAATTTGCAATCAGAAGCTGGAACAATATCTTTTGAACAAGATAGCGTTGAAAATCGCAAAAAATTTTAATCAAATGGAATAATTTTGCTAAATAAACACGCGTAGACGCAAAACGCTGAAAGGAAGTTAAAAATGATCAAACCAATTTATGAACGAATTGTGAACTGAATAATTCTAAACAGTTACTTTATCAAGTTAATCGTAAAAATAGTTGAAAATAAAAAATACCACATTGACTTTGATGTTATATACAAAAAATGGGTAGATCTTCATACTCAAACGTCTTTTGCAAGAAAACAAAAAATAACACAAGTACAATTTTTTGGTGTGTTCAATAGAATTAAATGAGGAAAAATTTAAAAAAAAAATAGGTTTTTGAGAAAATTCTAAAATACTAATTTGGCGGCCATTTTGAATAGGAAGAGTTGAAACATGGTACCAATTTTATAATTTAGAATCCCTATTCATTTATCTTTAAAATGAGCCCTCCTTTATAAGTATCGGATAGTTAGTTTTCTTTTTATAGCCATATATACAACATCATGTTCATCATTTTTATCAAAATTTGACATACTGTAACTTTAACAACAGCAACTACAAACAATTTTTTTGTTCTACAGTTTTTTTTTTAATTACTACACATTCAAAACATAAAAAGTACAAAATATAAACACGACTTCCGGTTCCATATACCAAATTTGTGGTTTGATGTAATATTCGCCAGATATAAAATTGGAATAAAAAAATCAGTGTGCGCGCATCAGTTAAGAACGGCTGAATCGATTTGGCTCAAGTTTTCTTTGTTATGTTGCCAGGAGATGGTTCTTACGAAAGAAAATTTTGAAAAAATCCCCCGGAAATGTCAGAAAACCTGAAAAATCGAATAAAAAACCTTTTTTATATGAATTTTGTGTGTACATTTCATATGAGACAGGTGGTACAGCGGTTAAGGCTTCGGCGCTTGGGCTGGGATGTACTGGATTCGAATCCCACCGGAGGCGCAATTTAGTAGTTTTTTTTTCTAAAATCTATTTATTTTATCTATTTATCTAAATCTTCTATCTATCTATATATATATACTCGTATATACAAAAATAAATTTTTGATATGATTCTTTTGCAGTACCCACACAATTGTGTTACCGGGCAGGGAAACGGATATAAGTATATATAGTTATATATAAAAATTGTGTAAAAATGTATGTGTGTGCGTATCAGTTGATAACGGCTGAACCGATTTGGCCATATCTTTTTTTGTTGTGTTCGCAATTGTCAGCATGGTTCTTACGAAAGAAAATTTTGGGAAAACCCATCGGAAAAGTCGAAAAATCGAAAAAAAAAATTTTTACGCATAGTTGAGAACGACTGAACCAATTTGGTTTAATCTGTTTTTGCTGTGTTCCCAATTTCCAGGAGATGGGTCTTAGGAAAAAGAAATTGGGAAGTTCACTGAAAAAGTCGAAAAATTTGGAAAATCGAAAAATGATGTTTTTATACGGGATTTTGCACATATCCGATCCAGATCGTCTTTTAGAAAGAAAAATTGGAAAATCTGAGTGGAAAACTGGGAAACTTCCGGAAAAACCCTAAGAAAATTGTATTTCTTTTTCCAGCGCATCAGTTGAGAACGGCTTAATCTTAACGGCTGATTTGGCTCAATCTTATTTTGCTGTTTTCCCAATTTGCAGGAGATGGGTCTTAGGAAAAAATCGCTTCGATCAATCAAAACTACGTTCCGAGCAGTACATTCATCTGCGCGATGCCATCGCTTTGGACGGATATGCAACCAACGTCGGGCCATTGACCATTCTCCTAGCAACATATGTTGGCAGCCCACGGCATATGCATGAATATACACAGGATGCTATGACGTATGTGCGGCATTACGGACAGCCAGATTTGTTCATCACGTTCACGTGCAATCCAAAATGGCCACAATTTACCGGTAATCTACTGTCAGAACATACTACCAGCGATCGCCACGATATCACCGCATGTGTGTTTAAACAATAACTCAGGACGCTAATAGATTTCATCGTTAAACAGATGGTTTTCAAACAGCCACGTAGTTGGATGTACTCAGTAGAGTGGCAGAAGCCGGGATTACCACATGCACACATTCTGATTGGTGCAGATAGTGTGAAGTGTGAGCTACGAATTGCAATTGAGATAGCCGGCTCATTTCCAAAAATAAAGTATGGTAATCGTTACATACTGGTGTGTATTGACTACTTTAGCAAGTGGAAGGCTATCCATTTGTGAATTAAGAAGCCCGAACAGTAGCCGACACAATTATAAACAATTGGATATGCAGATTTGGAATAGCGCAGGAACTATACTCGGGCCAGGATAGAAGCTTTGAGTGATCTGTGATCTAAGAACTGTCCAAAATTTTTAACATAAGGAAAACCCATACCACACCATTACATCCACAGTTAGACCTAATGGTAGATAGGTTTAACTGAACATTGGAAGAACATCTGCGAAAAGCAGTCAATGCCAACCAGGATAACTGGGACCAATGTATAGCCTGAATGTTTATGTTGAGGTATCGCAGTGCAGTGCATCATAAGACACGGAAATCGCCTACCATGGTGTTGTTTAGCAGAGAGCCTGTCGAGATGAGCGAGCCAGTCACACAGAAAGATAATCGATTCATAATGAAATAAGAAACATTACCGCAAAGGTCAGCAATAGAATGGAAATGATATATACAACCTAAGAGTGGACAACGAGAAGTTTGCAGAGGGAGATTTGGCTTGGCTATACCCAAAAGAAGAAAAGGAATATCACCGAAATTAAATAAAGTTCGGAAGGATTACATAAACTCATGAAACGATATAACAATGTTGGACATCGGATTTTACTAGGGTCCAAAAGTAAGAAAGTTGTCCACATTTTATTTAACTTCAAACTAATATGTTTCATTCAACTTTCTAGTTAAAAGTCGACATACAACTATCTTGCTCTACCTATTTATCGGGAGCCGCTATCAGGAGCGCCATCCATTTTAATGGGAAATTTGAAAAGGCCTTTATTTTTTACATCCCTGAATCCTTTAGAAACTTAATCTTACAATTAAAATTTAAAACGCAGCAAGATAAATTCTTGTTTATAACGTTATGTCAAAATAAATGTCAATTAGTATATTTCAGGTGATAAATGTTTGTTTTATGGATGCATTTATTTTTCATTTTTTATGGTATAGCGACACCAGTGTAATAATAGCTAGAGTTTCAGTAGAAACTTCCTATTCTGCGCCGGATAGTGCTCGAATAATAAAACACGGGTACAGTTTTAATTTAACAGTAAACAGCGCTAGTTTAGAAGTAACAAGTTAACAGTGTCAAAGTGTAAAAGCAAAACAGTGAACGGTGATAAATAGCAAAATAGTGAATTTGTTGAAGAAGTTTAAAAAGTATATTGTTAATAAAGACTGCAACTTTAAACGCTGGGGTGTTTTATTTGCAAAATCCAGTACGAATGCGAATCGAACGCCCGGAATTCGTATCAAAACCTTTTTAACGGGGTGCTTGCCAGTTTGCCCGTTTTTCAAAATCCCGAAATTAGAATCCCGCTTTTGAAAATGCCGATTACCGGCCAGCCAACCCGTGGGTCCCTGAATTCCTAAAAAAAAAATTTAAAAAGCGGGCTGATAATCTTTTTCTATAGTCAGTACAATGTAGTAAGTAAATGCATGATATTGTAATTAGTTCCGAATCAACCTGGATTAGAACTCTACATAAGTGGTTAAGAAATTGCGAAGTTCCACTCAATATAATGAAGAAATGGCCTAGTTCAATTAAGCAATGCCAAATTCCTTAAACGCATTCAAAATTCATGTTCGAATTCCAATCCAGATCGATAACCCAAATTTGACCATGATTGGTTAAAAAATGGCCAAGTTCCATTTAGAATGGTCTAGTTCCAGAACCAATGTTAAACCCACGTTAAAATCCCAATCCAGTTGTAAACACCAAATTTGACCATAATTTTTTTAAGAAAGGCCTAGTTACATTCAACATGACCAAATTCCTGAACTACGTTCAAAATTCAAGTTAGACAGCCAAGTTCCATTGAACATGGACAAATTCCAAAAATTCATGTTAAAATGCAAATCATATGCCATATAATTTGACTAAGATCAATCAAGAAATGACCGAGTTTTAATAAAAATGTAGATAAAAAAATATGTCCCGCTTTTTGGTGGGATTTTTTAAGATTTCAGCAAAATCGGGATGACCCTAATGCTGCACCAGCACTTGTAGCACAATCCAATGAAAAAGGTACTGGAATTTTTTACAAATTAATTACAAATTTAACGGCATATAGTTCAACCCCCAAAAAACTTCCCCTAGGGGTGCAATTCTTTAAAAAATGGCATAATTAAACCCCTAGAAAACTACCCCAAATGGGAGCAACCGTTTAAAATCATTGTATCGTACTGGTTTATACAAGATGTTTTTACTACATAAATTACAATATATTGGAATAGTTCAATTGCCAAAAACTGTTCCTAAAAGTGCAGCTCTTTAAAACAATATTTTTCTGTGTAGGTAAAACCTCTTCAATAGGTACCACTTAATTTATTACAATAGGCCACACCCACAAAAATCGATCATAAGGCATCGAATTACCTTCCTATGGAAGAAATAGGTATCCCTGAATTTATTACAACAGCACACACCCACAAAAATCGAACATAATTCATCGAACTTCCTTCCAATGCAAGAAATAGTTGTCCCTGAATCATAATGCATCGGACATATAGGAAGGATGTTCGAGGGACACCTATTTCTTGAATAGGAAGGAAGTTCGATGCATTATGATCGATTTTTGTAGGTGTGGGCTGTTGTAATAAATTCAGGGGTACCTATTTCTGGCATAGGAAGGATGTTCGATGCATTATGATCGGTTTTTGTGGGTGTGGGCTGTTGTAATAAATTCAGGGGTACCTATTTCTGGCATAAGAAGGATGTTCGATGCATTATGATTGATTTTTGTGGGTGTGGCCTGTTGTAATAAATTCAGGGACACCTATTTCTTGCATAGGAAGAAAGTTCGATGCATTATGATCGATTGTTCTGGAGGTGGGCTGTTGTAATAAATTCAGGGGTACCTATTTTTGGCATTGGAAGATAATTTGATGCATTATGATCGATTTTTGTGGCTGTGGGCTATTGTAATAAATTCAGTGGTACGTATTCGAGGGGTTTTACCTATACAGAAAAATATTGTTTTAAAGAGCTGCACTTTTAGGGACAGTTTTTGGCAATTGAACTATTCCAATATATTGTAATTTATTTAGTAAAAACTTCTTGTATAAACCAGTACGATACAATGATTTTAAACGGTTGCTCCCATTTGGGGTAGTTTTCTAGGGGTTTAATTATGCCATTTTATTGTAATTAATTTGTATAAAAATTTCAGCACTATACAACAAAAATTCACAGAAATGCAAAAGGCGTGGTGTGACGAAAAATAAGGTTTTTAAAAATTGCATCCCTTAGGGGAAGTTTTTTGGGGGTTGAACTATGCCGTTAAGTTGTAATTCATTTGTAAAAAAAAATCCAGTACCACCGCCAGTACGATACAATAAATATTAGTCTAACGCCAGCCCACACAAGAATTACAGGATAACGGGACCTGTAAACAATTTTCTAACTGTGTAACAAATTTGTAATTAATTTTCTTAATTAATGTAATTTATTTTCTTAATCCCATTTTCATTGGATTGTGCTACAAGTGCTGGTGCAGCATTAGAGTCATAAAATCGGGATTTTGAAAGCGGGATATTAAAAAGCGAGATTTCGAAAACCTATATTTTGAAAAACGGTAAATTTGAAAAGCGGAAAATTCAAAAGCGGGATATTGAAAAATGGAATTCGTAAAAAATCGGGATCTTGATAATTCGGGATTGTGTACTGATCCCCCTTTAAACCATAATCGTTACTCAGTCTGAAGTCATTTGGTGACACATTTCACTTAAATATTACCATTACAACAAATTTTAAACTTAGATTGTTATTTCATTATGTTTTTGTCGCTAATTATAAACCAAGTAGTTTCATCTAAAAAATTGATTCAGCGACTTGATTTATTTAATTAAATAATTATTAATTGCTTCACTTATGAACAAACTCATTAACTATCAGACTGTTGACATTTGACTACTTTAGTAGTGTGACGCTCTGAAATTTAATTTGTTGAACACCAACGTAATTAATTAAAAAAATGTAGAATCATTCTTAACCTTAAGCAAACGTTGGTAATTAATTGTTTTTTCAATTTTATTTATTCGGAAAAATTTGGCCTTTGGAGATAGCGCTTCGAATTTGAAGCATGCGCACGAGTATACTGTTATCCGAATACCGCATTATAGGAAAAGTTATGGTTCCATTTTGTTTGATAGAAGAAGAAAAAATTAAGTAGTTTATGGAACGTGGCCGTTTCTTAGAGGATTAGAGTAGAAATTAAGCATATATGATGTATGCATTGAAAACAACAAGAGTTGAATAAGGTTGTTGACATTTAAAATGTTTGATTCGTTCACGATTCCAAAACATAATATATAAATATGTACTCGTATACATATACCTGTTTCATGTAACATGCAATTCGAAATTATGCCAAAACATAAAAATCACGAATTTATAAATTTTTATGTGTCTTCTACAAATATTTTATGCTGCTTGGGCTTGCGACTTACTTCTGTATACGTTTTTCATATCAACATAATTTATCAGTCCTCAGGATTAGCAAAATTGTATAAATTTAATTTATAAAATTAAATTTTAAAGTCACCCGCCCACACACATACACACATTATACTTTGCATGCAAATTGGAAATTAACGTTAATCCGATATAGAAAATTTTGTGCGCGGCTAAATCGTATCGTCTATATAATCGTAAAGTACTGTGGGTGTTTGTGAAAAATTGTTGAAATAAAAATAATTGTACTTAACATAATTGCCGGTTGAGTTTACGAGGATTCAATATTGTGCCATTTCCCGCTGCTCTCATTTTGCTATATGCGTATAAAAATGTCTACTAAAAATCTCATAAGGTGATCAACACGTTTTTCACATTTATATTCGATATTTATCGATATTACAGTGCTTGTTGAGTGATTTGGAATCCCAACAAAAGAAAATTTATCGGTGTTTATCGTTTCACCATTTAGATTTCCCATTACGTGTATGTAACAATTTTTTTTTATCGCATATGTCTCGCGCATATCGTAAACTCATCCCAAACAAATATGATTTCTAGAAATTTATAAATTATTTTATGTTTTGTCGTCTGCATTATGATGATGATGAGGTTTATTTGATCGATTAGAAAATTGGGATTTTTTGCTATGTGCGCGTAGGCTTTATTAGTTTATTATAGGAGGATTAGAAATGTTTATTTGGGTTGAGACGATATCACAGAAAATATTTTTATAAGAGACCATCATAATAAACAAGTAGCGTTAGCTACCAATTGTGATCCGATGTGGGTAGATATGGGTATGAAAAAAAAACTCTGGCGGTTTAAGCAGAACGCTAATAGACTTCCCCTTATCTCAAAATATTCTAAAATACGCTATTATCGCTCGAAAAGACACTCCATGTGCGAGCAAAATGGTAACGGGCGTTTGTCTACTTCCGTTACTAAAAATTGCCGATAGAGAACCAGAAATTGTTTGGTCTGTGGTTGTTTAGGTTCGAGTGGCACGACGTCGTACGAAATTCCGAATTATAAAAGACCGAATTATCAAAATCCTGACATTCAAAATTCCGACTTTTATAACCCCGACTTTCAAAATCCCGACATTCAAAATTCCGATTTTCAAAATCCCGACTTTTGCTGAAATCTTAAAAAATCCCGACAAAAATCTAGTTTTTTTTAAGACATTAAATACTAAATTTTCTTTTTTTATCGTCATTTTTGGATGTCACTCAAAATCCAAAAATAAAATCCAAAAAGGATAAAATCCAATTTTCTTTTTAAATCCAAATAGGACAAAATACAAATACATCTTTAAAACTCTTTCAACTCGATAGTTTTTTTGCCATTTTTTAGCTGATTTTTTTTTAAATTCGACTTCAATATTGATTTAAGTAGGCCATTTCTCCCTTCACCTATTAAATATCGAAAAGTACTTAATTTTACGTTATCTGATCACCATCTTATTTCTTTAAATATTAGGAAGTCTGAAAATATTGAATCCTCTTTATTAACCTTCACTCTGTGTATAGGTTACCATTGCGTTGTCTGTGTATAGGGGTCAATCTGACCCCACTTTTGTTTTCATATATTTTGTAAGGAAAATGGAAAAAAAAATTGTTTTTTGTTTATTTCATACTACCTAATATTTTAATTAGAAAAGTAAAATTCATTCAAAAAATAACAAAAATCTGTTAAAAATATCAAATAAAAATAAATTCAAAAAACAAAAAAATTAATTAATAATTACATAAATTCATTAAATGTATTTTAGTCAGACGCATTTTCTGAAACAACTTCTTCGCTCGAATCCATTTCTTCATTTCTGGTGCATTATATGCACATAATTTGGCTGTGAGTTGAACAACAAGGCTTATTGCAACTATGGCACCTTGTTTTTGTTTTACAGTCAGCCGATCGCGGGCATAAGTAGCATCGCGGACGTTTACTAACTGTTGGCTTCGTTGCTATTCTTTGGTTGTTGAAACTGGGTTTATCTTCAACACTTTGTATCCTATTTGATTGATTGCAATTTTTACATTACGTTTTAACGCTCGTGGATTGGACAGCCGCTCCAAGATATTTGCATGCGCCAATTCCATTTCCAATTGCTTTAGAAATGTCTTTCTTTCGGAGGCACCGTGCGTTGCGTATAACTGTGGGTTAGCGCATTTATATAAATGAAAGCTGCTACACCTGCGATGTCGATCATATTATTATTTCGCATTATAGTCCAATATGATGTTAGGTTTTTTAGAAACGCCGTCAATTCCACAATCGTTGTGTAAAGTTGATAAAAGGAGTACGTTTTTATTTTTTTTTTGGAACAAAGCTGACCAGAGTTAGGTGATTATCGAAGCAAAATTTTGATGAATTTACTTCTCTTTTCTTCAGCTCCGCTTTGCTCGTTAATTCTTTGGGAAGATCAGGTTTATTTTGACGTATCATTCCAATTATAGTGGTATTTTTTTGTAATAGTTGTTCGGCCAAAGTACAACTAGTGAAAAAATTATCCATCGTAATTGTTCTGCCTTTGTTTAGGTACGGCGCAGATATTCGATGGACCAAATTTAGGACATAATTATTTGAACGAGTTTCGTTTGGTTGTTTACCTAGATACATCTCGGCATTCAACGGGTACGCATTTTTGGCATCACATATCCGAAATATTTTAATTTCGTACTTGCCTGGTTTTGATGGTATATACTGTTTAAAACCACATCTTCCTCTCGTTAAAACCAGTTGTTCATCTATTGTTAAATTTGATGACGGTTTGTATGGTGCTCGGATATTTGGCAAGGACATGTTCCACACATCACGGAATGCTGCTAATTTGTCCGTTTTCAACCGCTCTGATCTGGTTCGAAAATTATCGAACCGCAGAAATCTTAGTAATTGCTGTACTCTCTCTAACGACATTACAGCTCTATAAAATGGACGATTATCAAGACGATACAATTCGTCCAAACGGTCATTCCAGTTTCTATGGACGCCAGCATAAATTAGAATACCGATGAGAGCATAAATTTCCTCGGATTTTGTATTATACCAAAGACGTTGTCGCTTCGCTGTATTGCATGTCGAAGTATAATATTGCCGTGCTTTTCTATTTGTTTCAGCTACAATAATATTCACTAACGTTTCTGGTACAACTTTTTGAAATGCTAGTAGATGAGAGTTCAGGTTTTGTGATGTTTGAGATGTTTGAGATGTCAAGCCATCTTTCTCTCTATATGTAAGAAAATTACGTGTTCTTGTTGTACTAGGAGGATTTGCACTCCATTTTCTCTAAATTTTTTGTTTTGGGCATAATACCACTTGCCACTATTTTCTTCGAGGTGTTCATCGATGGTAGGTTCACTTTCACCTTGTTCACCAGCGATATCTTCAAAATCCTCATCATCATCAATATTACATACGTTTGTGATCATCTGCTCCACTTGGCCATCCTCATCACAATCCGAAAACGCAATATCTATGTTATCGTTTGCAATCTCCTCTTCGTCCGATGTCTCTGGAGTTGTAACACTGTCAAAAAGTTCAAGCAGTTCTTGACTGCTCTGTCTTTTCCTTGCCATAACACAAAATAGTATAACAATGTTGTACAAGCAAATTAAAAATTTAGAAAAAATGGTACTTTTATTTTCACTGTATCGACTAGTTCACTCAAAATTTACACAATAAATAAGCAGAAATATCGTTGAAAACATTACAAAATGTTGAGGTAACGGGACAATCATCAGTATATAACGTAAATAGTAATAAACAAATACACATAATATGCTTATTCTCTCATAAATAGCAAGAGACAGAGAAAATGCATTGCCATGTACATAATATATACATGGCAATGCATTTTCTCTGTCTCTTGCTATTTATGAGAGAAATTGTGTAAATAACAATTCATTCCCGTTCTATACACTAGGAAGAAAAATTAAATCGATATTCTATTCTCTATACAAAATATAGAAAATATTTGGGGTCGTTCTGACCTCAGTGCACAGAAATGTGCTTGGTTTAATTCAACTTATCCTAACTGTCATATATTTAATTGGTATTAACCCGCTTTCCATTGAATTGAATGTAAAACATATTAATTTAACCTATCCCAATTGTTTGGACTAATTAAATGTCGAAAAGTGTGTTTTTTTTACTTTTAAAACTACTGGGGTCATTTTGACCCCACTACACAGAGTGAAGGTTAAAGTATAATATTTTGAAGAGCATAACTTCAAGCAACTAAATTCTTTGTTAATTGAGGATCAATAGAAATTATTATTAATTGATGATCCTAGTTTGGCGATGCACCAATTCATTGAATTCATTCAACTGGAGGAAGCTATACGTTTAACGCTAACGTTAATTCTAAAGTAAAGAAAATTAAACCCTTAAAAACTAATATTAGTTATCCACACCATGCTTCTTACTCCGATAATTCAACGTTAATTAATAGTATAGAGCCAACGTCATTTTTCTTCTCCCCTATTTCCCCCATGGAAGTTTGTTGCTACATAGGATCAACTGAATATATTTTCTAACGGACCCTAATTAATAATTCATATATATCAGGTTGTGTTTAGGTCTCTATGGATATTTATTGTAGCCCTAAGAATCTTCATTAAATTTATTTCTAATTTGAAATAAGACTTCCCACAGTGGAGCTTGGGTATTATTTGTCTAATTTCTTACATCAAGGTGAGGTTATTAAGACGATTGATTCTAATTTGTCTATTACCCCAGTCATTTTACCCGAGGTTGAATATTGACTCTTCAGTTATCTCATTTGATTTCAATAATATTCATCCCACGTAGTTCAGCGTGTAGTGTGTATGACTATTATGCTTCGGATATCGATTTTCTAGTTATTTTTTTAGAACTTTTATTAACCCCAATATTCGAGTTAGTGAATATTAATTAATTAATAATATTAAAGAAAATTATAAACTGAACTTAAATAACAAATACGAAAAAAAAAGAAAACAATTTTACGGATGTGGGTAGAAGAAGCCCAACTGTTCCACCGTATTAGTCAACTCGTACGACAACCAGTAATCAGGCGTGACTAACAACACTAATTAATTTCTCTGGCGCTTTATCCGTCGACATTTGGTCGCGACCTTCAGCCGAATAAAAGATTTTAAAATATTTGCTTTTCCGAGAACCACCTGAACATTATTGGTTTTCCTCATCGTCACTATTATACCTATCTCATAACCACACACTTAACCGGCCGCGATTTATTTATTTTATTAAACCGCGCACGATTTAATTATTTCCCGGATTGCATAATTTGTAATTATATTTTAGTACTCGACTCGCATATACAACACATTATATCACGATTATATAAACACTTGTGTATATTAAATTACCATAGCGACCTTGAAATCATCTGACATCAGATTAAGAATCTTATTGCTTCGTACACTTCACAGTGAAATAAATTAAAAAAATAATTTAGTGTTGAGCATATTTCGTTTGTACATATGCTAAGTGCATGTACATAATTATGTTGTACGTATTTATAGCAGGTTTAGTTGTTGTTACGCTATTTAATCATGTACATTTTTTTTCCGTAAATTTTTTGCACACACAATGGCTTTTAAGAAATTGGTGGCGGATGTTTTGAATTTTTATGGCGTCTGAACTTGAAATTTGTACTCGTTTTTTTCTATACATAAAATGGATAAGGCAAAGCTGATATTTTCTCGTATTATTCATTGAAACTAACTTTTGAAATTATTATCAAACCGACTTTCCCAACGGGGCAATATAAAAAGAATTTTAGTGTGCCACACAATTTTTAATGCTGTATATACCAGACTTCGATATACAAAAGGGTACACATCCTATATTCGAAAAGGGTTTAATTAAATTCGTGCATGTTAGCATGTTGTTGGCAGATTGTTTGTCTTAGAAAAATTAAAATTAACAAAAGGTACATGGATGTGATAATATCTTTCTAAGCCCAATATAAATTTCCTAACGAAAGGTGTTCTTAATGGTATTATGTCGGTCTATCTGTTATTTTCGAATATGCCAATTAGGGAGGTGTGTTGGGCGCTCGTAACAACACAATTATTTTGTTTAATGTATTTCTGGTAATTTTACGTGTGTCATTTTGGTTTAATGTATGCCGCCTATAAAAATGTTGAAAATAGGAATTTTATTTTTAATTGTTATGGGCGAGATGATTACGAGTATTCGTTTATTTTAATGAATGATGTGGGATATTCTTTTTTGTATTAATTATTTAAATGTCATGTCGTATAATGATTATGTCGAGTCAACGAAAAGTGTAAAGATCGTATGTGTATAATGTGTTGGAATAATTTGTAAGGACAGGATAAAAAACAAATGAAATTTGCTAAAATTTTAAGAAAATGGAGCAAAACATTCTCGCAGTGTAAACGGGCCAATTACGATTTACTTGCATTTTATCACGGGTATGCAAATACAAATCAAAATTACTAGTTGCTTTCCAATCGACCACCGCAAGTACTTGTAAGTGCGAAAAATGTGTATTGGCTAAAGTGTCGATTGAAAAGCACAAAAGCAAAACATAACTTACAAATGTGTAGTTTATTTGTGATAACTTTTTAATAAAAGAATATCTATACCAAAATTTTATTAGCGCTTCACATACGACATGCAATTATATTTTTTACAGAAAAATACTTCACACAATCACCTAGCGGACAAATTTATCGTAACTGCTTTCAACTGGTCATAATAAAAATGTAGAACAGTTGTGGAGTAGTTAATTTAGCAAAGACAAAAACCATAAGTGCTTATAAGTACTTGCGGTGGTCGATTGGAAAGCAACTATTATCTGATGTGTTACTCCATATCGCTCATTAAATAAAAGAACATCATAACTCAAAAAATAGCATTTTTGAGTTATTTATACAATTGGAACACACGTTGTATGTACTTTTAACTGGAAGAATGTCGTATCTGTAATTAATAGTGCTAACCCGCTAGTCGTCACCAATTATATTGTTGTAAAGTATTTGATACCCGAATGTCAATAGGCCAAAACATTAAATTGCATTATGTCTAAACGAGCTTTTTTGAGTTGTGACGTTGTTTTATTTAATGAACGATATGTAAAATATTGGTACATTGTACAATGTTATGATTTTTAAATTACAATATATTTAATGAAAATAAATTAAATTTTGGGTTATTCTGGATTGATAGCCAGATAGTATTTTACATCAAGGTGAGGTTATCAAGACGATGGAAGCTTGGTTTCGAACTAATGAAACATTGAATTCTTTGTATTAAAAAATTCGGTCGTCTATCCAGAATAACCCAAAATTTCATATAGAAATCGCAAGTGTGCTTTAAATACAATAAAATTTGAGGTTACCAAGGGGTTGGCAATTACGTAGCAAGGCATTGTGATTATACTTTGATTAGTTCAAAGTATTCTCAATATTTTTGTAGCTTGGTCACTACAGTCTGATGAGACGACCGATTTTTTTAATATAAAGAATTCAATGTTTCATTAGTTCGAAACCAAACTTCCATCGTCTTGATAACCTCACCTTGATGAAAATAAATTAAATATTTTTAGGAATAACAGGCTGATGTATTTAGAGGTAGCAGAGAATGTGTTTCTGATATTCACGTTGATATTCAACGTTTTAAAAAAGATTTGCGTATATAAAAGGACTCTCTAAATATATTGAAATTACCATTATTATCATATACAAAAAAATCACCTGCGTCGGCAGAACTCCATGAATTTTTAGTGTCATCAGCAAACGTTCCTATTCTAGCTTCTTCAGTATTTGGTTGATCATTTGTATACAGGAGGTACAATGCGGGGCCTAGAACACTGCCTTGTGGAATCCCTGCAAATATTTTCTTTAGTTTAGAGTATTCTTCTTCCTGACTTACCCGGAAGTAATGGTCGATGATGTAAGACTTTAGCAATTAAAAATGTTGTTTTGGAAAATCTCGTTGGAGCTTAAATTCTAGACCTTCTTCCTTTTTTTCCAGCGCATCCTCAATTATTTCAGTAATCCTATGTACCTGTTTTATCGTTGAGTGCCTTTCTCGAAACCCACATTGATGTGCTGGTATAAGATGTCTGCTCTCTATAATTGGCTTTAATCTGTCGAGAAACAGTCTCTCGAAAAACTTTGATCTTGTTGTTAACAAAGAAATAGGCCTATACGATGTTTTGTCGTTTAGTGATTTATTAGGCTTTGGAATCATTATGATTTCCGCTAATTCCCACTGTCTCGGAACATAACATAGTCTAAAGATAGCACTGATTATGTACTGTAGTTTCCTCATTGCGTGGGGGGCTCCACAGGGAACAGTCTGTGTCAGGTTTACCTATCAGATTATTTAAGAAGTTTGCAACTGACTCATTCTTAATCTCCTTTATAAGTAGTTTAAGTTTGTTGCACAAGTTGTTGAGGATTGTTTTGTGTTCGGAGGCTCTAGTTCTATGCCAAGTCTTACGAGCTCTTCTTTTTTCGTTAACCAACTGTAAAGTTTCTATTGGTTTTTTATTCACTTCATTAATAAAAGACACGGGATTTATAACATACTTAGTTCTACTTTATTTTACACTTTAGTTTACATTTTTTATTCTTCACACCTGCTCTGCTTCAACTCTAATTCTATATCCATTATTTATTTATAATTTTGGTGAACGCTCGATTTATACAAAAAAACCCGTCAGCGTTCTTCAGTACATTGTACCTCGTACCATTACCTTTTTTGTCATCACTTTTTGTTAATTGAAATATTAATATTTAATTGCAGTTTAAGCTAATTTAATTTATTGGTAAATGCAATTTAACTTATTGGGAAATGCTAATTTATGTAAAGTATTGTATATGCCATACAGGGTGGTATGCATGTATTACACCCCCGGCCTTTAAGGAAAAAAAAATATATGTATATTCTATATATATATATATATATTTTTTTTTTTTTTTTTTTTTTTTTTTTTTTATATAACATACTTATTATCTATTACAATCATTATAAAATTACTACTTAATTAATAATTATATAATACTAACTTTTGTGTCTTATTATAAATTTTTTTATAATATTCTAAAATTTTAAGTATTACAATCATAGGATTTTATTCTATCCTTATGTATCCATTTGTTTTTTTTTATTTATTTCTATCATTATATTAACATTGTTTATTTCAATTATTTTATATGGACCATTATATGGGTTCTCATACTTTCTTCTATCTGTGTTTCGTATTAATACCCATTGCCCTACTTTAAATTCGTTATTGGTACAATTATTCTTTGACATTTCTTGTCTTTTCATTTTTGCTATTTTTAACATTTCGTGTGCTTTTTGATTCGCTATTCCTAATCTATATTTAAATTCTTTTACATAATCTTCATAATTATATAACTTATTTGTAACCGTTGTGATATCGTTTGGTAAATTTGCAATTTTTCCAAAAACTAATTCAAAAGGAGTATAATTGGTATCTGTATGCGGTGTTGTATTGTAACAGAATGCATAATATTTCAACCATTCATCCCAATTATTACTATTGGCAAAACATAATAAATACTCATTTAGTACACGATGGTTTCTTTCGATGGTTCCTAAAGTTTGATGATGATAAGCTGTAGATGTCCTATGCTCAATTTGCAATGTCTTACATAAATTATTGAATATTTCATTTACGAATTCGGTTCCTAAATCTGTTTTTATGCTCTTAAAATTTTCAAATACTAAAATACAATGTTCAACTAAAGCTTTCGCGATAGTGATTGCAGATTTATCCCTCATTGGTACTGTTACCACATATTTTGTTAGTTCACATTGAATAGTCAATATATACCTAAAACTATTAGATGGTAAGAGAGGACCTACTGTATCGATTGCCACTACTTCAAAACTTTTATCAGGAGTATCTGTAATTACTAATAATTCTTTATTGTGTCTATTAATTTTAGTCCTAGCACACATGTCACACTTTCTTACGTATTTAGTTACAATTTTGTTCATGTTTTTAAATATATATTTTTGTTTTAATTTTTTAATTAATCTGCGGGTACCAACATGACCTCCTATGGGACTGTCATGATATAATTTAATTATTTTATTTATTTCATCTTCATTTTCCAAAATTTTCGGTGCTTCATACATTATTATTTTTAATTTATCTTTGCGTTTATCTAGATTTTCGCATACATTTTGATATAATTTTTTAAATTTTTCGCGCGTTATATATTTGAAAATATTATCATTTATATCCATGGATAATTCCTTTATTCGGTTTCTTTTCATCGCACCTATTAACATCTCAAATACCAAATCTAATTCTGGTAGAGTTTCGTTAAGTGTAATTATTATTTCATTATTCTCATTTCGCACCTTCATTAAACCGTTATTTATTACAAATTTTAATTTTTTTTTATGTTTCACATCATTGTATGATGTACTTTCCCAAATATGAAGTTGATCAGGCTTCAATTCTTTTATTTCATTTTTATCTATATGTATATTTTCATTATTATTTTGAGCTTTCTTTGTCATTGACCTAGTTATGACTTTAACATCAGCGTCTTTTGGTATTAATGCCTTGAACATGTCAGAATCCCACTTTATACGTGATAACGCGTCCGCTACCACATTCAGTGTACCTTTCCGATATACAATTTCATACTCATATTCACATAAACTTTGACGCACCCTTGTCATTTTTGAGTTTGGTTTGTTGTCTGTAAATAAACTTACCAGTGGCCTGTGGTCAGTTATGACCTTAAACTTTCTACCGTACAGGTAAGGCCTAAAGTAATTGATCGCCCAATGAATTGCGAGAAGCTCTTTTTGTAAAATATCTTTGTTTATCTCACTCTTGTCAAGATTTTTACTTGCATAGGCAATTGGAAGATCTTTCCCAATCTCACCTTGCGACAACACTGCGCCGTATGCATAATTACTCGCATCGGTCGTTAATATAAATTCTTTATCCCAATTTGGATACTGTAACACTGGAGCATTTATCAATCGTTGCTTCAAATCTTTGAATGCAATTTCGCATTCTATTGACCAATTAAACGGAACTTTTTTCTTTTGAAGCGAATATAGAGGTTTTGCAATTTTTGCAAAATTAGGTACAAATTTACGATAGTAATTACATAAAGCTGTGAAACGATGCACTTCATCTGCATTTTTTGGAATGGGATAATTTTTGATTTTGTCAAATTTAGAAGGATCTGTTTTGATACCTTTATCTGTTATTAAATGTCCTAAATATACAACTTCATTTTTTAGAAAATTACATTTCCTAGGGTTTAGTTTAAGATTGTATTTTCTTAAACATTCAAAAGTTGATACTAAGTTTTTATTGTGATGGTTAATTGAACAACCATGTACTATAATATCGTCTACATATAGAAATGCTTGACTTTTTAGTCCGGAAAGGGCAATTGACAACATTCTTTGAAAAGAATTAGAAGAAATTTTTAATCCGAAAGGAAGTCTTTTGAATTGATAATGACCCTGGTCGCTCGAAAAAGCAGTAAGTGGTCTTGATTCTTCATCCAGTTCAATTTGATGAAAAGAATTGGATAAGTCGAGCGTAGAAAAATATTTCGCTCTCCCTAATTGGTCTAAGATATCCTCCAATCGAGTAAGTGGAAATTTATCATTTATTACAAAATTGTTAAGCCTTCGGAAGTCAACCACTAGTCTCCATTGTTTTGAGTTGTCCTGGTCCTTTTTGGGTACCAATAAGATAGGTGAATTATAAGGACTAACAGACGGTTCTATGATTTTATTCTCTAATAACTTTGATATTTGCGAATTTATTTCAACCTTTTGATTATGTTGCCTATAATTTTTGGTGTAAACAGGAGTATGTTCCGTAGTTATAATACTTTGTCTATAAAAATTGTTTACTGACAAAATATCTCCTTCTAATAAAAATATATCGTTATATTGTTTACATATATTTAATATTCCATTGTTGGCCTCTGTATCCAATCCATCTATGTTTAAAGTTTTTTCTAAGTTTTTTATTCTGTTAACTTGGTTTTTTTGAGAAGAGATATTGCATGTATTTTTGTGCAACTCTGAAGTTTTTGGTTTAAAATTCTTTATCACTACATCTTTTTCAGTACTATTTAAAAATCTAGCGTGTGCTATACCCTTACTTGGTATTACGCTACTACCAATGAATATACCTGGTTGCAGTTCTTGTTTTTCTATAATTAGTTCAGATTCCCTAGCAATATTTATTGCACAAATAATCTCAGATCTAGCGGGAATAAAAATATCATTGTGTTCAGTTTCATGAACTATAAGTGGTACTTCGATGTAATTTTCATTTAGTTTTGTCGATAATATATAGTTTTCATAATCTATCTTGAAACAATATTTATTTAAAAAGTTTCTACCCAATATTCCATCAGTTGGAATTGAAAAATCATTCGCCACGATGTGTAGCTCTTGATTAAAATTATTATTGTCTAATATAAAATTAGTGTTTGTTGTACCTAATGTATAGCTTTCATTTTCAGTAATACCTGTTATCCTACAACGTTGATTAGTATTAATTTCTATGTTCTTATCACATTTGTTTAATTTTATTAGTGATATATCTGATCCTGTATCAATCAGAAAATTCAGTTTTGTATTTAGATTTGGTGAAGTGTATACTTCAATATAATTGTTTAATTTAGAAGATATATTATACAATTTGAAACTATATTCTGTTACATATTCAGGTTCTGGAAATCTTGCTCCAACCCTTGAACAGTTGTGTCTTTCCCCTGCGGGAAAGTAACCCCGTTTTTTGACTCGTTACTGTTAATGTAATAAGTTTTACCGGTTCGATATGTACCAGGTGTATTTTGATAACGCTGGTTTTGGTAATTGTTATTATAATTTGGGAATTTTTGATTATTATAATAACCTTTAGAATATGCACCATTATTTTTTTGACTGTGTTGACTTTGATAGTTAAATTTTGGAGTGTATTTATTTGGTACGTAAAATCTATTTTGTTGGTTTCGATTCGAATATCTTGAATTGTTACCGTTATTTTTAGTTTCTATACATTTTTTATTGTAACTGTAATAATGTTTTTGTTTATTATTCCTGTTTGTGCCCAAAAAATGTCTTTGTTTGTTTATGAAATTGACATTTGATGAAGCTATATTGGAAGTTTTGCTGGCGGCTTCCATTTCTTTTGCAAGTTTAGTTGCTTCTGTAAGAGATGTAGGCCTAGCAGCTACTATAAAAGATTTCCGAGGTTCATCTAAACCTTCTTTAAAAATGTTCAAAGCTAATTGATCATTCATTTTTTCAATAGTATTGGCGTCGCCACCTACTGTTTCCTTATTTAATCTGTTTAATTTTAAAATTATCGACTCAATTTTTGAAATATAAACATCGATATTTGAACCATTTTGGGAAATACGAGATAACTGGCTATGCAACGTCTGCACCGTATCCTCATTCGGACATCCGTTAGCTAAAGAGTTTTTTAATTCTTGTAAACATTTTGGTATTCCGTTGTTGTTTATTTTTAATTTCACAATTGTATTTATTTTAATCGTCCAAATAAATTTTAGTAATTTTTCTCTTTCCGTGTCGTCTTTTAACGAGTCGGAAACTAATTCCACTATATTTAAGAAATTTTCTAACTCGCTATTTTTGCCTTTGAATTCTGGGACAATTTTCATTAACTGATATAAGTCAAAGCTAGCCATGATTTGCTCTGTTTCGTCTTCCGAATTGTCCTCCGAGTTAGTAGTTTCTTCTAATATTTTTAATTGCTGTTTCCCCACAAAATCTTCTACTAAATTGTAGTATTTCTTATATGTTTCAATTAATAAGTTTACAGATTCGTCTCCTATGTCCAAATCTTTTACTATATTTATGTATACTTTATTCGATTCTTTTAATATCGTTACAGTATTTAATAAAAATTTGTTTGAAAATTTTCTATTGGGATTTTTGGAGAAACTCTCTTTCCTCAATTTCAATTGACTAATTAACTCTTTTAACTTTTTCATCTGTTATATTTTTTTTAAAAAATTTTGATTTATTTGTAATTCGAGAGTGAATCAATTGCGATGATTGCCATCTCATTATTTTTCAGTAAATTATTTGTAATATTTCATTTTGCTACCGCTATTTTATATATTTTATACTTATTTAACTAAACAATATTATCTAAGACCATAATTTATAACGCCATATCGAATAACGAAGTAGAAAAAATAATTTTTGTAATTGTTGTAATATCACATTACAAAATATATATACTTATATATTTCTTTTTTCAAGAGCATTGTACTTATGACATCGTTTTATATAAAAAAAATATTAAAAATGATTTTTATTTTTTACTATCAAACATATGATTGCAAAGAAAAATGACCTTGTTCTTTGTATATACACATATAGATAATGTTATATTTAATATATTTATTTTTGCTTATTTTGTAATTTCCCTTTCGTATATTTTTAATATCTAAAACCATTTCTAATTAAATGTTGGTAATCTAAATTTGTTTAATAATATAAATTGTTATTGTTTTTCTTAACCCAAAAATTACGTATTTTAAATATATTTTTATATATTTTATTTATTTAAGCTAAGTTACTTTCTATTATTTTATACGCTTTCAGCCGTATTTCTAGCTATCTTTTTTATATTATTGATGTGTTTATTATATACATATTTTACTAACTCACCAATTATATAAATGATGACGGCGATGACTATCATTTCCGTCGTCTGTGTGATTGATCCTTTTTCTTCATCCTTGCTGCTGTTATTGTTGTCTAAAATAATGTTCTCCTTGACCACTGTTTCCGGCTCTTTTGCAGCACCATTCCCCATTATGATTGTCGTTTTTCAAATTTTCAAATAATTAATTGAAAAAATTTTACGTTTGTTGAACTGCTCACGTTTTACGTTTTTAGTTTGTCGAACTTTTCACTTTATTTTCTGAATTATTCATTTAAAAAAATTTTACGTTTGTTGAACTTTTCACTTTTATTTTTGAATTATTCATTTTAACTCTCTCAAGCACTTGTTTAAAGGATCCCGTGTCCTGTCACGGTCGCCATGTAAAGTTTCTATTGGTTTTTTATTCACTTCATTAATAAAAGACACGGGATTTATAACATACTTAGTTCTACTTTATTTTACACTTTAGTTTACATTTTTTATTCTTCACACCTGCTCTGCTTCAACTCTAATTCTATATCCATTATTTATTTATAATTTTGGTGAACGCTCGATTTATACAAAAAAACCCGTCAGCGTTCTTCAGTACATTGTACCTCGTACCATTACCTTTTTTGTCATCACTTTTTGTTAATTGAAATATTAATATTTAATTGCAGTTTAAGCTAATTTAATTTATTGGTAAATGCAATTTAACTTATTGGGAAATGCTAATTTATGTAAAGTATTGTATATGCCATACAGGGTGGTATGCATGTTAGCACAGAACGGAGAACTTCTTACGAGTGATCTAGAAATTGCTAATGAGTTTAATTGTTATTTTTCTAGTGTTGCTAAAGATTTAGGTGCTAAATTTGACTCTGTCAACACGTCATCTAGTTTCAATTTGCCTTTTGATTTCGGTCCGACAACGTTTTTTATGACCCCAGTATCTAGTTATGAAGTTTTTTCAATCATTTGTGCTTTAGAACCTAAATACTCAATTGATAATGTTGGCCTGAGTAATTATATATTAAAAGTCATTGCTGGGCATATTAGTCCCGTTCTTGCACACATTTTTAACCTTTCCTTTGAGTCGGGAGTTGTACCCGATCGACTGAAAACAGCAACTATAATTCCCCTTTTCAAGAATGGTAATCGCCTTGATAAAGGTAATTATAGACCTATTGCCTTGCAGCCAGTAATCCTAAAAGTTCTTGAAAAGGTAGTTAAAAATAGGGTTTCAAATTTTTTAGATAAAACGGGTGTGCTGAGTATCCATCAACATGGTTTTCGTCATGGTATGAGTACCGAATCGGCCTTGTTAGATTTTCTAAATACAATCAACACTGGTTTAAATAAAGGTAATAGCTGCGGTGCTTTATTTATTGATACAGCTAAAGCCTTTGATATGGTTGATCACAAGCTTCTGCTATCTATTATGTATGATATAGGGTTTAGAGGAGTGGCAAATAAGTGGTTAGCATCGTATTTAGATGGTAGATCGGTGAGAGTTAAGATAAATGATAATTTAAGCGATCCGAAATTTATTGACGTTGGTGTTCCCCAGGGTTCAGTATTAGGCCCTCTGCTGTTTCTCATTTATACAAACTCCGTATTTAAATTGAATCTTCATGGTTATTCAACCGGGTTTGCTGATGACATTGCTCTGGCTTACTGTGGGAATTCTCCCAGCAACGTTATTTCGATGATCAATTCTGATTTAAAAGTTTTACTCTCATGGTTCGACAAACATCGCCTGATCTTAAGCCGGAAAACTAAATTCATGTTGTTTAAATTGTCTGGTAGCTTTAATACGTCTATTTTGCCGCGGGTGACTAATCACAGCAGGTATGATTGTGCGTCTAGTGGTTGCCACTCTGAGTGCTTTGATATCGAACAAGTTGACTCGTTTAAATATCTTGGTGTTCACTTGGATACTTGCCTTAATTGGAAAACGCATGTTAATTCAGTCCACCAGTATCTGTCATCAACTGCTAGAATTTTCTACCTTCTTCGTGATTATTGTCCTCCGTCGGTTCTAAAAATAGCTTACCGTGCGCTAGTTATGGCTAAATTGGAATATGGATTGTCGTGCTGGGGTGGTTGTTATGCTGCAACTTCGTATCCTTTATATGTATGTTCTACAGAAAATGATTTTGAGAATATATCTAAAGAAACCAAGAACTGAACCATCATGGAATTTATTCTTTACGACGAATATTTTGCCGTTGAAACATTTGTATGTTTATAAGGTATTGAGAGTTTTTTTTAATCGAAGTGGTCAACAAATAATGAGAAGCGATTTTCGTTACAATTTTCGCGGTAACCATCAATTTCTTTGTAACATCCCAAGATTCTTCAATGACCACTTCCGACGCTCTATTCTGGTCGCTGCACCAACCTTTTTTAATGCGCTACCAATTTACATTAGGAAGGACATTCATTTGAAGTCCTTTTTACCTAGAGTTAAACAATGGCTATTTGAAACTGTTGATATCTCCTATTTATTCAGGGTTATTACATAAAACTTGATGTATTTAGTCACATATTATGAAGTTGAAATTTAGTAGTAAAAGTAGTAGTAATGGTAATGGTAGTAATAGTATTAGTATCTTAGTCATTTTATTGTAAGCTTTTATCACATTTTATTCTCATTTTAATCATTTAATTTTGTAAATATTAGGATTATGTTGTATTTTTATGTATTACGCGAATTTGCTTCTGCCGTTTTTTCGGCACAAAATTCGTTATATTTTTTTGAATAAATAAATAATAATAAAATAAATATTACATCTCTCACTTCAACTGGATAGTATATACTTTTTTGTAATATTTCTTGCTGATCAGGAGTACTTTCCCAAGCCGCTTTTTGAACACTTTCAATGAGGTTTTCCAGTTCTTCTTCTATCATGTAAGCGTTCGAGATCTGCACTTGTAGATCATTGCTTTTTTCTACTAGCTGTCGAAAGTATTCCCAGTTGGTTTTGTTGTTTGTTAGTCTTGGAGGGCTTGCTTTCATTATTACTGCGTCACTATTATTGTCATTAAAACTGGATGAAATGGTCTGACGATAGCCGTTCTTCAATTTCAACTGCTAAGTAATTTTCGGAGATACCTCTTGATATATAGAAATCCAAAAGGTCACGAATTTTATTTGGGTCTGTAGGCCAGTAGGTTGGCTTTCTACTGGAGTGAAGCTCATATTATAATGTCCTGCCTGCTTCAAATAGCTCCCTTCCATTGGAACTAGTTCTATTTGATCCCCAGAATATGTGTTTCGCGCTAAAGTCGCCTCCGATAATAAAATTATTGCTAAGCGATTTAAAAAGTTTGATGTAGTCTTCCTTTTTGGGTTATATCAGGGTGGACAGTAGATTGCTGATATACTATAGCTTCTGTTAATTTTGGTTTCAATAGATACAGTAGCTACTTGCATACCTTCCTCGCCTATTTTTAATTCTACGTGGTGTTTTATATTATCCTTAATAAAGATTGCTGTCCCATCTCTAGCTCTTTCTGCTGGATGTAGAGCTCGATAGCACTGGTATTCACGTATTTTGGCATACAGTAAACAATCCCCAAAGCCGGAAATCACATATCGCCGAAACTCACAAGACATGGAATATCTAGCAAAAAAAAAAATCCCCGCCAAGCAAATTTCGAACAATTGTGTTCCTATAAGACGGAATCCCCTGAGTCCCGGACGGAAATGAAGCCTGTAGTACAAAAATTATTATAAAAACTCCACAAAGGCGGAAAAACACGAAATGCAACGAACATCACGTTGAACGAATTGAAGAAATGTCAAAATCATGAATGGTTAGCGATAGCCCGAGGTAAAAATTTTACTGTAACTGCACCCTTTTTACAGGAAAAGGCCAGATAAATCGCTAATAAGCTGGGAATCTAGGTTTATAAAGATTCGAACGGTTGGTTGCGTTGTTTTTTACAGCGAAGCAACATTAAATTCTATGTGTGCACGGGAGAGGCATACAAAGTGAACCGGGAGGTAGTGAATGAATGGACAGCGAAGTTAAGCGCTTTGATAGAGAGATATGAAACCAAGAACATTGCTAAGTGTGACGAAATTGTTTTTTTTTACCTTATGCTGAATTTCCCAAAGAACGTCTGACCATATTAATTACGGTATTTAGCGAAGGAAAAGTCTATAATACAACTGTAATCGGAAAAAGCCGTAAATCCCGCTACTTTCAAAACCTCGACGTTAAAGCGCTGTCGATTAATTGGCACGCCAATCGTAAGGCTTGGATTACGTCAGAAATTGATGAATCATATCTTATTAAATTAGATATCGACATGCAAAAGGAGAAGAGACGAATTCTGTTTCTTTTTTAGGGACAATGCCACTTGCCATCCTGTTATATTTTTAACGAATGTAAAACTTGTATATTTTCTAGCCAATACTACAGCAGTTTTCAGCCGTTGGACAATGGAATAATACAAAACATAAAGGTGCATTATAAAAAATTAATGTTTAAATCCATTTTAATAAACTTGGACTCATATGGAAAAGCTTCTGAACTTTTGAAAAAAATTACTGTTTTGGATGCACTAATGTTTGTAAATAATATTGACATCAGAAACGACGTTAATGAAGTAAACGAATTTATTTCCGATATTTATGGTGATGAAATTTGGTCCGGCAAAGATTTTGTAGAGGTCGACAACAACGTACCTCTTCTTGAGTTATGCGCAAATGTTTCCATTGCAAATTTTTTTTTAAAACTCCTAATCCGGAAAACTCCTCGAACCCGGAATTTATAGTCGGTCCCGTCAATTCCCGCCTTTATGGATTTTTACTGTACTAGGTTCTAGTAAAATGACGTTCTGGGATTAGGCATATATCAATTTTTTTTGTGTTTAAAAATACTTCTAATCCTGAAATGCGTTGCGCTATAGGCCATTTGCATTTCAGGTAGCAATTCTTAAATAGTGTGCCATTATTTTTTCTCGTCAAGTTTGTATGGACTAGAATAAAGATAGTCAATAACTTCTCTAGTTTTACTTGACGCATCCGTTGTTCTTTTATCTTGGCTCATCGATGAATTTTCCAGGGTTTCTAGTCTCTGTTCTTGTTTTTTCAGTAACTCGCCCATAGATTCTAGTCTTTGGTCCTGGCGAGCCAGATGCAAATTGCTATCGTTTACCTTCTGAAGTATTTCTTGCAGGACATGGGTTTCTTGACTCGGAGCGTTCTTGATATTTTCGTTCCGCTTAGCCATTTGTGCATATGTTATGCCTTTTCTTACTTTGGTGCTATTTAGGGGGATTCGTTTTGAGTAGGATTGCATCCTAGGTTGAGAATTCTTACTTGTTTGATTTCTCTTATTGTCTCTCATTCTTTGCAGCTCTTTCGCTACCTCGCACCCTCTGTAATTTGCTGGGTGATGATTACCACAGTGTACGCATTTTACTGGTTTGTACTTACTTTTGTTGCATACTTTTGATAGATGTTTCCCAGCGCACTTTACACATCTCGGCTCCCTATTAAAGTATTTACGTGTGTGATTAAACGCTTGACAGTTATAGCATTGTGACATTTCGCTAGTGTTCTTTTTTAATGTCTCAATCTTAACTTTTATATTAAGGATTACTTTGATTCCATATATACCCTATCAATACTCTCAGCGTTGTCACATGTTAGCATGAAGAGAAGCCAACTTTTGTTGTTTCTCTTTCACCGTGTACGTTTCGTGACCTTTCTCTTTAATATGTTCACAGCGTTAAGAATTTTGAATCCTTTTTGGCTAAGTTCCTTATTTATTTCTTCGTTTGGGCATGTAATATGTAGCCCCCTGGCCATGACTTTAATTAGTTGCTCAGCTTTGTTTTCATAGGCGAACTATTCGATGTTTTGAGCGGTAATTGCAATTGATAACATTCTGTAAGTTTCTGAGTCAAGTACATTCACTTTCCAAACGTTATTATTAAGTGCAGTGACTTAACAATTATCTTTTGGAACTAGCTTCACTATTTTTTTAATTGTTTCGTGTTCACTAACCTTAAGTATGTTAATGGGTGGAGTTGGTATCTCTTTATGTATTGGTTGATTTTCCTGCATTTTTCCTTGGTTGATTACGTTGGATGTATTAACTGGTTGCAGTGGTCTCTCTTTCTGTAGCAGTCATACATTTTTATGTACCTTCACTAGGCCCGTGGATGACTGTTCAGGTCGTTGGGGTTGTGGTTTTCTGACGCTCTGTGTTGTCTGTTCCACGTCAGGCGAAGATTCTGGTTGTCAACTCAATGCCTTAATGATTGGTTTATTGTTCGGAGTTCCTTCCACTAGTTAGATTTGGTCCGCGGATGGTATTTTATTTCCCACCTACACACCGGCAAGCCGGTTAAAGAGCATTCCCCTATCTGCCACCGGGGGACGCACCACGATGGGAGTTCGGCATCTTTTCCACGGGGGCAGGATGCAAGACGGATTTTTCGTCATCTGATAACAATCGGTGATCGAAATAAACACAAGTATGACGGCCCTGTCAGAGTGCACAACTCATGGGCCGACCCATATTCTATTCCAGTACTATAAAGCTGCCATGAATCGAGCTATGAAATGTGCAGAAGGTTCTAAGTAAATCGGACCTATAGACGTACGTTTCCAATTTGGTAGGCAATTCGTAAGGTAGACCGTGAAAAGCGAACCGCGAAAGAGTTGGGAGTGCTTCGGGGTCAATCACAAAAAAATGATGGAAAATGTTTTCAGTTTTACAAAAACCAGTTGTTAGAAAAACCACCACTAGAGATTATCAAGAACTAACCACATAATGACGCGACCCGTTGTGCTTACATGCCGTGAAATTATTAACAATCTCAACGATTTATTCATTTTATTAGGAAGCACAACTTCTGTGAGTTGAAACTACAAAGTAAATGTTTTTGCAACCTTCAGTACTAGAATTCTTCGATTAAAAAACGGATCAACAGATTTCCCATCCTGTATAAAGTGAGAAGTTTATGCTAAATCATTTTATTACAAACAAATAGTTAGTGTTCTACGAAAATCGGACCTATAGCCGTATATCCTCAAATTGGTTGGCCACGCCGTAAAAGTAAGTTTGAGAAAACCGAACCGAAGGCGATTTTAAAAAATTTGTAAGTGTCATCTTGTTTAGTTAGTGTTTACTACTTCTAATTCAACATTGTATTACGCACAAAATTTTAGAGGAATTGTTCCAGAGTTTTTTTTTTGAGTTCGTTAAAAGAACAACCGCATTGTCTGCTCGAATAACCAACTTTAAGGAGTTCTATGGAATTCTACACACTTAAATTTTGCCGGGAGTACTCAACACAGTTTCAGCTTATTCTCATCGATTTCCTTGATAGTGAAAATAGGTAGTGGAAATAGGCATTAATGATATCTGTGGAGTCAGGTCAAATCATGAAGTTTTAAAGAATATTTCCTACTAAAGTTTGATTTGGATTACATCTACCCTTAATTCATTAAACTCTCAATTTTAGAGTAATACTAAACACAATTCCGGGCCGAATCATGAAACTCTAAAAAATTCTGCACCATCAAATTTGGCCAAATGATTCAATGCAGGCCAAATTTAAGACTTTAAGAAAAACCTGGTTAAACCTGATTAAAATTAATTTTATTAAAAATGCTTTGAACATTTAAGTTTTGATTAAGAAACTAAATTGTTTTATAACGGTATTTTTGCAGTTGGTTTTAATTTAACTATTTTCTTTTCTGAAATACGCCTAAATGTTCTTATTTTACACAAACTTTCATAAAAAGTGTTGTTTTTGTACTTTTAGGATAAATTTAGTAGAATTTACGTTGGCACCTCAAGTCTTCATCAACTTTGATTCTTTACTCAGTTGGATGAATACAAATTTTACTATTCCTTCCGTTACTTAACTTGAAAGTAGGTGCATAAATCATACAAGTCATGAAATTACATTGAAAAACCCAACTTTCACATTATTAAATTTCACAGCTGATAAGGTCCTCATTAAATATACTTTAGCCAAGAATACAATACCAATAATAGAATACCAATAACAAGAGTCGGAAATTTGTTCGCGATCGAAACAAAGATAAAAAACCAATTTCCAGTAAATCAAAAACCAACAAATACCAACGATTCATGAAAATTGAAAAGGTCATCGTAATTTCCATTAACCGTTGTATAAACAAAATAATACACGAAAAAACATTGGGCCAGACCACAATAAACGCACATACACACACACCAAATACTTAAAGATATTGATAAACACAAAAAAATTAATGATCTCACCATGTTTCCGGTAAAGCAGTTGCCGCGCGATTTATTTACGTATATGTCGTATATACGTATCGGATCGATTTCATCCAACTTGCATGATGATTACCTGCAAAAAAAAAGAAACCACAATTTAAAAGGTGATTAGGTCAAACAATAAACACGACTGTTAAAATCGCATAATTAATTATCATGACCTCCCCACCGGCCATCAAAGTGCAACATTAGATCATATATTCAATTAATGTTCTATGTTGTTATCTTATATAAACTTATACCGCACCCCAATCGCACGAATGAAGTACTACATATACTAAACATCTGTTTCGATATCACTTGCGATGTATAATTCAAATTAATTAAGTACGGACACAAATTACTTTGGTGCGCATGCAATGATACAACTGCATTCATTATTAATTGAACGATAGCACAATATATGTCTAAGAAAACAACAAACAAAATTGATTTCTTCAGCAGCGAATACACAAAACAAACCAAAGTCAATATAAATAAATAAACCGAGTAAGTAAATAACAACAACAACAACTCAATAATACTCGGTAGTTTTGATTATTAAATTATACAATGCGGTTACGACTATCTTTTATACGAAATTCTATTCTTATATAGTTTGTCTTCATTTAATTTTAGTTCTTCTTCATTTTCGAAACGACTTCTTTCCTACATCAAATATCGCTGCACCAACCAGTATAATACAGTAGTAGTTTTCGGTTTTACTTTATTATAGAGCTAAGTTCTTTTTTCCATTCAACGGAAATTAACAATTTCTCTTCGTGTATATATCGTGGAGCTGGTTGCGAGTTGAACCAAATTGAAATTTGTACTCGTATATCAATCATCTTATGTACGATAAATTATTAATTTATTGTACTAGAGTAAATTATATGGTCTATATTTTATCGTGTGAATTAGTACTTTGTGTTAAGCCACTGATCGTTTACAACAGATAAGACGATGAATAGTGTGATGCTTCGTTAAGCGCACAATAATAATTAGTATTTGCAATAAGGCGACCTTCTTAAAGTAATTAATCAAAAATTTCTTTTTCATGGGAGACTGCGCGGTCAATGAAACTTTCACTTAGTCTTTGGGGAATCTTTGCTTAAATCTATCGCGTATCGTCCGGTCTGAGTTACATGGTTTGAAGTGTCAAACTCGATTTATATTATGCAAATATTGTAACAAACTGACTTCGAGAGATGTTTGAGGAAAGTTGGAAGTTTGTACGGAGTACCCCCTTGCGCCGTGGAAAATCTGTATTCTGATTGGAAAATGACTAATATGAATTGACATAAACCATTCTCAACCGATTCGAAAGAAACTTTATTTGTATGTAAGTAATATGATTCCAATGACAAATGTCAGTACAAAACAAGCGGTGGCAGCACGAAAACTATAATTTCCGTCACGTATGAACTGGCAGCCCAAAAAATTAGTATATTACGACATTTTAATGAAGTCAGCCCAAAAACAAAAATATTTTTCGTTATAGATTTTCGAAGTAAGCCCAATTTTTTTTTATCATTGCAGTAACAATTGTCTTGACTTATGTCGAATACACTCAGCTAAAAATTTAATTTTCCTATAAAAGCAGGTTCACGTAGGCGATCAAAAAATGGTTCGAAGTCAATCAATGAGCTTCATTTGCAACGGTCAGTTCCTGCAAACCCAGGAACATCGCGCATAGCATTGCAGAGTATTTTCTTCTTTTAGGAAAATACCTTGCAATGCGTTCCACAAACGAATTACCAGCGACATGCTGATCACAGCAATTCATTTGAAACAATATTTTCAAAATAAATAAATATTGTTTTTTTTTCTTTACATTGGAATGAAAATATAACTTCAACCACTAACATCTAAACCGCAGAACTAAAAAACACACAGAAACGGACACGGATCCAGAATTTCCCCGAAGTAAACGTGTGAACAACAGAACTAATAAACAATTATATAGTAATAAATTGAATTATTGTTTTTAAGCACGACATCTTCTACAATACTCCATATTGGTGACCCCGACGTTCCTTTTTAGGAATCAGAACATTTAAATCGTAAGTTTTTACCACACTCAAAAAAATCTCGTAGGTGAAATTGAATAATCGATTTCGTTGAACTTTGAAGAACCGATTTATTCAATTTGATGGTAATTGCTACTGATTTGATTATGAAATATTCAATTAATTGCAAAAAAATAAAAAATTATTCAATTTAATGAGAGATTTCTTCAAATTTGATTAGTATTTCATTAATAATACATTTGATTAAATTTCTTCATTTTGAAGATATAGTGTTTACGTTGAAGAATTTATATTTCATAAAATTCTACTAAATTTCGTTGAATCAAATAAATTTATTCAATTTAACAAAATTGTTAACCACCTTTAGGAACAAAAAGCGTAATTTTGAAGAAATTTCTTTAAATTGACGAAAGTTTAGTTATATTATTTTAAACCACGAGGAAAACTTCTTTTAAGTCATTTCAATGCGCATTGTTTATTCGGAATCATTTAATACGTGTGTTAAAATAGAGTTATAAATTTTCAATAAAAATTAATATTTTTGTGAATAACATATGAGTTAACATAGTGAATAATATAACAATAAATTGGTAAGCAAACATTTGCGTAATTGTGATTCAATCTTTTTTGTGATAAATTGCAGCTTAATTTTTTTTTGAGGGGACAAATTATGGTTTGGCGTTGTTTTTGTGTTGTTAATTTTAATAAAAAAAGTGTTTGTGTTTTAAATAAACTACATTACGGAAAATACACTGGTAATAATTAATTTTGTTTTAATAGTTCTGCATGCATCTCAAAATTAGAATCTCCAGAGTCAAACGTCAACGAGCAACTGGAAGCTCGACAATTGCTCTTGGACAGAATTAGAACACCACTGGCAAGCAACCAAAAATTTTAGAGTGCCCTAAATCCAAACTGTTAATTCTACTATTGAAATATTCAACAAATGGAAGCAGTATAAGAAGCCAATGGGATACAAGTTGGTATGTATATAATAAACACACACTTTTTGAATTATCATTACGAGTCTGTAGAAAAAATCGGTTCTTCTTGCAAACACTATGGTAGATAGGAAAGAAGCATTTAGATTTTTTGATTTCATTGAATTATTTTTAGAGGCATTGTTCAGCAAACAGATTAGTAACATTTCTTAAAACTACCAAATGAATTATAGCTCTCGCATAACATACTTTTCTAAAATCTATCATAGCTTTCGAGAAATACCGAATTTTTTAACTGAATTTATATTTAGTGTGCTTAATTGAATACTGGAGTACGTGTCATAGCGTTAAAAGATGAATCAAAATAAGGGGTTCAACATTTCTGACACCTCTGAAGTATTTATCCAACCTCTATCTGTTGAACTAATGGTAATTGTGTTAACAAGCAGGAAAACAACTCAGAGATGTCAAAATAACGAAATGGATTTTCAGATTTGGGAACTTCGTGTGGAATGTACGAGTAAAATCTTGTTTTTTGCTATTCATGTAAATCCTTTCATAAATACATTTAAATAAATAATTACTTTTTACTTCATAGATGATGGTGAATATTGATTTTTATTAATATTTAAATTCGTCGAGTCTACTTTTAAGCTTTGATGCATTTGTTTTTAAAATATTGCCAGATCCGTCATCAAAATAACTTGTTGAAGACTTGCAACAAATGAAACATATCACTCCTAGTAAGTTAATAAAATTCTAAGTTTATTAAATTACAACAATTTAATAATTTATTTTTATTTAGATGGTCGATGTTGCGCGATTTTCCATTTACTTCACACTGTACTGGTTCAAACTATACCAGCGTTATAGAAGGAGCAAACAAAAAAGGGCCAGAACTAAATATCAATAACTGATTCGCAAGGAGGTTTTTTGATTTTGGGGCGAACTATCCAAGAGTGTAAGGAGGAAATTATGCGCTGAAATGCAAATAAATTTCGTATTCAGCCGCTGAATATTTTAGGCCCAACAGAGTTTATTGTGTATTTCGATGGTGTGAAATACATTTCGAACTCATTTATTGAGGCGGTGAATATTTGTTTTAAAATATTTAATATTTTTAATTTGGAATATCCATAAGCATCCCACTTAATGTGGAGGTTCATTGAAAAATATTTTTTTAATATTATAAGAAAATGTGATAAGCATAATGTGCAGGTAGAATGCCTAATTTCAGCACTAAAATAATATCAGTTAACAAGATAAAAAGTTAAATGAAGTGATATATTTTATTTTTGTACTATACAAGTGAATTTCCAATAAAGACAATTTCATTAATAGTATTATTTAATTGTTTACCTTTCATTTATCTCTTTATGAAATATCCTCATTACAATTTGAATTTATCCAGGTAAATATCTATGTATTAATTATATATATATATATATATATATATATATATATATATATATATATATATATATATATATATAAGTGGGATCACCCTGTAAAGCGAAGCGAACACAATCAGCATAGTATGAGTGCAGATATAATGTTACGGTCATTTAAGAGAGTAAAGATCGTTTATATATTTTTATGTACAAACAAAATATGTTATTGTTAATAAATCAGTCTTCAATTGTTATTTGTATTGAATGCTTGTTTAATTAATCCCATTTGGGGGCTCAACCGGGATTCGTAAAAGTTGTTTGCGGTGAAGACGGTATTTATTGTAAAAGAAATTAAAAGCTGTTAATAAAAGGTGCTTACGACGAGTGTTGATTAATAATCTAAAGTGTGTATTTCTTTTACCAAGACGGAATCCCGGCTACGGTGTGATTGAGACAAGGGGAATTAATTAAGAGTGCAAATAAAATAGTAAAAACAAAAATATACAAATAATAATTTTGTGCTCTAAATCTTTGTTGGTGTGCTAATGGTATAACGGTCCGTGTATAAACCAGTGGTTAATCAAACATAATAATAACGTAAAACAGCTGAAGTTAAAATAATTTAATCGACAATTCTACGAACACCATTTGATGCTACGAAAAAAATTATTTGTTAAATTATTAAATTGAAATTATGGGAAAAAACAAAAAACGTGATACTGAAGGTCGTAGCGAAAACCAGTCCACAAAGGAATACGATGAAATATTTAACCGTATGATGGAAAATTTCCGCCATACTATCGAAGAAATTACACAAGGGAACGACGGTATTTTAAAGCAAGGCACAATGATTCCTGAATCGGATCAGTTAACAGCTTTGATTGACCAAAATCGGGCAAAGGAAATTGAATTAAAAAAATCTAGAAATTACTTTGCTTCAACGGGAAAACGAGTTACTAAAAGAGTCTAGAGCAACGCCACAGGCATCACAAGAATTAACCTTTCGCGAAGTTGAGGACTCGTTGCCGACATTCAGTGGAGATGATACCTTTCCGCTCAAAAAATTTCTCAAGGATATCGAAGAGGCAGCTATATGTGGAGGTTGGTCCGGTTTACAAAGAACCGTTTATTGTAAGAGGCGTCTACGCGGAACAGCAAAGAGAAGCTTAAGCGCCGCTGATGACACATCCACCTGGGAAAAACTGAAAGAATTTCTCCATAAGGAATTTGATGAGATAATCAATAGTGCTGTTGTTCATCAAAAAATGCAAGAACGCAAAAAGCAGGCTGATGAATCCTTCAAAAGCTACTTAATTGCTATGAGGGAATTGGGACTTCGGGCGACTTTAGAAAACGCAGCTGTAATCAAACATTGTATTGATGGTATAGAGGATTTCGAACCGCATAAGGCGATATTGTACGGTGCATCATCTATGGATGAATTCAAAGAAAAGTTGACCGTATACGAGGAAATATCCGAGAAAATTAAATTAAAATCGAATGAGTATAAGCAGCAACACATACACGTTTCTAGTTCAAGCGGCCGGAGAAATTGGCGCCATTCTCCAAGAAATCAAAGTAAGCCTTCGAGGTGTTACGGTTGTGGGGATGTAGGGCATTTTGGAGCCAGCTGCCCGAACAAAGATAAGGGGATGAAATGTTATCGGTGTAGCAAATTCGGGCATATATCAAAGGATTGTAAGGGGGATAATAAAGTTTGCGCAGCAGTTCAACAGAAGCAGAATCCTATCCTGGCAAACATGAAAAAGTTCACCGTGATGGATGTGGAGATGATGGCACTTGTGGATAATGGCAGCGATTTAAATTTTATGTCGAACAGCAAATATACTGGTATCGGGAGTCCGAATTTCCGCAACCAAACGACTACGTGTAGAGGAGCTGGTTCCGTTCCTTTTAGTAATATTGGATGTTTCGACACATTAATCGAAGTGGATGGTGACAAATACAACACAGTATTTCATATAGTCCCGGATGGTCTTTTACCGGTCGACTTAATTCTTGGTAAGGAACTTATTAATCAAACGATTACCGTTCTAACTCCTAACAGCGTTACCATGAGAAAATACGTACCGGAGAATTGTGTCTTGGTAGTACAGACGGGGGATGTGGATTTAAACTTATCTCACATCAAAGATCGAATGATTGCACAGAATATTCAGAAAATGATAGTTAATTATGGAACCAATCCAGCGACTGTAAGGTCAACAAATGTCGAGATGAAGATAATAGTGAACGATGATAATCCAATTTCCCAACCACCCAGGCGACTTTCACCTTTGGAGGCAGAAATCGTGCAAAGTCAAATAAAATCGTGGTTGCACGAAGGAATTATAAGAAAAAGCACCTCAGCGTATGCCAGTCCGATAGTGCTTGCGAACAAGAAGGACGAAACAAAGAGATTATGTGTCGACTATAGGAGGTTGAATAAGGTGATTGTACGCGACAGATTTCCATTACCTCTTATCGAGGATCAAAACGATCAACTAAGCGGAGCAACAGTATACACAACTTTGGATTTACGTAACGGGTTTTTTCATGTACCAGCGGCACTTGACTCGATTCACTATACGGCATTTATAACCCCATTTGGATTATACGAGTTTTTACGAGTTCCTTTTGGTCTGTGTAATTCACCATCAGTGTTTCAGCGTTTTATAACTGAAATTTTTCAAGATCTCTGTTTGAAGAAGATAGTGTGTGTTTACATGGACGATCTAGTAATTCCGGCGAAAAACGAGGTTGAGGCATTCGAAAAACTAAAAATTGTTTTGCAACTAGCTCAGGAGTACAGTCTACAAATAAAGTGGACCAAATGCCAATTCATATGTTCGAAAATTGAGTATCTGGGGCATGAAATCGAACGCGGCCATATTGGACCATCGTCGGCGAAGATGGAGGCAATTGCAAAATTCCCAGAGCCGCAAACTCTAAAACAAGTTCAGAGATTTTTAGGATTAACCGGCTTCTTTCGTAAATTCGTACAAAATTATGGTACCATCGCTAAGCCCCTATCTAATCTACTGAAAAAGAATATAGATTTTAAAATTGATGAGCCACACAGGAATGCAGTAGCTCAGCTGAAAAAGGCATTGTTGGTCAATTGTTCCAGTGTTGTTGTTGTACTCGATGAAGGCTGCAACGGAACTGCATACGGATGCGAGCAAATTCGGGCTAGGTGCGATTCTGGTTCAACGATCAAGTGACGATCAACAACTCCATCCTGTATTCTATTATAGCAGGAAAACGACACCATGTGAGCAGCGGTATAACAGCTACGAACTTGAGGTCCTCGCAATCGTGGGAGCGTTAAAGAAGTTTCGCGTTTATCTTCTAGGGCTAAAGTTTATCATCGCTACCGATTGTTCAGCATTTAAGATGACTATGGAGAAGAAGGAGATATCGTCTCGAATTGCCGGCTGGGCCCTACAACTCCAAGAGTTCGATTTTAAATTGGAGCATCGTCCAGGATATAAAATGAGACATGTCGACGCATTGAGCAGAAGTCCAGTAGCAATGATCTGTGAAAGTGAAGTGGTGACACGAGTGAAAGCGGCACAGCGTGATGATGAAGACTTACGACCGATTTTCGAACTTCTAAAGACAGGTGCGTACAATAACTATATGTCTGTTAACGGCGTTTTATTTAAACTTGTAGATGGAAGAACATTGCTGGTTGTTCCAAAAGACATGCAGCAAGAGGTAATTCGATTCAGCCACCAGACAAAAATGAAATGTCCGGAGCTTCCCGAAGTCAAGGAAGTTATTGAGATTGAATTGGCGAACTTATACTGTGAAGAGCGCGAGGATTTAAGAAATTTGGCTAAAGAAGAAATTGCACGGATTCAGGATGAGAACCGTCGAATATATAATAAAAAAAGGAAAGCGCATCCAAAATATAACATAGGCGACATCGTTGCAATAAAGAGGACACAATTTGGCAAAAGTCTTAAAATTCAACCCAAGTATTTAGGCCCGTACGAGGTAACTAAGGTCAGAGAAAATGACCGGTACGACGTTATAAAAATGGGTTCTGGCGAGGGATCAATAGTGACATCGACAGGCGCTGAACTTATGAAGAGGTATTACCATGGTTTATCAGATGAGGACTCAGAACAATCCCAAGGCGATGAAGATTTGATGCCATCCGAGCCGGATGGTGAAACAGGAGGGCCGAGTGGGATGACCCTGTAAAGCGAAGCGAACACAATCATCATAGTATGAGTGCAGATATAATGTTACGGTCATTTAAGAGAGTAAAGATCGTTTATATATTTTTATGTACAAACAAAATATGTTATTGTTAATAAATCAGTCTTCAATTGTTATTTGTATTGAATGCTTGTTTAATTAATCCCATTTATATATATATATATATATATATATATATATATATATATATATATATATATATATATATATATATAATCATATTTTAAATAATTTTTCTTTGAATTGACAAATATTTTATTCAAATTGACGATAGTTTTATTCGTTTCAACAATCCTTTCATTGAATTCAATGAATTAATATGAAAAAATTTATTCAAATCAACGAATTTTTTATTTAAACCAGCAGTAAAACATTCTTTAATTTGACGAAATTTTATTCATTTCGATAGCTAGATCTTAATTGAATTGAATAAATTTTGTCAATTTATCAATTGCATTTCTTCAATCAATTTATTCAGTTCGAATAAATTTCGTTAAATTAAAAAAAAATACTCTTTAATTTTTAATTTGAATAAAAAGTAATTAAATTGAGTACCCCTCTTCGTTGACGCTATATTGAACGCTATTTCTTCAAATTGACTGACATTTTATTCAGATTAACCACTTTATTTTTTTGGGTGCATTTTTATAAAATAAAAGCTAAACTATTGTGTTTTAAGCAGCAATATAAAGAGGCCGCGTTGCATTTCAGTTTTTCCCGTAACATATGTAATTATTAGTACATATAAAATACCTCCCAACAGCGACCAGGCTGCACCAGTCACAAACGCGCTTTGAATTATTTTTCTATTGCAAATCCAATAATATTTGTGTCCTCGTATAAGACACACAAGTAAACCGGCACACACAGTTTAGTGATTTTGGGACGAAAATAAAAACAAAACACGTCGGACAACGAGTCCGAACCCGGTTCCAGCGGCACCACGCAGCAACCTCAACATTTAAGCAAGATTACATCGCAAGGACAAGTGGCAGCAACAACAGGCCATATCATCAAACTACCAGCATTTTGGGAGACGAGTCCTAAATGCTGGTTTTTGTCAGCAGAGATCGCAAGAAAGTTTGCTTACGTAGTCGCATCGCTCTCGGAAACGCAAGAAAATAAGTACGAGGCGGTTAAACGAGTACTTATGGAGCGTTATGCCATATCCGAGGAACGTAAGTTGAAGACTATCCTCAGTAAAGTGGAGATTGGTGACCAGCGTCCTTCCGATTTCCGGCATCAAATTCAATCGCTGGCAGACCGGGAATTTTCACCAAAAATCATTAAACAGCTATGGATCAGGCAATTACTTGATTTCATACAAGCAGCACTAGTTCCACAGCAAGAGAAAGCTCTTGCTTGCATAGCAGATAATTTACACGAATTAGTTTGCAGTAAACAAAATCGTGTAAATGCATTACAGCAAAATTCTTTTCAGCAACCAACAGGCAAACATTGTTCCAATAACACAAGTTTGGAACAGACTCTTAGTAAAGTAATCGACAGGCTGGACAAATTGGAACATAGTACAGAATTTCATAGCACGCAAAATACACACAGCAAGTCTCCTAGGAGAAAAACATTTTCTCCAGGTAGACAACAACATTATCGCCCGACAACAAGCAATCAAAGCACTAACTACTACCAGCAGCAACAACATAACAAGCAAATACATCATACCGACAACCACAAAACTGGTGTTGGTATCAAAACAGGTTTGGCCCTAGAGCAACGAAATGCTCAACACCATATGGTATCCCCAAACTACTAAATCTTATAGTCATCTGCGATCCAGTCAACAAGCTAGAATTTTTGATTGACACTGGCGCGGATGGTAGTGTCATTCCACACACAAAATACTTCTGCTACAATACAAATCGGAGTTCCGATTTAGTATTGTCAGCAGCAAACGGTACTACTATCAACACGTACGGTACCAAACTACTCGACGTAAACATCGGTCTATTTCGATCATCGAAATGGATGCTTGCATTTCTGCTAGCAAGTGTTAATCGGCCCATAATTGGCGCGGATTTCCTTACGAAATTCGGCATTCTAGTGGATTTAAGCAATCGCAAACTTATCGATCCATCCACTAGTCTTACGACGAACGGACACTTACCTTTTTCTCGACCTCGTCGACTCGACTCAATCCGGCATAAATCATCTTTCCTAGAATTCCAACACATGGTGGACCTAGGAATATGCAAGCCCTCTTCTTTTCCTGTATCGTGTCCGCTACGCATGGTAAAGAAGAATAACAACGATTGGAGACCATGTGGAGACTATAGACGGCTCAACGCGGTCACAATTCCTGACTGCTACCCCAGTCCCCACATTCAAAACTTTTCCATGCAACTACATGGATGCAAAATTTTCCCTAAAATCGATCTCGTCAGATCATATCATCTCATTCCAATTGCTCCCGATTTACAAAATTTACAAAACAGCAATTACTACTCCATTTGGGTTATTCGAATTCACTCGGATGCCATTTGGACTTCGCAACGCTGCACAAACATTCCAGCGTTTTATCAACGAGATAATAAAAGATCTCGACTTCGTCTTTGTGTACATAGACGACATTCTCGTCGAGTCACAAGACGAAAAACAGCACTTTGAACATTTGGAACAACTCTTTCAAAAGTTTTCAAATTTTAGCATCAATTTTAACATCGCAAAATGTGTTTTCGGAACCAGTAGTCTTGACTTCCTCTGTATTAATGTCATTAGCGATTTCCCAGCACCGCAAACTATCAAGCAAATTCAACAATTTATCGATGTGTGTTATGATTAACTACTATCACCGATTTATTCCAAAGCTAGCGGAGACTCTTGCCCCAATCCATACGCATTTGGCAGAGCTCCTTAAAAAACCCAAAACACCTCAACAATGTTCTTGGACTGAAGAATGTCAAGCGGCATTCCTTCAGCTCAAGAATAAGTTACAGGACATAACACTATAAGTGCATCCGTTAGCTAATGCAAAATATAGCATTACTACGGATGCGTCTGGTACAACAACAGGTGCGGTCTTGCAGCAACTTAACGGCAAGACTTGGGAACGTCTTGGGTTTTTCTCCAACCCAAGATGCGGACAGGAAATAGTCTGCATTTGATCGTGAGTTACTTGCAATTTATTAAGCAATCAAGCATTTCCGTTACTTTGTGGAAGATCGTGAATTTAACATTTATACCGACCACAAACCAGTTACTAGAGCAATCTGCTCTAAAACGGAACGTAATCCAAGGCAAACAGGCCACTTAGATTACATCGCACAGTTCACAACTGACATACAGCACATTCACGTTCAAAGATAACGTCGTCGCTGATACCTTATCTAGGACAAGTGATGACGAACTTGCCTCGGCTGAAAAGCCTTACACAATCGTCTCTATCGCGGAGTAACAAGCTCGTGATACAGAATTTACAGACATACTCTCAAGTTCTTCCACTCGTCTTACAGCTGAGTGGAAATTGGAAGGATTGCCACTTAACTACTTAACAGTTTACTGTGAAACATCATCTACAGGCCGCAATTGTCCATACATTCCGCAGACAGTACGTCCCAGACAGTACGTTTCACATCCAAGTGTTCGAGTTACACGCAAGCTCGTCTCAGCAAAATATTTTTGGCCCAAGATGAATCAAGATGTTACCCTTTGGGCAAAGTCTTGTTTATCTTGCCAAAAATCAAAAATTCATCGTCACACCAAATCACCTCACGAGAATTTCAAAATTCCGTCAAGTCGATTTGAGCATATCCATGTAGATATCGTGAGGCCACTCCCACCATCTAATGGATATACACATTTTCTCACCTGCGTAGATCGTTTTACACGGTGACCTGAAGCTTACTGTATTTAAGACGTCTCCGCATTAACTATCGCTATCGAGTTCGCAGTACAATCACTTGATTGCCAACAACAGTCCACACATTCGAATGATTACTTCTCAGCAAGCATAATTTTTAGTTTTCATTTCTTTCAAAGGATGGAAACTATCACTATCAGCGATTTCAACGCTCGACACGAGGAGTTGATCAAGCAAATCGAAATGGAGCTAGATGCTATGGTTCTAGAATCGGAACTAGAATCTGCTGTTCAATCAAAATCGGTGGCAACGCAAACAACACCGACGGCGCTACCATCTAATAACTCGAAAGCAACACGTCTTTTGGAGTTACGAATTCTCAGGTTGGAAAGACGCATGAACACTCTCCAATCCGCAAAAAATTCGATGCAAACAAGCAATTCAATCATAACAAGCAATTCAAACAAAACAAGCATTTGTTGGTTCCACACGAGATTTGGGTTTGAAGCCCAAAAATGTAAAATTCTGTGTGAATTCACTACAGATAAAAAAATGATTAATTCGGTATGCAAACTATCTTACAATAATCATTTCAAATTTTATTTCAGCATGCAAAACAAATACAGACATTCCTCTGGTATTTATAAATACTACCTCTTCCACCAGCAATGGAATTCTTACTCCATAACATTTGGAAAGGACGTTCGCACTGAGGAGGGGGTAATGCAACGGTAAGTTCCTGCAAACTCAGAAACACCGCGCATATTATTGCAGAGTATTTTCTTCTTTTAGGAAAATACCTTGCAATGCGTTCCACTAACGAATTGCCAGCGACACGCTGATCACAGCAATTAAAATTGCCCAAAGTTAAAATTATTTCATCTCGGGCAGGGAAAGAGTAACCGCAAAAACACCATTTTTTTGCCCGTTTTTGCGTAGTCTGTAGCAAGAACGGGGAAGGTTGTACAGAGGTCCCCGTGGGCATAAATTGACCGTCATAAAAAATGTGGGTGAGCATAACTCGATTTTTTCAATATTGAGTCAATTTACCCCTACTTGGGGGGTGGAAACCACCCCCAGAAGAAAGAAATGGGAGAACGGTCGGGAAGTTCTTGATAAAAATGTTTGGAATTTCATGGCAAGAGTGACATCAGAAATGGTCTACCGAATATCCTCAGAGTAAAACACACCCCCTGGGTGGGGGGAAACCACCCCTATTGCCGAAAATGGCAGGAAATGATATTCCCTTAATGAATAATCTTTTTGCGCTACTATTTGTTTCCACCCCTCAAGTAGGGGTAAATTGACTCAATATTGAAAAACTCGAGTTATGCTCACCCACATTTTTTATGACGTTCAATTTAAGCCCACCGGGACCTCTGTACGACCTTCCCCGTTCTTGCTACAGACTACGCAAAAACGGGCGAATTTTGCGGTCACTCTTTGTATATGTTTCCAATGATTTGATTGGATTTTGATTCGCGAATCATTTTTTGATTGCATACGTGAACCAACCTTAAAAAAAACAGCCGAGAAGTAACTCTTATTGTTTTCAAATGGTACATTAAAATATTATTTTTAAGGAACAATAAAATATGCTTCAAATACGGACATACGCGGGAATTGAAATTTCTACACTTGTTTACTATCTTTCGAAATATGTATATGCCAGTCATTGATAGTAGACCCCTCATATACATAAAACAAGTAAATTGACCCGTTCTACGAACGGGAAAGTAACATGAATCGGTGTAGTGCTACGCACTCTTTTAAAATTTAAAAATTTGAAAGAGTCGAAAAAATGAAATATTGATGTTTTGACCGGAACATCAAAAAAAACGCACTCCAATAATTTCTTTAAAGCAAAAATTGGACATGTTTTTGTATCAAAGGGCACCCAACACTCACCTGACCCTGATATTCTGGACCACGCCTAATGTTCTTTAAAATTTAAAGAATTCTATGTAAATGACATTTCGCGTGAAATTGGGAACTAATTTTCCCTGCTCTTCAGTCTCTTTGACTGTAACTTTGATATTTTCAAAGGTTTTCACCCTTGAAAAGATAGTGTATAATTCCAGTGTTCTTGTCATTACTGAAAAATGCATCCCTCTCTCTATGCCTTGCGGGCTTTCCCCACGAAATTATCGCTTACTTTGGAGTTAAATCTTCCATAATCCGCAGATGTGTGACTGTCCGTGTCTTAATTCCAACTCATTTGTGAGGTATGCCCCCTCATAGCCTCTTTCTGTCGCGGATACAGTTTGCAAGACATCTGCAGCTTTCCTACGAAGAACAAATGAGTGGGTTAACCTGCTCCTCTGCAGTCCAACCATTGTGCTTTACTGCAGCTTGGACTTTAAAATTCTCAAATGGGATCTCGCTATCACATTTCGAAGGTTTTAACCTGGTTAGGTCGAGGTATGTGTTTCAAAGCGAATCTCCACTTACTTTATTTTTAAGTTCCTGCCTGATGTCCCTCAAATTTCGTCGAATAGTCGTCTTCAGAAACTTTATTTCTTCTCTGAGCTGTTTGACTTGAAGTTCTTCGGTACGCTAGATTTCCTCGAGTTTCACATTGTGCACTCTCTGGTGTTTACCTAGATCTGCAAGCTGATCACGTTCTCCCACTCGTAATTCTGCCAATTGTTAACTTTGCCGCTCGGCTGGGTTGTCTAACTTGGCACATTGTTGGTGCATTTACTGACCAACATGCCGGATGTTGTAACTTAAATATATTCCTGCCAATCCGGGGAATTTATGCTACTCAAATAAATTATTTCATAAAAGAAGTTAAATTTGTTCCACGTGTTTCTATTCGTCTCAATTTTAAATCTACACAGGACACATTCCACCACAATAGAAAGATTTGCATCTACCACAGAGACTATTATTCTAATAGAGAGTTCGATGAGAATAGAAAACTTTACATAAATTTTCCACCATATCGATTATTCCTGTCTCACCACGAATTTTTTCATTCCCCTTACTCCTCGGGTTCTTTATTTCCTTGTGCTCTGCTTGTACATTATTTTCCAAAAATATAACAAAAACCAAAAGATTTCTTATCCCGCAACTTTTACGTTCTTATCTAAGTCTTGCAAAAAAAAAAACACAAAAAACGAAAAGCATGTAATAAAAAGTTTGTGTAGATATTTGGGGCGAGGTTCATAAGATACAAAAAAAGTATTTTTAGTTAAGAATAGGAAAACTATGCAATATCGAATTACACTTTCGCCCTTAGTAGATAGAGGGAAAAAACTATTTGTATTAAAAAAACTGTGAATAGTTCAAATGATATAATAAAAAACATAAAGCTATTGGAATTTTCTCGATTCAAATTATTCGAAAATACAATTCTTCTGTTATTTCTGACATTTTGATGGTGGGATGGTACGTGACACCCATTTCAAATTAGTTAAAACAGAAATATTTTTAAAACAATGGGAAAATCGAGCTGGGTCAATATTATGTGGGTGGAATTTTTTGTTGCCCCGTTTTATGTCCGCGCTTCTTTTAGGATTAATGGTTTATGTGATTAATCCCATTTTTTAAGTTCAGATCTTTTATTTGGAGAAACAATAAATACACGCGTATTGCTTGTTTATTTAGGTGTTCTGCTATATGATTACAAACCAATCAACCAATAAATTTGTGATTTAAACTTTGTTCCAAATATTTTTTTTTTCTTAGGCCGCATCACTAACATTTGGGATTATTTAGAAGAAGTTAACAAAGTGAATTCGAATCTGAGTTGGAAGCTTTATTGAATTCTCTATAGTCATACTTATTACCAATTAAGCAACCAAAAATGTGTAACATAGATCTTTGAAGTTACACTTGAACTCCTTAGCTCAACATTTCCATGTTTTATAATCAAAGCGAAGTAGTAATTTATAACCACTTTGATCATCACTACGCTATCCGTTAGAACCAAGTTATTTCAAAATTTTATGAATTCTTTATTTACTTCTAATAGTAGGGACACTTTGCTACATTCAAAGCCAATTGGAGGCCACTTTGATCATAACTGTACGACCGGTAAACGTTGATAGTTCTAAATATGAATTTCATAAAAAATGTGTATTACTTGTAGAAGACTTTTCGGCGTTTCTGGTGATTATTTAAGTTTTTTTATGTGTTAGTTATTTGGCACTCCTTTCGTAACATACACACGGTGTTTTGGGGCTGCGAATGCTATTGCTGCTTTACAAAAATCTCCAATGGACTGGACCCAAGCATTCGCTAAACACACTTTTCTGTATTTTTTTGTATTTTTTTTTGTATAAAATAATTTTGTTAATTTTAGTTTCTTTTTATTTTATTTATTTTTGGCTTCACTCGACAACGTACATTTGGCAACTGAACTGACAATATTTTTCTAAACGCTTAATGTAATTGCTATAATAATTTAGAACAGCTAATTTTAAAGTATAACAATTTTAAGTTATAATCAATTTATGCAGATGGCACTAGTTATAAGAAAAAATATTGAATACAAATAATTTAAGAAACGTCAATAATTTGCCATTTGTTTTGATTTGGTAAGTACAAATATTTTTCTTTTCACAAAAAAAATTAATTTAATTAATTGATAATTTCTACTTTCAGATAAATGGCATTATAAACATAATTAAGCTAAGTATCATTAAATTACATACATTTATATTACAATAATAATTATACATGCTTTTTAATTACAGATATACACACAATGATAAAGTTGAACATCCAGCTGGAATATTTGGTTTGCAGCTTCTTCGCTTTTTATTTGTAAATAAAGACAGTGTGCAAACTAATTAATGTTTTATTTTTATATTTGCAGATTCCTTCTATCTACCGAAACATACCGCCGGCGTTGAAACATAGTTTTAATTTACTGGAAGAATGCACAGTTTATGTATGGGGCGCTTGTATGCACCGTTCGCTGTTTTGATCGTGACTACCCGCACTATATCGTCATTTCCCGGATGTAGCTGAACCACCCGACCTATTGTCCATCTCGTTGAAGGTGAATGCTCGTCCTTTATAATTACAATGTCGTCGAGCTTGATATTTTCATGCTTCTTGGTCCATTTGGTTCTTCGCTGTAAGCTGATTAAATAATCCCGATGCCACCGAACCCAAAAATTTTGTTTCAGCTTCTTGATTAGATCCCATCTAGCGTTTGCTGATAATTTTTTGTTTAACAGATCATCCTCTGGTAGTGTATGAAGAGCTCGACCTATGGTGAAGTGTGCTGGCGTTAAACTCAGGTCATCTATATCATCGGATGATGAAACATTTGCGCATAGAGGACGAGAGTTGAGGATGCTTTCAATGCCGGTCATAAGCGTGCCAAATTCCTCAAGCGACATTATAGAATCGCCAACGACTCGTTTGAGATGGGTCTTCGTTGACTTTACGGCTGCTTCCCATAGCCCATTCATGTGAGGAGAACCTGGCGGATTAAAATGCCATACAATTTCATGCCTTAAAAGAGAAGAACAGATGTTAGACTGGTTTGTTTTTAAGAACTGGTACAAATCTTTTAATAGTTTGTTGGCGCCCGAAAAATTGGAACCATTATCGCTGAACATCGCTTTGCAAAGCCCTCGTCTTGCGGTCATCCGGCTTAGAGCCGCAAGAAAGCTTGTCGAAGTTAAATCGCCCACGATTTCAATATGTACAGCCCTCGTGCTAAGACACACAAATATACATATGTATGTCTTGACTGCCTGTTGTCCTCTTTTTCTCATGGGAGTCACTCTAAACGGGCCGGCATAATCGACGCCAACATTTACAAATGCATCAGCGTACGTAACTCTGTCTGTCGGGAGATCGCCCATTAACTGCAGCCCGAGTGTAGGTTTCTGCTTCACACATTGCACACATTTACGTATGATACCACGAACGACATCTTTGGCTCGTACAATCCAATATTTGCTACGTAATAAATTGCTGGTTAGATTGATACCGGCGTGATAATATTTCTTATGATAATCTCGGACGACTGCTTTGGTAATAACAGATTTACAAGGCAAGATGATTGGATATTTTGTATTATATGGTGCTGCTGCTTTACTGAGTCTGCCGCCAACTCGTAAGATACCCGTTTTGTCGATAAATGGATTCAACGATTTTAAATTGCTTGCTTTATGTATTGGCAGTTGCTTCGTCAGATTTTTCATATCTTCATCAAATGATATGGCTTGTTCGAAGCGAATTATTATCCCGGCTGCTTCGTCGACATCTGCCGGTAGTAATGAACCAATGCTTCGCTGGATTTTAGGTACCTGACAATTACGCGAGAATCTTAGCACCCATGCTAATACCTTTGACATTTTGAAGAAGCTGGAATACTTTTCAATGATACCTTGAATGACGCAGTTTTCCATAACTATCTTGAAAGCAAACGTCTCGACTTTGGCTTCTTCATTTGTGCCGTATGTGACACGCTGCGGTGGCCAACTTTCATTAGGCTTCGCCAGCCAAGATGGGCCATTCCACCACTGACTATTGTTTATTAACTCGGTGGCGTCAATGCCTCGGGAGGCGCAATCTGCAGGATTATCCGCTGAACTCACATGCTTCCAACGGTCGCGTTTGAAATGTGTCAAAATTGAAGATGTACGATTGGCGACAAACGTTGGCCATTTTCGGGGATGCGTAGATAGCCAATCGAGAACGATCTTTGAGTCTGTCCATAACGTCAAACTTTCAATACTTAAGCTCAGCGCGTTTTGAACAACCAACATCAGTTTAGTGAGCAAGAAGGCCCCATTTAGCTCTAATCTCGGAATGCTCAATTGGTTAATTGGTGCTACTTTAGTCTTGGCTGTTATTAGATGCGTGACTACTGTGTCTCCGCTGACGGCGCGGCAATATACTGCTGCAGCATATGCCCACTGACTAGCGTCACTGAATCCATGCAGCTCAACGTCTTTATGGGACCCGAGCCATCGTGGAATTCGTACGTGTTGAAGGCTCTCCAAGTCTTGACGCAGCTCTTCCCAACGATTACGCGTTGGGGCTGGTAGTTCATCATCCCATTCGATATGTTGCATCCAAGTGCTTTGGAACAATATTTTTACCCTTACGATCGTAGGGGATAGCCAACCCAGCGGGTCAAAAATTCTACTCGATTCGGATAACATAGATCTTTTAGTATGCTTTGTGCGGCTTTCAAAATTCGTGGCAAAATAAAATTCATCTGTCTGGGGATTCCATTCCAGACCCAAGAGTTTTGTTACTTCGGGATGCTCTGCGATCTTCAAGCTGTTTGTCTTCACATCTGTCTCGCAAATATTCCGCCGAATTTCTTCATTGTTCGATGACCATTTTCTCATGTTAAACCCTGCCGAGTAAAGAATTTTCGAAATGCTCTCTTTTAACTCAATTACCTCTTGCTTTGAGTCTGCGCCTGTCATCAAATCGTCCACATAAATATCACGCTCTATTGCTATCGATGCTGATTTATTTTGTTCGTGGCTCAATATAGCTAATTCTCTTAAGCATCTTGTTGCCAAAAACGATGCTGATGCTGTTCCATATGTCAACGTCTTCAATCGATAGTGCCGTATCGGTTGTCTTTTATCAGCTCGCCAGACAATGTTTTGCATTTTTGCGCTCTCCGCATCGACTAACACCTGGCGGTACATTTTTTCAACGTCGCCAATTAAAACGAATTGATGCTGGCGAAAGCGCAGGATTATGTCCATCAACGATGATTGTACGATCGGCCCAACACGCAAGACGTTGTTTAAGGATTTGCCGGTATTTGACTTAGCTGAGGCGTCAAATACGACCCGTAATTTAGTCGTTGTGCTAGAAGTTTTGACAACACCATGGTGTGGGAGATAATACTGCTGCTGAGGTAATTGGTCGTAAGCTATTTCCTCCATGTGGCCCAATCCCTCGTACTCCCTCATAAAGTCGGCGTATAAATCTCGAAACATGCTATCTCGCTCGAATCTCCGCTCCATTGCTCTCAATCGACATTCTGCTAAGTGTAATGATGACCCAACTGTGCTGGGCGACTCGGAAAATGGTAATTGAACGATGAATCTTCCTGCTGAGCTTCTTCTAGTCGTTGCACAAAATAATTCTTCACACCTTTGCTCATCGTCTGACAACTGAGGTTTAATTGGCACTGATTCGACTTCCCAAAATGCGCGTAATGATGCGTCAATGTCGAGCAGTATACTGAAGCAAGCTGCGGCGGTTTCCTGCTGATGAACAAATCTTCCTGCTACCACCCAACCAAATGATGTCTCCTCTGCTATCAACTGATTATTCAGCTGTAATCTTTTCCCTCCTGTTACGGCATAGTATATTTCAGTACCAAGTAAGATCTCAATTGAACCCTTTCGATTAAACTGGGGATCGGCTAGTGTCAGTCCTTTTAGCTGCTCACAGTCAACTGGATTGAAATCGCTGGATGGAATGGACGATGCTATGTTTGGTATGACAAATGCTTCAACTTCCAATTGCTGACGATGGGTATTGGTTGGCAGCAACGAAAGACGTACTTTCCCTCTAGAATGCCCAAGTTTGGTATCTCCAAGACCTTTCATCAACATTCGACCATTTGTTCTTCGCAACCCTAGCCTCTGAGCGCATTCCTCGGTAATGAAGGATTCTTGGGACGAAGAATCCAACAGAGCTCTACACTTTGTTTCACTTCCATCGCTGCATTTTAGCCGTACGATCGCTGTTGGCAATATGACTTGAGATGACATCATAACCTGGTAATTTTTTGATGAACTGGAAGGATTTGGTTCAATGGTTTTTACTACTGACGAACTAGCTTTTACATCTTCTGAGCGAGGCGCAACTTCTTCTTTGTGTAGCAAGGTATGATGCTTACGTCGACAATGATGGCATCTGGCTTTAGATCTACACGTATGTATGTTATGATTATAGTTGAAGCAATTAAAACATCGCTTTTCGGTTTTTATCACTTCTTCTCGCTTGGGTATAGAAAACGCCTTAAATGTCTCACAATCGAAGAGTTTGTGATCGTTGTTTTTACACAGAGGGCATGATAATGGCATGATATTGCTGCTGGCCGTTGTGGTGAAGGAATTAGATTTAACTGGTTTCGTCGTGGGAGTTTTACTCGTCCTTTTTGCTGAGTATGCTGTTAAAGACTCCAATGCATCGGTACGGTTTTCCAAAAATTCAAAGAATTCTGCTAATGTAGGAAAATCCTTGTTTGCTATATCCTGCTGCGACCATAATGTTTGCGTTTCCAAATCGAGTTTGTTTAGGAGAACATAGATAAGCCACGGATCGCGCTGTTCCGCCTTTGTCCCTAAACATTTGAGACCACGAAGTGCTTCATCCGACGTGTCAAGTAGCGATCGAATAGTTGCTGCTGTTGGAATACTGATCGATGGCTGCTTTAAAAAAGCTTCAATATGTGACGTGATAGTATGCCGTTTTTTGTCGTATCGATTGATAAGCTTTTGCAACGCTTCGTTGTAGTTGGCTTCAGTTACATTAGTGTTGCGAAGAAACCGCTCTGCATCACCTCTAAGGAAACTTTTCAGATACTGAAATTTTTGTGATGAGGTAAGATAGTCTTTCTCGTGTATTGTCGACGAAAATAGGTCGAAAAATGTTTGCCATTCTTTGTATTCCCCGCTAAAGATAGGAATATTGATTTTCGGCAGCCTGACGTCAGCGGTACTGTTTTGGGAACAGTTTACAGTATCATTTTGCATGTGGGGCGATAATCGTTCTGCTACGCTTTTTTTCCGAATCCATGAATTGAGCCCTGAAAGCACAGTGTAATAATTGTCTTCAAAGGGGCCAAGGTCGGATTCCTCGGTTGGATCGCACCGAATAATTTTTTCTTCGAGTATCAAAAATTGATCGAAGATTTCTTGTGCTCGCTTTGCCCTTGTTCTCAACTGATCGATATCATGAACATTATCGATACTTAGCTCGCTCACAAAAGTTAACAATTTGGTCATGCTACCCTTCTGATTAGCACGCAGTTTCTTTAAGATATCGAGTTCGCTCATCGTTGTCGCTATATAACTCTGATAATTCACTCAGTATTTGATAAATGCGCAGTATCCGCTTGATTAAATATGCTGAATAACTTCGAGTTTATATCACTTCACACTACAAATGTTAATTCACTAAGCTCATACACAGATTTCACCTTTTACTGTTAACGCACTTGAGCACCAATAACCGCGAATTCAGTTACATACGCAGTTCGACACAAAATAACTGTTAATAAATATTGGACGCAACACGTAATAGACTTTTAATAAATATTAAATGCAAGATGTATGTGTCTTTATTTCAATAGCCTCAAATATATATGGCTCGATATTATATTAAAAAATAAAATGTGCCCACTTATCTGAATTAGCGTGCTCCACTGCGTGGCTTTTTCTTCTAGAATGCGGTTCCCGTTATATGCTGAATTTACCGGTGCAATTTCGATTCTTCCAGATGGCTGATCAAATTATGCTAAATTTACCGTTTGAAAACTTCGGTTCGAAGGACCATGTTTTGGGGCTGCGAATGCTATTGCTGCTTTACAAAAATCTCCAATGGACTGGACCCAAGCATTCGCTAAACACACTTTTCTGTATTTTTTTGTATTTTTTTTTGTATAAAATAATTTTGTTAATTTTAGTTTCTTTTTATTTTATTTATTTTTGGCTTCACTCGACAACGTACATTTGGCAACTGAACTGACAATATTTTTCTAAACGCTTAATGTAATTGCTATAATAATTTAGAACAGCTAATTTTAAAGTATAACAATTTTAAGTTATAATCAATTTATGCAGATGGCACTAGTTATAAGAAAAAATATTGAATACAAATAATTTAAGAAACGTCAATAATTTGCCATTTGTTTTGATTTGGTAAGTACAAATATTTTTCTTTTCACAAAAAAAATTAATTTAATTAATTGATAATTTCTACTTTCAGATAAATGGCATTATAAACATAATTAAGCTAAGTATCATTAAATTACATACATTTATATTACAATAATAATTATACATGCTTTTTAATTACAGATATACACACAATGATAAAGTTGAACATCCAGCTGGAATATTTGGTTTGCAGCTTCTTCGCTTTTTATTTGTAAATAAAGACAGTGTGCAAACTAATTAATGTTTTATTTTTATATTTGCAGATTCCTTCTATCTACCGAAACACATCTTATATACGTTTATTTCCATTCGTAATCTAATAACTTAGTTAAGTTCCTTGTACTCAAGAGGACATCCAATATTTGTCTGCTCTGATTAAATGCAGAATGAAATGTTCGATGTCCTCTACAATCAGACAGCTTTCACATAACTCACTATAAATTAAATTGCGTTTCTTTAATCATTCTTTCCAATGTTCAAGATTCAGTCTCATATAGTATTCAGTTACATTCTCAACCATAAAACCCCGTATCCTTGATGACAAGCATTCAAAGTTCATGAAAGCAATAAAAATTCCTATACCCGGTACTCAAAAATGTGCAAAAGTAATTCATTCGTATTTTACAAAACTCACTCTTAACCGATAGCTTTAAACGCACAATTAGATTGCTCGGCGGCACTTTGCGATTTACGAGATGAATCGTGGAAAATATATTTAGCTTTTATACTCAGCTTTTATACAGTTTGAAGACAGCCGATGAGATTTTAATACCATGATGTTGACCGTTCCCTCCAACCTATACCATCTATCATACAAAGCTATCTTCCTCCCATTCATAAACTAATATACTTATAGACCTGAGAAATTTTTCCTATGGAAACACGTCATCATATGCCGTTTCATTATCCAAGAATACCGGCAACCATGCTTCTTTTCCTTAAGTACTTCCCACACTTTATTAGCAGTGATTATTACGGAATCCATAGATGGTTTCCGGCAACGGTTTCCTTTACTACGAACATCTATCATCATCTGTGAAAAGAACCTTAATTTTCTCTATCAACTGACACAGCAAACATCCACCTTAAATTCATTCCCTCTTTCATGTCAATATTGTTATTCTCGCGCTTCAAATCGCTGCCACCGGGATATCGAACTATGACTTCTCACTATATCTTTTCCAGGGATAGCACCAGTAGATATACCAAGAATTAAATGTGCTGATGGAGTGAGTACTTTATAATCGTCATCATTGTAGGTTGTGCAAAGTGGCCGATAATTGAATTTATTTTGCACTTGGCGTAAAAGTGTTGCCATTTCTTCGGACGTGGGGTTTGCGTTTGTAGTTGATTTCAATAAGTTAGGCTTCCATCGCAATTTATAGGCGAGATATTAATCAAGCGCTGAAAACTCCCATTATCATGCAATATGTGGTTGCTGAGGACTTACGAGGGTTTGTCTGAAAAGTTTCCGATCTCAACATGAAAATGACAGCACTCGTCTATAAAAGTGGAGTGTGTTTGCGCATGTGTTGAAAGGTACTCATCGAAATATCTGCCATGATGGACGCGCAAAAAATCGAGTATCGATCTGTCATTAAATATTATTTTTTAGAAGGCAATAGGCCTACGCAAATCAAAAACAAGTTGGATGCTGTGTACGGGGACGCTTCACCATCATTTACCGCCGTGAAATTTTGGGCATCTAAATTTAAATGTGACCGTACCACCTTGGGTAACAATAAACGTTCGGGACGCCCAAAAATTGCAACCACTGACAATAACATAGCTCAAGTTCACCAAATGGTGCTACACAACAGTCGACTTAAAGACAGATAAAAGAGGCTATGAGTATGTCCAATTTTGAATCAAGATCTAGCCATGAGAAAGCTGTCCGCGCGTTGAGTGCCGCGTTGGCTTACTTTGGACCAGAAACGTGTTCGAATGAACATTTCAGTTTTGGCCGCGGCTAATTACTAGTGATTAAATATGGAGGCACCTTTACACTTCAATGGAAGTGATTGCGACTGTTTTCTGAGACAGTCGTGGAATTATTTTAAGCGATTATCTTCAAAAAGGGTAAACCCTTACAGAAGCATACTACGCATCATTCCTTGACTGACAAGCTGAAGGCAGAAATTCCATTTCAAATTACGGTTTGAACTGCATTACTCCTGACTGAACCAGGCGACTTTTATGTTTGGTAAAACATTTAGGGAACTACTTTTGGGTTCGTGTTACACGCTGCGTTAAATACTGTTATGTTAAATTGTTGCTTTGATTACGTGACATTTTAACATAACATGTTATAGAGAAAAACCTCGATTCAACGGACTAATTGGGGAGTCCGTTAAATCCGTTTGTCCGTTAAGTCCGAATGTTTTTAAATTTAATCTATTCGATCGAATTTAATCTGGGACGGAACTCGCCGTATATGTTGGGATTGGGTATGTTGGATGGAAATGGGGTTCTTAAATGATTTTTGGAAGAAGTTCTGGAATATGGTCACCTGGGAAGAAACTCGATCAATTCTTAACCGATTATATGATGGGATTGGGTATGCTGGATGGAAATCGGAATTTTAAATTATTTTGGGAAGGAATTCTGGAATATAGCCACCTGGGACGGAACTCGATCAATTCTTAACCGATTATGATTGTTGGGCATGTTAGATGCAAATGGGATTCTTAAATAATTTTGGGGAGAAATTCTGGAATATGGCCACCTGGGACGGTACTCAATCAAGTCTTAACCGATTATGTTGGGATTGGGTATGCTGGATGGAAATCGGATTCTTAAATGATTTGGAAAGAAATTAAACAATATGGCCACCTGGGACGGAACTCGATCAATTCTTAACCGATAATCCCATCATAATCGGTTAAGAATTAATCGAATTCCATCCCAGATGGCCATATTCCAGAATTTCTTCCAAAAATCATTTAAGAATCCCAGAATCCACCCACCATAATTGGTAACCGAAAAATGGAAAATAAAAAATTGTCCGTTAAATCGAGGGTCCGTTAAATCGAGCTTCCCTTATATCGGGTCCATTAAATCGAAGGTTTACTGTATATCGTTAAAAACAATTAAAAAAATTTCCATCGCCTCCAAAACCGTACTCCCAGAATGTACGAACTCCGCAAGGGACTGCAGTGTTTAACTAACCATCGAATTCTTGTAATTAGCGATGACTTACGTGATTTTTAATTTCTGACCTTATGTGACCGCTCGTATTTTTGCTCTCTCTAAGCTAAAAGTTGCGCTTGAAGAAGAGAGATTTTCGTCGAATGAGGAGGCAGTCACTATCTTAAATGGGAAAGACCCCGAGTACTATTTGGAGAGGTTGAAGAGATGAGAGCATCGCTAGAAGAAGTGTATAGACTGACAAGGAGACTATTTAGAACAGTGATTCTTAACAGGGGGTCCGTAAGAAATTTTCCGGGGCCGCCAAAGTTTACAAAATTTCCTTCAGAATATAATAAAAAGAAAATTGATGTATAATCGAATATCGTATTGAAAAGTGAAATAAGAAAGATAAAGTTAAGGTTTTAGTTTTTTTATTTATTCCTTTTTTCTTCCTACGCATAACTTTGTTTAGTACAGAGGAAATAAATGCAAATATGCTAATCGTAATACCAAATTGTGAAGTATGAAAGTTAAAATAGATATTGAAATAATAAAGTTATTTTTTATATTTATTATCTCTATTTAAAAATTACGTATGTGAAACATTAAAACTCAAGAACTGCTACACCGATTTTGATAAAAAATTTGTGTATATGTTCTATGGGTGATGAGAAGTTTTTTACTTGAAAATGGCATACCGAAAGTTTCAGCTTCCATATGATCATTTTCGATCGATAAGCTCAAGAACTATTGCACCGGTTTTAATAAAAATTTGTATATGTTGTGAGGAGTAATTCCGTATTTTTTGGTCAAAAACGATCCATCGGAAGTGGCGTTTTCCTCGAAAACGACGATTTTAGACAATAAACTGTTTTTCAACAAAAATCGTAGTTTTCGGGAGCGTTAATTAGAAATATGGCATCTGTTTTAAGATCCGAGATGGAGAAATTTTGTTTTGTGCGAGGCGAGATGGGGGCGGTGTCATTTTTAGTACCTCCGACTTATATCTACGCCTATAATGCTGACATGGGTCTAGTATTCGGGGTTTCCGGGGTACTGCTCACATTACTGACTTTTTTTTTGCAAGTCGTGATGAAGGGAGGGGCGACTGTGTTGTTTTGGTACGTAACTACTATCTACGCCGATAATGTCGATATGAGTTTCATTTTCGGGGTTTCGGTTTTTCACTGATTACATTACTCATCTTTGGTTTTTTGCAAAGTGTGGTGGAGCGGGTGGTGTCAATTTTGGTACCTACCCACTATCTGCCCCAACAATGCTGACATGTATATCGTTTCCAGGGTACTAATTGAATACAGGGTTATCCAATTCGAGGTTGATAAAGTAGAAATCTGTATACCGACATCTGTCAAAGATAAACGTCAAGTACGCTGTCATTTATTTAGTTGACATTCTGCCATTTAAGAATATGGAGCATGTAACAATCGACCAACGCGTTAAAATTATTAAATCTGCTGATGCTGATTTTTCGAACAAAATTTTCTTCAGTGATTAAGCTTATTTTTGGCTTGGTGGATACGTTAATAAGCAAAACTGTAGAATTTGGGGCTCAGAAAATCCACAATTGATTGTAGAGAAGCCATTACACCCGGAAAAAGTCACTGTTTGGTGCGCATTGTGGTCTGGTGGTGTGATTGGGCCGTATTTTTTTGAGAACAACCATGGACGAACCGTTACCGTCAATTCTGAGCGCTATGGCCGCATGTTAACCGATTATTTTTTTATGAAAATCGAAGATTATGATCTTGACGATATGTGATTCCAGCAGGATGGAGCAACCAGTCACGTAACACGAGCAAATCGAGGTCTTTTGCAAGAGAAATTTCCTGGACGTTTGATTTCGCGATTGGCTGATGTCAATTGGCCTCCAAGATCCTGTGATTTAACGCCTTTGGATTTCTTTTTGTGGGGCTACGCGAAAGATCGTGTTTACGCAAACAATCCTCAAACTCTTGACGAATTGAAAACTAATATTCGTAAGGTAATGGCCGAGATACCGCCCGAAATGTGCCGAAAAGTCATTGAAAATTACCTCAAAAGAATCAAGGCCTGTAAGAAGTCCCGTGGAGGACAGTTGAATGATATCTTGTTTAACTAAAAATGGCAAGGATCAATCTGTAAAATGAAATAAAAATTACAATACATTCCGAATATTTTGTGTGTTTTTTTTAAGTTTACTTTATCAAGCTTGAATTGGATAACCCTTTAGCTGATTTTTGTTTTTCGCAAATCGAGATGGTGGATTTTGATACCTAATTATACTATTTGCTTCTATAATGTGGATATGGATGTCATTTTCGGCATACAGACCAATTGGTTGCGTTATAGATTAGTTGTGTGTTATAAGTTTTTCCACGGGAGTAAGTTTAGAAAAGGGTTTATATAAAATTAGTGGCTTGAATTTAAGGGGTTCATCCCATGGATCAAGCGGTCCCTTTTATAAGTCTCTACGCCATTCATACAATCGAATTATAATATAGCATAGGTACTTTGTATCAAAATGAGCAGGTTTTCGTAATATTTCTAAAGAGATTGGCCCCCTGGGCTTAAGTGCTAAAAAAACATGTTTTCCCACAAATGTCTGATTGTGTTTGAGCCGCTCACCTTGTCGTCATGAAATTTTTACCATGTATAAATTGCATGTACAGGATGGGGAAAGGGATTATATGAAATTAACGGCATGCTTGAATCCGAGGAGCCCGTCCCCTGGATCAAGGAACCCTCCAAAGTGGCCACACCATTAATCTAACCTGATAAAAACTTTTCATCGGGAATTTATATTAAAATGAGCAGGTTTTCGTAATATTTATGAAGGGGTAGGCCACCTGAATCGCCTAAAATGTGTTGTTTGACTTATAATCATACCGACTGTTAATATTAAAATGAAATCGTTAATTACAATCCAATTGAATACGATGGAAGGCGATACGATACATTTGAATACGATATTCCGACCCGATCAAACAGAGCCCATCGTCATTTAAATGAGTAGTACTGTGATAATCAAGACACAATCGATGGTGTGTGTGTAATCGTTGCAATTGTATTCAGTACCGTACTTTTACGTTTAAAATAATTTGGTACCCAAGTTAAAACAGATTTTATTTTGATTAATTTTAAAAATTTATTATTCTGTTTACTAAAACAGAAAATTGATTAACTCTGTATTTTATTATGCAAATAATTACAGCTTTTGTTTATCAGAATTTTGTTTACCAGCAATACAAAAAATTGAAACAATATCCTATTCTATTTTGGAAATATGGAGGGTGACAGCTCAATCACCGCAGACATTCAAAAAACGAAAATCTTATTTTAATGAAAAAGTAATTTTTTATTAATTTTTAAATAAAATTCAAGTATTGATGGGCTCGAAGTCGCCCAAAGCATTGCTGTGGCTGTCAAATCAATTATGTTAGCCAAACGGTATCAGGAACTTCAGTGCAAGTTCTATCCCACATTTTATTTCAATTTTATTCATCTTTTTTGTATTGAAAGAGGCGTGTTTGTTGTATAGTTTACGTAATGTAATTGGTTAAAACGATGGGATAAAAATCCGAGATTTTTATCCGTCGTATAAACGGCTGACAGAAACAGCCAAGCAACGGCTGATGCCAGGTGATGACTAGAAAGCTGTAGTTAGAGAGATTGTTTACTCTAACGTGCCAAGTGTAGTAAACACATGGAATGCATCTGCAAAAATGTTTTAACGTCGCTAACACGGTAAAGCAATTAATTGGCATCCCAATTTATATTCAACCGACGTGTTAGGCCGTGCGTACATTACGCACACTATAATAAATGCGCGTGAACCAACACCGTTCCAAGAATTGAGAATTCTTAACGGTCAAGTATGTGCCAGCTTGACGAGAACTAAATCTTCTTGAAAACGATGTATACATCGTTTATACATCGATGTATGATGTATAAACGATGTATACCCACCCAATCGTGTCAAACGTGTAAAATGACGCAATCACTATATCAAAGCACTGATTCAATTCAGAATGACTAGGCCGAGTGGATCTGCAAGCGACATTTTCAATTGTGATTTACAATAAGAAAGAATATATTTTCATGTCAAAGAATTGGGAATGTTCACACTAATCTACAGTACTTGGTTTCAGAACAACGCTTAGCGTATTTTAGAATTATGCATGTTATTACAAGCCAAAGTGACACAAGTAGTATTTTCTCATTTCGTTTATTTTGGCAACTACAATCACGAAAAGATATATGGCTCTCTCAATCGCATAATCTAGAATTTACTTTTTTGTATGGTAGTCGAATAGCACATTCAGCACTGAAACTGTCACCGGCACAAAAAAAATCATTGGAAGCGCTTCATAGAGGAAATTATCAGCGGTGGCGCATTCATTTGATTATCTGATGATTTTCGACAAACTTTACCAGTTGTAACACGTTCAACAGCCGCTGATAAACTTAATGTATGTGTCAAATCATACGATACGTATACAACTATAACATGAAGTGAATAAAAAAAAGTAAATACTTTTTTCAAGTAAATACTACCGAGTTAGTGAATAAAACTTACTAGCAAAATTTAAAGCAAGTAGTTACTAATTTAACTAAAAATTTCCCAGCATTTACTTAAAATTATGTGAATAAAGACTACCTTCTACTTTTACATGACATTTCAACACTTGAAAAATACAAGTAAAGTAGTTAGCAACTTTTAATGGTAAAAATGAGTAATTTATTAAGAGTTAGAATTAATTGAAAGAAAAAGGAAAAACAAATTCTCATACTATGAGTCTATGACATATGACAGCAAAAACCTGATTGTTTCCACTTTCAAAACTAGAAATGAGAAGGTCACTGAAGCATCCTATATCGTTAGTTATCGTATTACACTGGAAGGTGAAGCTCATACAATAGCTATGACATTGGTCAAGCCTTGTGCAGCCGATATAGCTAAATGTAGGTTCGATGAAAAGGCGGCAAAAGAAATCACTAATGTGCCGCTATCCAATGACATGGTTAGCTCATCGAATTAAAGATTTAGCAGCTAACGTGAAGTCTCAATTGATATTTCGCCTGAAAAATGAATGGAATATTAATGGAATATTAATTTTTCTCTGCAAATGGACGAGAGCACAGCTGGACTTGCAATCTTGCTTGTTTTGTTGCATATCAGCAAATTAATTTGCTTCAAGAGGATCTTTTTTGTGTGAACCATTGCCAAATAATACAACTGGTGGCGAAATATTTAAAGTCGTGAATGATTTTTTAAGACTAATGGTTTAGATTGGAAAAACTGTGTTGATATCTGCACGGATGGTGCAGAGGCAAGGGTAGGAGAAACCGCTGGCGCTGTTGCTAAAATCAAAAAATTAGCAACAAACTGCACCAGCAGCCATTGCATTCGAAACCTCCAAGCACTTGCAGTATTTATTAAAATACCAATGTCTTTGAAACATGTCCTTGATGAGTCTGTAAAGATCTTAAATTTCATCAAATCGAGGCTATTACAAACACGACTTTTAAAGATTCTTTGCGAAGATATGGGCAGAAGTACGATTGTTGTCACGAGGGAAAGTTCTTGTTCGACCATTCGAGCTCCGTTCCGAAATGGGCACTTTTTTCATGGTAAACAGAATGGATTTACAAGAAAGGCTAACAGTGGTTGTTTCGACTTGGATATCACGCCGATATATTCTCAAAGCTAAACAAAGTGAATTTGTCACTTCACGGAAAACATGTAACAGTGTTCACAGCCAATGATAAGATTCAAGCCTATTACAAAAAATTGGAGTTTTGGATCATTTGCATTCGCGCTCGTGAGCTAGATAGCTTCCCAACACTTAAAGAGTTTTTCGATGAAATTAATGGGAACATTGAAGAAAGTGACTATTTTATGTTGTGTGATAAAATTCTTCAACATTTGGATGATATTCTTAACTCAGTTAAACAGTATTTTCCAGATGACCAGAATGAAAAGCTTGAAAATTACACAAAGATTCGAGCTGGTTCCTTGTAAATTATTAAGTCTTTGGAGGGTTCCGCAGCTCAAAAAACTTGAGAACCGCTGGTTTAGACAGAAAATAGGTATATTAGAAAATATGTATCGGTTTACCAAATGAAACGCGAGGGAGTAAAATAAACAAAAAATAAAAAATGGAAATATTTTTACGCTTTTTGAGTGATACGGGTTTTCAAGAAGGAGTAGGCGAAGAGGTGAGGTCCATAGAACTTTAGACTAAATATTTCCTCAAGTGCTAGATAACGTGATTGCAAAATCACATGAATTTGTAGTATTTGCCAAAACAGATCGAGAAATGATTTCCGCTAAAGATTTATGGTTGAAAATGTTTAAGATTCCGATCGTTATTGGGGCCCTCGATTACACGCACGTTGAGATTTTGAATCATCGATTATTTTCACCATTGTCTCTTCTTTTGCCTTTTTTATGTTCGGAAGTTAAAAAACTTAATTATTTTTTAGGATGCATTTCTCTTTTACAAAATCCACTTCGAATCTATCCATTTTTATACATAAGCAATTTTTTTTATAGGTATATACAAATTATCACTATATTTGTAATAATAATAATAATAAATTATGTTGTACTGGTATGTCACTTCAATCACAATATTTTTGAGATTAAATTTCTTCAAAGTAAATACTAGGACAACTTTAAGTATTAAAATGTCTGAAAAGTAAATACTTTGAATATTTCCCAGTTGATACTTTAAAGTAAAAGATTATTCACACAAATCTGGTCATTTACTTTTACTTAAAAGTAAAAACTTTGAAGTAAATACTTTTTTTATTCACTTCGCCCAATGCATCCAGAACGTTTCGCAAAACAATTGTTGGATATTGGAAATGATAAAATAGCAATTTATGAATCCATACAATGTATCACATTGCTAACAAACTTCTGTAAACTCACAGCAACCATAGACGAATTGATTCACAAAATTTTCCTAAATAACGCACTAAATTAGCAGCCTGAAAATTGGCGTGCTTATCATTCTTCTCTTATATATCTATCTACCACGACTCTGCTACCGTATCAGGTTTTTAAGAAAGATTATGAACAATATCGTCAACACTATAATTTTAAGTCTAAGATTTAAGCCAGAAGAAATACTGTTGCCACGAATCCCAACGGTTCATGCAGATATGCCATTAGAATTAAAATGTTTACAGTTTCCGATATGACTCGGATTTGCAACCAAAAATAAAGCACAATCACTACAAACCTGCGAACTAAATTTTGAAAATTCATTCTTGTTACATGGACAGCTGTATGTGGCATGCTCACGTGTCGGAAAACCATCTGATTTAAGGCGTAACCAGCGAGTCTGTAAGAAATTTAAGTAACAAAGCGACATCTGAAAAATGTATGTTTATTGACATTGACCAGCGAAACCCAAAGTACTTTTCGTTCAGTTTCGTTAAATTTGAATTGTCATTTAGCAATCCGTAACAAGAGCGAAAATTATCGCTCAAACTGAAGGAAACTTCAAAATTGAATGCAATTCTAATATAAAAACAATTCTAATATAAATGTCATACCATCGTGGCATGGTTGATTTGTAATTTATCAATTTAATTTATCATTTTGTATCCAAAAGGACGTCAATAAACAGAATTATAAACAAACACTTTCTTTCTTTGTGTGGCATTGCAATGCATGCCGGGATTTGTACTAAATATATTATCGCATTCAATTGAAAGCCACGCGATCGAAGTCGCGGACAACAGCTAGTCTACTATGTGTTGCATTAATATTTGTGCTCATGAAAAAATTATTTTAGTTATGTTTCCTAGATTATAAAACTCATGTAATTTTTTTTTTTTTAAATTTTTTATCACAATGTAATTAATTATTAAATTACGTTTCATTTGGCATACAATTTATAAAAAAATTATCAGGATTTACGTATAAAAAACCGAATTTACTCTGTTGCAAAAGTAATTGTGTTACAAATTATTGTTGCAAAAGTATTTGTGTTGGGACAGTTTTAATAAAAAACGTTTTAATATTTAGTCTGCCCACCGTTATATAATATGACCTCATTTAGTCTTCTGGGTATGCTGTTAAATAATTTGGAAATAAATTCTAGAGGTATTTTACTCCACACCTCAACAATCTCATCCCATAACTCCTGCTTGCTTCGTCCAACTCTATATGGTATATTTCGTTTTACATAAGCCCAAACATTTTCTATAATATTTAAATCTGGGCTTTGCGGTGGCCAATTTATGCGTTGTTGGTCTAAATCATTTAAAAACTTGGTCAGAATAAATGCTTTATGGGCAGGGGCATTGTCGTGCTGAAGAATAAAGTCAAGCCCAATTATTTTTGAACCAGCTACCAATGCTACATCATTCAGCAGTTCCAAATAGGTCATTTGGTTTATTTTCCCAGACACCATTGCTAGTGGTCCTACTCCGAGGTTGGTTATACAACCCCAAACCATAAGACTTCCTCCAAGCGCCTTGACGTTGTGTAGCATAAACACGACGTTTGTTTACCTTTTCTGGCTCCGAATAATAAAATTTGCGACCCCAAGATCCGTCTAACGATACCGAAGATTCGTTAGTAAACAAAACGTTTCTCCAAAATTCGGGGGGCTTGTTCATATGCTGCTTTGCGAACAACAGCCGTTTTATTTTATTTTGTTTAGAAATATAAAACTTTTTAATGCATGTATAGGCCTGTACCCCAGCTTCTTTTAAACGACGAGAAATTGTGGAATGGTGTATTTGGAGTTCTTTGTTATCCTTTAAAGTTTTAGCGAGACCTCGTTGACTTAAATGTGCATTTGTAAGCATACATCGAGTGATGTAAGCATTTTCCTGGCATTAGTTATTCTTGGTCGTTGGCGTACTCCGATATTTTGCACCGTTCCGCAAATATTTTGCTTTCGAACTTGATACCAAATGGTATTTTTATGGCACTTGTACTTTTCCGCCAGTTCTTCGGCTGAGATTCCCAAATTATATTCTGCCGCAATTGCAGATCGGGTTTCAATACTCAGTTCGCGGGTTTTTGGCATATTGTCACGATTTTTAATGCTCACAATTCAATGAAACTTGCAAAACTATTTGAAAACGTGTATTTTCGAAAAACAAATGCTGAAACAGTTATTTCAATGCACCACTTGTTGATTTTTTAGTAAATTCGTTTTTTTATGCGTAAATCCTGATAATTTTTTTATAAATTATATGCCAAATGAAACGTAATTTAATAATTAATTACATTGTGATAAAAAATTTAAAAAAAAAAAATTATATGAGTTTTATAATCTAGGAAACATAACTAAAATAATTTTTTCATGAGCACAAATATTAATGCAACACATAGTATATATATAAAACAAAGTCGGGTTAGTTACACCATTTATAACTGAAAAACGGCTGGACCGATTTTTATGATCTTTGTTTTGTTGGATTTGTCTTCGCTCCGAATAGCATATAATAACTATTAAAACATTGGATAAATTCAACAAAAAAGTATTTATCAAGAAAATTGATTTTCTCATACATTTAGTATATTTTGTTTTTTTTTATTTTGTTCGTCTCAATACAGTGGTGGTTTAGGAAAAAAGAAAAGTCGGAAAAACTCAAAAGGGAAGCCCCAAAAATCTAAAAAAAACCTTTTTTATATGAATTTTATAGGTGTAGTTTCTATGTGACGAGTGGTGCAGTGGTTAAAGCTTCGGCGCTTGGGCCGTGAAATACTGGATTCGTCGAATCCGACTGGATGCATGCAAATGCATGCAAATTTGTATTTTATTTTTTATCCAATTTTTTTTATTTTATCTACTTATCTATCTCCAAGCAATTGCTGACTATCGGCAATGGCCGTGTTCCGGTCGACGAATCGAACGGATTGATTTCGTTTCCTCAGAACTTTTGAAATTTTGTCTCAACGAAGGACGAGCTCATCCACAAAGTGTTCCCGAACATCATTACTAACTACAAAAATCACAATTGCGTGAGTGAACGAGTAATTCTTGCGGCAAAGAACAAAGATGTGGATTACTTAAATTTCACAAATAAATCTAAACGTTGGTCCACTCCATTCCTTCAAATCTATCGACTTTGTGACAAACAAAGACGAAGCAACCAACTATCCAACTGAATTTTTAAACACATTGGATCTGGCTGGCTTGCCACCGCACAATTTACAACTGAAAGTTGGTGCGGTAATCATCATGCTACGAAACCTGAATCAACCAAAACTATGTAACGGAACGCGTTTGGTTTTGAGAAAGCTCAAGGAAAGTTCAAAGGTGAGGAAGTTCTCATTCCGAGAATTCTGATGATCCCAACCGATATGCCATTCGAGTTTAAACGAATTCAATTTCCGATTCGTCTTGCATTCGCCATGACGATCATCAAATGGCCCATCCTTGAGTGTTTGTGGTCTGAATCTAGAAAATGAATATTTCTCTCACGGCCAATTGTACATAGCATGTTCACGTGTCGGCAAACCATCCGCTTTGTTCGTTCTCGCACCTGACAATAAAACAAAAAATGTCGTATATCACACGATGCTTTACTGAAGGGAATCGACCCTATTGCAACCCACCCAGCAAATAGTTTAATAGAAAGTAGTGCAACAATACTATGCGAACCATTTCGAATAAATTCAATAAAACGAAAGCCTTTCTGCCACGTGAATTACATTCATTTCAATATAATTAAAATACATTTCAATTTGATTGAATTTAATTAATTTGGAGTATTCATTTTATCCGCCCCGTTCAGTTGTTTCATCAGCTCTAGCAGAAGACATCCTGCTTCGAACGTTTGCAAGTCGTGTTTCACACTGTTCGCTTGATTCAGCCACCCTTGCGGCTCTAATCTTCTTCGACTTTGCAGTTACCTGCCCAATTGAGCTTTTTTTCGGTGGCATTTTTAAACAAAAATGAAACGTGTAACAAATTCATCAGGAATGACGGGCATTCAAAACAGAAATTAGTATTAATTTATCAAATCGATTTTAATGTTCCCTTCGATACGTTTCACCGCGAACTATGTTTGAAAATGTCTTTACGGAATTTTTTTTAAGCAAAATCAAATGTTATCTACAATCAAAAAGTAATCATAGATTAACACGTTGATAAACTGAAAACTTAAATCTAATAAGAATGTATATTCAGTTGAAATAATATTTAATACCTGGAAAATAATCACCAACAATTATTTTACTGCAATATAGCTAACTAATCGAGAAGAACGGCATCCGAAACACAAATTAATATTAATTTATTCAAAACGATTAAAACTACGTCCACTTCGATACGTTTTACCGCGAACTGTGGTTGAAAATGACATTTCGAAAAACAAAAGAAGTTTTTTCAAACTAAGGCAATTTTACACGTACAATAATTTGAATCCAAGGATGTTTCTTGTAGAAGATGCTATTTTTAAATATAAAACGCTAGTACTTTTCAAAGTAAATTAGTTTATACGTATATTATTTTTAGTACCTTTCCTAGAATTGATTTTATGAAACAATCATTGATTATTTAATAAACTATTGGCGTTTAGTATGAAACTACTATTTTCATTAAAAGCCGCCGGTTGCAATAGTGGATTAAAATAGAATGTTAATTATTTCTGAGGTTATGTGGAAATTAGAACTCGCTGACTATGGTACATTTCAAAACAGGATATGGATAAATAGGATATCACTAAACAGTACATGTCAAACCAGTAAAAATGGATTATTAGTATGAATAACATAAGTGTTCAGAGATTTGTCTTCAGTTAAAGTGATGAAAGATTGTCTTAAATTTAAATTAATTAAATTAATTTGAATAATTAAATCAATTATAGTAGCGGTTTGATTTGTGTATAACAATCGCACGCTAGATATCCTTTTTGGTGTCTAACGGAACATTTAAATAATTGTATCTATACATGTAAAAATGAATTCTTGATCCAGGGCAGAATTCCGGATTGGAGCATGTCACTAATTTCATATAACCTCTTTCCTAAAGTCATTCCCGTCAAAAATCTTAAAAGAATTGAAATTTGAGAAAAAATTTGTACCACAGTCCCTAGACCCCGGGGTCCAGCCCCTTCAAAAGTATCGTGTGCTTGGTCCTGAACATGCAACATGTACATGGTAAAAATTTCATGGCGATCGGTAAAGCGGCTAAGGCGTTATTTCAGAACAATCAAATATGTAATTGTATCTTTACATGTAAAAATTAATTTTTGATCCAGAGGCGGACCCCCCGATTTCGAACATGTCTCTTATTTCATATACCCCTTTCCAAAACTCATTCTCGTAAAAAAATTTAAATTTTTGAAAAAATTTGTACCATGGCCCCTAGACTCCGGGGTCCAGCCCCTTTCACAATATCGTAAGATTGGTCCTGAACATGCAACATTTGCATGGTAAATATTTCATGGCGATCAGTTGAGCGACTGAGAAGTCATTTTGGAATAATCAAATATTTGTATCAATACATGTAAAAATTAATTTTTGATCCAAGGCTGGACCCCTTGGATTCAAACATGTCAGTAAGTTCATATAACCAGCCCCATAACTCATTTTCGTAACTCGTAACTCATTTTCGGGGTCCAATCCCCTTCAAAATGTAGTAAGATTGGTCCTGAACATGCAACATTTGCATGGTAAACATTTCATGGCGATCGGTTGAGCGACTAAGAAGTCATTTTGGAAAAATCAAATATTTGTATCAATACATTTTTGATCCAAGGCTGGGCCCCTCGGATTCAAACATGTGAGTAATTTCATATAACCAGCCCCATAAACTCATTTTTGTAGAAAAATTTAAAGAAAATTATAATTTTCGGAAAAATTTGTACCGCAGCCCCTAGACCCCGGGGTCCAGCCCCTTTCACAATATCGTAAAATTTTTCCTGAACATTCAGCATTTGCATGGTAAACATTTCATGGCGATCGGTTGAGCGGCTGAGACGTCATTTTGGAATAATCAAATATTTGTATCTATACATGTAAAAATTAATTTTTGATCCAGGGCTGGGCCCCTCGGATTCGAACATGTCAGTAATTTCATATAACCAGCCCCATAAACTCATTTTCGTGGAAAAATTTAAAGAAAACTATAATTTTCGGAAAAATTTGTACCGCAGCCCCAGGCTCCGGTGTCCAGCCCCTTTCAAAATAACGTAAGATTGGTCCTGAACATGCAGCATTTGCATGGTAAACATTTCATGGCGATCGGTTGAGCGACTGAGAAGTCATTTTGGAATAATAAAATATTTGTATCTATACATGTAAAAAATAATTTTTGATCCAGGGCTGGGCCCCTCGGATTCGAACATGTCAGTAATTTTAAATAACCAGCCCCATAAACTCATTTTCGTGGAAAAATTTAAAGAAAATTATAATTTTCGGAAAAATTTGTACCGCAGCCCCCAGGCTCCGGGGTCCAGCCCCTTTCAAAATATCGTAAGATTGGTTTTGAACATGCAGCATTTGCATGGTAAACATTTCATGGCGATCGGTTGAGCGACTGAGAAGTCATTTTGGAATAATAAAATATTTGTATCTATACATGTAAAAATTAATTTTTGATCCAGGGCTGGGCTCCTCGGATTCGAACATGTCAGTAATTTCATATAATTAGCCCCATAAACTCATTTTCGTGGAAAAATTTAAAGAAAATTAAAATTTTCGAAAAAATTTGTACCGCAGCCCCTAGACCCCGTGGTCCAGCCCCTTCCAAAATATTGTAAGGTTAGTTCTGGATATGCAATTTGTACATGGTAAAAATTTCATGGCGCACGGTTGAGCGGCTGAGACGCCCATTCGGAACAAACAAACAGGAATTCATTTTTATATATACATATATAGATTATTAAAACAATGGGGGCCACAAAAAAATATGAATTATTTGGTGGGGCGCGAGTAAAAAAAGGTTAAGAACCACTGATTTAGAGAAATAAAAATAAATTTGAAGAAAAAATGTCTTGTATCATTGTTAGGTCAGAAACTTTTCAGGCAACCCTCGTATATACCGCCTTACTTCGTCGGTCTTCCCGTACTCACGTGATTTTAATGTTCCATTCATTTCGATAATTTTGTCTTGAGAATGTAGGCCCTGGTGCAGTGTATCTTTTGATATTTTGATGCTACTCCAGCTCCCCACTGCAGAAATCAAACTCAGTAAATTTTATTTTTATGGTGGCCAACACTATTTATACATCTCGAGTATAGCTCACTCGTATTTTTCAGGTAGATAATACTTCGATAGTCAGTACTTTGAAGATTAGAAACACCTTCACCAAGTTGTGCTTCCAACTTAAACAAAGTTGCCCAATTTTGGACTTAAATAAATTTAGTGGAGGAAGTGAAGAGGAGAAACTTCGTGTCACTAGGAAATTTTATCTTAAAAGTGCTATTCAAATTTAGCGTTTAAGATTATGTATTTCTAGCAAGCAGTTTTATTTTTGACACTTAGTGCCAGTGACCATTGATGAATGTATCGATACCGTTTGAAGGCAGTCCCCAAAGTAACACACCCTTCTTTATCTAATATAATATTTTATGACCGATCTGAACTATAAAATTATCGCCTGCCGCAAATACGAATAATTGGAAACGCCATAAAAAACATTTTCTCAATTAATTTTTATCCACAAGAAAATGTGTATCCATCCTTTGTCTAATATTTATATATCGTTTGTCGTAAAATTATAGAATATAAGCATATATCCCATTCGAGCAAAACGAAATTTAGCTTTATACATAAAATTAAAATGCAGCTCGTAGCAAAACTGCCATTGGCAATCAATTTAATCATTATCACATCAGAAGGAAGATATATTGTGTTCATTCTTATCTTTGCCTTCGATATACTGAGACAAAATAATAAATGATGATAATACGGTGCAATATCGAAAGGATGCGCAACAAAGGAATATTAGTGTATCGCCTTGACTTTATTAAAAAGAAAATTTATGATTTAATTTAATTTCGGATTAAGACTCATCATCGTACACGCCATAAAGAATAGCTCAAGTGATGATTACTTGAGACATAAATATCCATCTAACTGTAATTCAATCTGGATAAAATACTAGACAATAATAACAGTTTTATTTTTAAGTACACACACATATATTACTTACTCTTTATTTTCTTTGTTAACCCATCGTGGAAAAACAACACACATCACCACACCAAGAGAGGGAAGAAAACCTAAAAAACCATATGGTTTTTATTTTGGTTCGGAACGTAAATATATACGACGGAGTACATAAAAACCAAAAAATGATTAAATTTACTAAGTGAAGTGACTAATTTGTCGTTACTCGTACATATATGGGAATGAACAATTATGTTCGTACGCACACAAGAACCATATCACTTCTTCCGTACCGCTTTTGTCGTTCGTCGCTTAATCCTTTTTTGCCTCCCCAGCCTCGGTTTCGGTATTTTCCAAGACACGCATTATTTAAATTAATTGAATTGCAAAAAACATATATTTATGTTATGTATTTCGGGAGGGGGACCTTTGTGTGCGTACTATATGTGTATACACACACATACGTACGTTGTTATGATGAAAATTAATGCGACATGGAAAATTATCCGACAAAATATATTTTGTTTTTAATTCTCAATTTTCTTTTTTTTGTTTATGTAGATTTGCACATATATGAATATGCACGACTCGGTGTGGTGGCGAAGGGGTGGTGTGCCATACACACTCGTATACATTTTAAATCATTAGAGATTTAAATTTATATACGTATGGAATATTGATTGCAGACAACACATAAAGGGTTTTATTTATTCTTTGTTTGGGGAACATACAGCGAATGGGAACGAACTGACAAAGCTTTTTTCTTAGTTTGGCTTAAAGCTTTTGCGGTATTCAAAGTTTACTGTACGTGAAACTTTAGTTTGTGGTTCAATGACTTCGAGGTTGAAAAATACAGACTTGTAAACTATTTGATTAAAATGGACCGGTAATTGAGGTACGTAATTATTTAAACAAAGTTTTCTATTACCTGGGTCCATTGCTTTCCAGGAGTGTTTTTTTGTTTTTATCCCATTAAAATGTGTGCTGGCGTAAACTTTTGAATATAATTTCGATCATAACAATCAACACAAGAGTGGTCAATTTCTCTAAATTCAATGTATTTATTTATTTATTTATTTAACCAACAGTATTAATTTACATCTGGTATTTAAAATTAAATTTATTAATATAAACCAAATTTGATAAAAAAAAAATTTTAAAACTCTTTTAAATTCATCTCTGGACAAATTAAAATCGAACACGGTAGATACATTATTAAATACACGGCTAGAATTACAAACCGGGTCCGACATACCAAAATTAGACCCATGGAAGTGCAGATCAATCACTAAGCCTCGGTGTCTGAGTGATCTCACTGGGACACGTATTGAAAACAAGGACAGTAGATGTGAACAATCAATTCGGCCCATTATAAAATTTGTCTTCGGACGAACAATGGTTCAATATTCAGTAACAAACAACGGCCTAGATACGGCGGGGGCACACACTTAGGAGCGTTTACCTCTCGAGGAAGTCGCCTTAAGGCAAACAACATAAATCGCTTCTGGATTGATTCTATACGGTTAGAAGAATTTTTATAGTACGGATTCCAGACAATTGACGCATACTCCAAGTGCGATCGAACAAATGAAGAGAAAAGTACTTTTAGCGTATATGGACCATGAACATCTTTGGAGAAACGGATTGAAAACCCTAACATTGAATTAGCCTTATTAATACATCTGTCAATATGGTTCTTAAACGATAAATCTCGTGAAAACAAAACCCCTAAATCTAGAAAAGAATGAACTCGCTCTATCATAACGCCATTTAAGAATAAACTATTATCAGATCCATAACGTGCATAACGTCTTCTAGAAAAATTCATAACTTTACATTTAGAAACGTTCAGGCAAAGCTTACTCAAGCTACACCACTCGCAGAAAACGTTTAATTCCTGTTGTAGATTTAGCAGATCGCGATCATTTCTAATCTTACAAAAGACTTTTACATCATCAGCGTAAATCAGAAACTTACAATGTTTGAATGTCTCTAGATAAAATATTATTTAAAAAAACTTTTTGAGTTCTGTTCGTCAAATATAAAAAGATCCACTTTAAAGGAAGGGCATCACATTTGTTGAGCTGTCCCAGTTTCTTTACCAATAAAACATGATCAATTTTATCGAAAACTTTGCTAAAATCAGTAAACACTACCTCAACACCATCACCACCTTCTAATGCTAACGTCAAAAAATTTGTAAACAAAGCAAAATTTGTCACAGTTGACCGTCCGGGGTAAAACCCATGCTGGTTTACTGAGATGGAATTTTTAGTTAAGAAAAAGATGCGGTCTTTCACCATCGATTCAAATAATTTAGGAATAGCCGATAAGATAGAAATACCACGGTAATTTTCAATATCCGTTCTCCGTCCACTCGAATCTTACGTCGAATTTTGTCCGGGCCACAACTCATATTCACATTTACATTCAACAGAGCGTGCAGAACGTCATCTGTAGTAAACTGAAATAGAATGTTTGGATTATTACTAAAAACAAGTTCGTCATTCCGTCACGAAGAGGAGACATACACATTTACAAAAAATGCTGCAAACATGTCAGTGATACTTTGTGGATCACAGTCAAAGAATTGAAAGACATTTGCGAGGGTATACCTCTACAATTCCGTTTCGAATGAACATAACTCGAGAAACATTTAGAGTTGTTTCTAATATTCGATTCGATCTCGACAATATATAAATTATACAAGAAACGATTTAAAATTTTAACTTGAGATCTGAGAGCGCTAAATATTTCATAATTTACGACGGATGGGTTTAATTTATATTTTTTATGAGCTTTAGATTTCCGATTTTTTAATCCTGAGAGGCGACTATTAAACCATGGCTCGCACATCGAACAAACTACAGGTGAACGAGAAATAAATTTTTCAATTGCCAAGTTCATTATTTTATAAAACTGATCAAAATAAGCGTCTAAACTACCCGTTATATATTGTATCAATTAATATTGTCCAGAAACTCATTTAAAGCATTATAATTTCCAATTTTTACCACGCTTATATTAGCTCACTCTGTGTGACTGTTTGTATCGTCAAATTTTGTAATCAATTTTTCAACCACTTGCGATAGTCCAATTGAGCTGAAATTTAACATGCAGGCTTAACCCCGATGACAATACAAGATTCTAACATTTTTGGACATTAAATATGCTCTGGCATATTTGGGTGGGGAAGGACTGAGGTTCAAACCTGTTCGCAAGTGGACAAGCTTATGTAGCTCTAAGTCGAGTCAGATCTCTCGAAGGTTTGCAAATAGTCGAACTAGATTGCGCGAAATTGTCAAGAAAGAAGCTATGTAATAATGAGGCATTGGCAGAAATGGTGAGACTAAGATCTGTGGGACGCGAATAACTGACAAAAAACACATATTGACAAAGACTTATAAAAGTTGGCTATAATAAAAAGCAATCATGCTCTCGGATCGCACTCTAAAAGGCAAGGTCCAAAGATAGATATACCATTTATCTTTTTGCAACTTCCTGACAAATGTTAACATGGCCGAAAAATTGATTGCAAATTTCGATGACTAAAAAGCAAAAAATAAAATATATTTAAAAAAAAAATTTAAAAAAACCACGCTTATATTTAAAGGTTCTAAAAAGTAGATAAAAAAAGGCTTTGAAAAGTAGAAAATTAAATTTTTCTTCCTTACTTCCTTACTAGTTTGGCTATATAGGGTACTAGCTGAGTTACCCGGCGTTGCACGGGAGGTATATAATTCAAATACCTTGATTGTTATGCAAGAATTCTCTCTTTACATCGCTGTAGTTGCAATCACATATGAAAAAAAAAATTATAGCTGAATTCAGTAACGGGTGCCTCCGTCAATGCATCCAGGCGAACTTTTGTAATGATATTATTGGACATCCTGTTTGTGAGGATATAGTTAATTAATTTTGGTTTGGTGTTTGTTACTAATTACCAAATAATTATACTCCATTTTTACAAACCTTCAACCAGATCAAAGTGAATAATAAATATAAAGATATTTTTTAGTTAATAATTTTTATTATAAAGCCTTTTGATAAACAATATTTTTGGTTTTTCCATTTGATGTGTAAATAAATAATTTTTTGGCGTTCCCACTCTGGAGCAAGCAACATACAGTTGGCCATGTGAAAAGCATGAATTTCTCAAAATAACACCAGCTATTTTCAATTATTGCCCCTGGGCACAGAAAAAAATAAATATAAACAGAAATAAAGCTACATACAAAATTTTTACGCATATTTTCATAGTAAAATATGGGGTCACGATCCGGTTTTATGTTGACCAAATTTAAAATTACCGTTATAATCTAAATGAAGAAAAAATAAAACAAAAACATTATGAAAGTTAAAGAAATACTTAATGTATATTTGAAGAGTTGGACATTCTAAGTTTATTACTTAAGGCGTAAAACGAGTTTGTATTTTGGGGTTACAATCTAAAAAAGTTGGTTCAAAATTTTGTATGTAGCTTTACCTCTGTTTATATTAGTTTTCTCTATGCCCTGGGCTTTGTTGATTGTCATTGTAAAAGCAAGGCGTAATGGGAATTGTGTAGTCGCTTGAATTCAAACGGCAAATCGGTGGGAATCATAGGAATGCGCGGAATTAGCACATCTTCTCCTTTACTTTTACCGGTAATAACTGTTGCTTCAATCACAGTCGGAATCAATTTCTTCACACAAAGCCGTGTTCCGTTGCACAATTTCGGTGGATCTAAATTTCGGAGCAGTATTATTGGTGAACCCTCTTTTAAAAATAGTATGTGTGGTGGAATACCAGGTGGCTCCCAAGAATTAAGAAATTCTATTGAATAATTGACGGATTGATCCACATCAGTAACCGTGTCGATAGATTTGTATTTCATTAGTGACCCGGGTACAACTAATAAGCTAACTAATCGAGAACAACGGCATGCGAAATACAAATTAATATTAATTTATTCAAAACGATTAAAACTACGTCCACTTCGATACGTTTTACCGCGAACTGTAGTTGAAAATGACATTTCGAAAAACAAAAGAAGTTTTTTAAAACTAAGGCAATTTTACACGTACAATAATTTGAACCCAAGGATGTTTCTTGTAGAAGATGCTATTTTCAAACATAAAACGCTAGTACTTTTCAAAGTAAATCAGTTTATACGTACAATATTTTTAGTACCTTTCCTAGAATTGATTTTATGAAACAATCATTGATTATTTAAGCAATAAACTAAATAAAGTAATAAACTATTGGCATTTAGTATGAAACTACTATTTTCATTAAAAGCCGCCGGTTGCAATAGTGGATTGAAATAGAATGTTAATTATTTCTGAAGTTATGTGGAAATTAGAACTCGCTGACTATGGTACATTTCAAAACAGGATATGATAAATAGGATATCACTAAACAGTACATGTCAAACCAGTAAAAATGGATTATTAGTATGGATAATATAAGTGTTCAGAGATTTGGCTTCAGTTAAAGTGATGAAAGATTGTTTTAAATTTAAATTAGTTAAATTAATTTGAATAATTAAATCAATTATAGTAGAGGTATGATTTGTGTATAACAATCGCACGCTAGATATCCTTTTTGGTGTCTAAATTTGCGGCTAAGGCGCTATTTCGGAACATTTAAATAATTGTATCTATACATGTAAAAATGAATTCTTGATCCAGGGCAGACTTCCGGATTGATAATTCATTCCCGTCAAAAAATCTTAAAAAAATTGAAATTTGAGAAAAAAATTTTACCACAGCCCCTAGACTCCGGGGTCTAGCCCCTTCAAAAGTATCGTGGGCTTGGTCCTGAACAAGTAACATATACATGGTAAAAATTTCATGCCGATCGGTAAAGCGGCTAAGGAGTTATTTCAGAATGATCAGATAATTATATCTTTACATGTAAAAATGAATTTTTAATCCAGGGACGGACCCCCGAATCCGAACCTGCCTCTTATTTCATATAATCCCTTTCCAAAACTCATTCTCGTAAAAAAATTTAAATTTTTGAAAAAATTTGTAACATGGCCCCTAGACCCCGGGGTACAGCCCCTTTCACAATATCGTAAGATTGGTCCTGAACATGCAACATTTGCATGATAAAAATTTCATGGCGATCGGTTGAGCGACTGAGAAGTCATTTTGGAATAATCAAATTTTTGTATTTATACATGTAAAAATTAATTTTTGATCCAGGGCTGGGCCCCTCGGATTCGAACATGTCAGTAATTTCATATAACCAGCCCCATAAACTCATTTTCGTAGAAAAATGTAAAGAAAATTAAAATTTTCGAAAAAATTTGTACCGCAGCCCCTAGACCCCAGGGTCCAGCCCCTTCCAAAACATCGTAAGGTTGGTTCTGGATATGCAACTTGTACATAGTAAAAATTTCATGGCGATCGGTTGAGCGGCTGAGACGCCCATTCGGAACAAACAAACAAACACGAATTCATTTTTATACATATATATAGATGTTCCGTCCAACTTTATCAGGTTCCCGCTGGAATTATAAGATTCTGGTTGAAAACAGTGTACAATAATTCACAATACATTATGCTTCTTATGCCATAGTTGGTTTGGCTCATTATAAGGTTTCGGCTGAAAACTCATATAGTCCACAATGATGGACAATCCATTTGGTTCTTGTGTCATAGTTAGTTTGGCTGTAGAGCGTATTGTTCTGGCCGGTTTTATAAGGTTCTGGCTGGAATTATAACGTTCCTACAAAAAAAATAGCGCTGAATTTATAAGGTTCCGGTCGAGAAATTACAATGATGCACAATGCATCGTGCTATTTGTTCCATAGTTGGCTTGGCTCCGGCTGATATGGTTTCAGCTGGCATGACGGACACGTTTTATTCAATATTATACATAATTAAAATGTGTTAGAACTTAGAAACATTGTTTTACTGTAATGAAGATCAATTTTTGGTTATATTTCTGGAACAATACACTTAACATAAAATTTGTAAGAACAATAAACATTTATTTTTAACTGCGTTTAATGAAAAGGTGCATACTAGCTTCTAATTTAAAAAAACTAACTTTGGTCAATATCTTAAAACGTAATTTTCACTTACCTTGCACCGTTTCCGAGATAAAAGCCCGGCATTTATTAAAAAATTCACTCTGTATAAATCTTAAATTGAATATAAATTCACTTCTTTCTATAAACAGTCTACATAAAACCAGAAGTAGAATCTTATTACCATTCAGATGAACGGAAACGTTGATATTTCCAAGGTTGATTAAAATTTTGAGAGTGATTTTGTTAAATTTTCATAATATAAAAACCTTTATAAAATACCCCCATTTTTGTACAGTGTATGTGACTTTAAATAGGCACGCACGTCTTGCAAATTCATACTACGCATTTTCGTGTGGTAGTAGATGGAAACGATGTTGTGAATGATGATGATGATGATGTACATCGACAACATAAATATGTAAGTACGCGGAGTACTGTAGTGCCCTATAAGTTTTTTGTTCATTTATTTTGTACATCAGGATCTCTCTATACACCACTATTGTTGCGGCACAATGCCTTCTATGTAAACACATACACCGTGTGTCTATTGTGTTACATTGTAAATATTTACCACATTTTTGTGTCGTTGTCTCTTTATACGCTGCTATATAAATTTATGCTGAATGTTTAAAGAAGATACATACATAATATATAATGTTTGAGGGTTGCTGAAAATGGTGCATTATTTTTGTTCATTTATTTTGTGTGCCACCCGCCACCAATGCCACTAGATAAACCCTCTATTATCTCTCTCGTCTATATATATACATAGACACGAGTATATCGTACTTACACACACACACATTTATCATCCATTTCGAATGATAATACCGAATATTTTATAACATTGTTGTATTGATTTTATGTTTTAAAAATTGAAAATAATTTTTATTGATGTTGAGTCGGGATCTGGCAGGGGGTGCCCTACCCACCGATTGGGGTGATGTATTTAATGCGGGTAGTATTTACTATTATTGTTTGTTTCACATTTTCTCTTAGAAATATATTGTGGTGGTTTCACTTTGCGCCATGTATTTGATTGCCATCATCGTCGTCATGAGCTTCTTATTGCAAACAAAAGCTAGAAGTTGATATTCACAGGATAATGACCTTTAATTCCTTAGAAAACAGATTATATTCTTCTTATTATATTAAAAAAATAGTTTAAGCAATTTTTTGTTTGATACACTCTGGGTTAATGGCTATGTAATGGGGTGTGAGATACTTTATGATTGTGTGTTATGTTTTACGGTTATTTTGTCCGCAATATTTACTTTGCATTAGCCGACTCAATTTTGCAATATGGTTTATCATGTTGGTGTAGTGCGTGTAATGCCACGCTACATTCTATATACGTGTGACAAAAACGGTTAATCAAAATTATCTGCTCCAAACCATCATTTTCGCCATCGTGGTCATTATTTCGAAATCTCATCATACTGCCCCTACGCCACCCACATATACGTTTTCAAGGTTCTTAGAATATTTTATGTCAAAAGTGGGAATAATTCTGTGACTCATGCATAGTTTGCACCGCTGCCGAGATAAAAGCCTGGTATTTATTAAAAAATTCTACCTGTAATTCGCTAGATTAAATGGTTTATACCTTATGCAAAACTATGAATCTGATGAGAAAATCAGTTTTCCATTGAAAAATTCTGATTCCCTTCAGTTCGAAACCCAAACCCACCCCAACTTTTGGTAATTGATAGTCAAACTACTTCTATGCTTGAATTTAATCGATTAATCAACAACGTAACAAACAAAGAAGCAAATTTGTACCTAGGTCTATTTTACAGTTATTAATGGCTAATTCAAGAATCTTTTTTTCTTCATGGTTCTGTTTCTAAACTAGATCCACCTTGATGTTTCGGTCGTCGAATTCATGTAAAAATACTGGTGGAACTTTTATGCGTGAGTGTTAAGGCCAGCTCAACATGTATATGTAATAATATAATATAACAACAGAACATAATAACAATTATAAAACTACATTTTTTCTAATTTACTGATTCTTGATTTTATATTAAAAAATCAACGTAATTGTAATGTATATCATTTATTGCAATGTACGAGGGCAAATCAAAAAGTCTTGCAATTTTATATGAAAAAAAAGAGTGAGTGAGACAGCAATATTTTTATTTTTCGATATAATCTCCTTTAAGGTTTATACATTTGTCACATCGATCAATTAACTTGCCTAAACCCTCTAAAAAAAAGATTTCTTTTGCTCCATAAAATATTCATTTACAACAGACTGTACTTCATAGTCACTGGAAAATTTCGGGCCCCTTAGTGTTTTTTTTTAAATTGGGAAACAGAAAGTAGTCACTGGGTGCCAAGTCTGGACTGTACGGTGGATGCGGAATTTCCACGAAGCCGCAGCCCTTTAATGCAGCTTGAGCAATATTAGCCTTGTGCACTGGTGCATTGTCGTGAAGAAGCAAGATTTTTTTAATAACTTTCCTTGGCCGTTTTTCCCGGATCGCTTTTTTCAATTTTCGCAAAACTTCTGCGTAATATATGCCTGTGATTGTGGTTTTCGGTGCAATATAATCGATTATCAAAATTCCTTCAGCATCCCAAAAAACTGTTGCCACAACCTTACCAGCAGACGGTTGAGTTTTGAATTTCTTTGGTGGTGGTTCACTACGTTTAATCCATTGCATCGATTCTTGTTTGGATTCCGGATCCCAATGATAAAGCCATGTTTCATCGCCTGTTATTATGTTATCCAAGAAATTTTCTGGATCTTCTTTGTACATATCTAAAATCGCCTTTGAAGTTTGAACACGCATTTTTTTTGTTCTGCATTCAACAAACGGGGAACCCATCGCGCACTTGCTTTCGACATGTGAAGGTGGTCATGTAATATAGTATATGTGGTACCGTATGAAAGAGAAAGTCTCCACGCTAACCGCGGAACAGAAATACGCCGGTCCTCCAATACAATAGATTCGGCCAAAATTACGTTTTCATGGCTAATAGCATCTGCTGGCCGATCCGAGCGGTTGTCGTCTTCAAATGACTCCCGACCACTTTTGAATAATTTTACCCACCTTGTTACTGTGGCATATGATGGTGCAGATTCGCCGTAAACTTTTGATATATAGTTGAATATATAAATTGCATTTCGTCCATTTTTATAGAAAAATTTAATAAGGGCGCGATATTCAATTTCATTCATTTTAAGAAAAATTCAAAACACGTGTTACTAAATTGACAAAAACAAACGAAATGTAAAATTTACATCGAAATGTTCTTCTAGAAGTTTCATCGCGACAAAAAATGGTTTTGAAAAATATATTGTTGTCTCACTCACTCTTTTTTTTCATATGATATTGCAAGACTTTTTGATTTACCCTCGTATATGCATTATTTTTTTTTTGTATAAAAAATATGTAATTCTTAAAACCTTTTACTGCAATGTATGCAAAAATCATATATAAAGAGACAATTTTTCAAATAAAATAGATCAGTAGCAAAAACTATTCCAAGCATTAATCATTTATTCAGACCTCATCCGCGGTAATCTGACTAAATATAATCATTTGACCAAATCAAAGCAGATGCTTAATTTGTCTATGGTCTTTCGAACTGGATCTCGTCGTCAACGAGATCATCATACCAGTTAACAAGACACAGTAGCAGCTCTACCGTAACGCCATATATTGGAAGCAGTTCGTGCGCATAAACAACAAAGATTAAATGAGTAAATCATAACTAAGCGCACGTTTTTAACTATAACTCATCATGGCTCTCGAAATAGAGGAACTCATCAAACAACAAGATGTCATCGCCGACAAAATATCCGCCATAAGGCGGAACTATGGAAAGGACGGCGACCATCGCAAAAGTCGGAGTTATTTACAAGAGCGTATGGAAAAACTAAAGGAGCTGTATTCGAAATTGATATCAGCCGACGCAAAATCATCAAGACGTCGTCACTAAGCGATAACCAGCCCTATCTTAAAGAAAGGAAGCAGGTAGCAGAAAATTACGAAGTTCTGCTGGCTGAATTACAACAATGATTAAAGTCGCTATCTGATCAATCACAATCGTCATCTTCTAATGACAACAATAACGAGAAAAATGAGTCGGAGCCACCTCGTAGTGAATCGATCGAGCAGCATGACAACCCGCTGTTCAAAAAACAAGATGTACTCATGCGCCAATTATACCAACATATACATCAAATCGAGTACAAATTGGATAACGAAGTTCGTCCAACCCGAATACTTACAGCTAAGCATCAACAAGCTGCAAAAACGGATGGACGAGATCGACCAGTTACATACGACGATCTTAATAGAAATAGACGAAAAAGATCGGGATATTAACGATTTCACCAAGGATTACTACGGTACCTTAACGGATAAGGTGGACGACACCATAGTGCGGCTTCAAAGGGGTCACAAGCAAAATACGGTCCCGCAAGAGGTACGCAGCATCAAACTACCAAATTTGGATATTCCAACATTCACCTCAGATTATGAAACCTGGAGAGCTCGTTCAACGATTTATTCACGGAGCTCATTCATATAAACAACGGAATCTCCGATACAGTCAAAATGACTAAAGTATTTAAAATCACACGGCCAGAAAAGTGCGGCTCAACTTATCAGTCATCTCACGAATGTAGGAGAAAATTATGACAAAGCTTCTGCAGGCGCAATTCGGAACATGCATGACAATGCAAAAGAAATGCTACACAACATCGAACGATTAAAATTAAGTTCTATATTCGAATCATTCGTGGCATTCATTCTGTCCAGAAAACTAGATGCAGAATCCATTCGCCTATATGAGTTAAACTTAGTCAACTCAAGGAGCTACCAACAATAACCGAATATTTCAACTTGGAAAGGAGATTCCAGTCTTTAGAAGCAATGGGTAGTGTTAAATCAACAGCATGGAAAACACAAGGCAATTCATCGGTTGTACAACCTTTAAAGCGAGTCAACGCTGCTACTGTTAATCCTGCTTGTTGGGTTCAATCTTGCTCCAAACGACACCCGCTCGACCAATGCAGCCAATTCGAAAAAATGACGACATTGGAGAGATCTAGCTTGGTGAACGCCTCGAATCTCTGTGTAAAATGCCTCGAACAACATAGTGGCTCATGCAAGGCAAACGAATGCATCGTATGTAAGGGACATCATCACACATTCCTGCATTGCAACGCAACAACGCGGCTTCTTCTTCGGTCAAACAATCTCTGCTGGTAAACCAACCGGCCTCAGTATTGTTGCCTACTGCAATAATTAAGGCGATTTCGAGTAACGGTCGGCCTTCACCTTAAGGGCTCTGATAGACGTGGGATCACAAGCCACATTAATCACCTCCAAGGCGGCTAACAAGCTTAACCTCGAAAGAAGAAAGATCAATGTCAACATTTCGGGTATTGGAGGAAACGTGGCCGGCACTTGCAGTCACCTTATGAGTCTAAAATTAGCACCGAGATTCGAAGGTGAATTCCTTCTAAACGTTGATGCGTTGATTTTTGAGAAACTACCTCAACGGCTTCCCGAAATCAGTGTCGACACAAATAACTGGAAACACTTGAAAAATCTTCAACCCGCCGACCCACATTACAATCAATCACAATCAATTGACATAGTGTTAGGCGCCGATTATTATCCTTTCATTGCAACCAATGGTCTAATAAAGGGTGAGCAACATCAACCAATAGCTCAAAACACTGAACTCGGTTGGATTATCATCGGTAGCCCCCGGGTCATCGAGAATCAGAAAATAACAACCATGATAATAACCAAGGCGATAGAAGAGCAACTTAAGTTACTCATTGAGAGTGACTCCATTCCAGAGGAAAGGAATCGTACGGTAGAAGAATTAAGAATAGAATAATTTTCTTAGAATAATCTTTTTAATTTACAACATAATCCGGATGGTAAATATACGGTAAAGATTCCCTTTAAATCGGATACTTCTACCTTGCGCGAATCCAAGAAAGCGGCGGTAGCCAGACTAATACAACTTGAAAGAAAATTTTAGAGGGATCCACCGTTTAAACAAATGTATCATCAGTTCATCCAGGAATACATCAAGCTCAAACATATGGAATTATTGCAACCAGAACAAGAAGAACTGGCAGTCAATCAGGGTTATTATATCCCACATCACGGAGTGCTAAAACAAGATAGCAGCACAACTAAACTCCGCGTGGTATTCGATGCCTCAGCAAAAACGTCAACCGGCGTATCATTGAACGATTTAATGATGACTGGTCCTAAGCTTCAGCAAGACCTCGGCGACATCTTACTTCGATGGCGGAAGCACAAGTTTGTCGTAACCGCCGACATTGAAAAAATGTATAGATAAGTATGGATACATAAAGATGATTGGGATTTTCAAAGAATTGTATGGAGAGATGACCCTAGAAAACCTTTTGCAGTTTACAGATTGAACACTGTAACCTATGGTACTACGGCAGCTAGTTTTTTAGCAGTAAGAGCTCTGTTACAACTAACACAAGAAAAACAAGACAACTACAATAGTTTCAAAGATTTTATCATCGGACTTTTACATAGATTATATGCTAACGGGAGCCGACACCTTAGAGGAAGCTATAGCAGCTGTGAATGAAGTAAGAACAACTACGGAGCAAGGTGGTCTCAATCTTCGCAAATGGGCATCCAACTCCAGGGACCTCCTGGAATGTATCCCAAGCAAATTCCATCGGACGGACAACTTATCAATTAAGTTGAATGATTGCGTCAAAACCTTGGGTATAGTATATCATTCCCTGGATGATGTATTTGAGTTTATTGTGTCAAATCTATATTTTTCAAATGGACAACAAACCAAGCGAGCGTTATTGTCGGACTCGTCCAAATTGTTTGACCCCATCGGATGGTTATCACCAATAACCACAAAATTAATAACGCAAGAAGCTTGGACTCTGGGCATTGGATGGGACGAAGAACTACCTCCCACATTGAACAACAAATGGATTCAATACAAAACAAAAATGTTAACAATGAAATATATGATGATTCCGCGTTGAATTGGCTCCACTAGGAAACCATTTATGGAATTACATGGGTTTGCTGATGCTTCAGAGTCAGCATATGCCGCAGCAATTTATTGCCGAAGCTCTGATGAAAGAGGCCTCAATGCAGCGTTACTACTTACAAAATTGATGAAACGCGTTCAAAGCGCCATGGACCTAGCGGAAATTAGAACTTACTGTTGGTCAGATTCGACCATCACCTTGGCTTGGATTCATGGGGATCCACGGAAATTCAAAACATGTGTAGCCAACCGAATATCTACAATAAGAAGCATTTTGCCCGAAACAATATGGGGCCCGTGAGTTCTGCTCAAAACCCAGCAGATTTGGCTACCAGGGGTACTACGCCATTAACCCTGGCCAAAAATAATTTGTGGTGGAGTGGACCAGAATTCTTGCAACTCGAAACAACGTACGATAGTTTTGATGCAGCCAACGCTGAAAGCATTGGAGGAGTATTACAACCAGAAGAATTAAAACATAAGACGATATCAGTTAATTTAGTTGCACCAAATGACAACGCGTTTAACAAAAATAAAGCGAATTGTAGCGTACTGTCATCGGTTCATTCAGCACAAATCGCACAAGGCCAGTTACAAAGAAACGCTATCTAGTCACGAACTTCCATATGCAGAATGGGCAATAGTCAATGTCATCCAGCACCAAGACTTTAATCGCGAAATCGAGTGTTGAGACTTTAACACCTTGAACCGGAAAAGCCGTCTGTTACCTCTGAATCCAGTAATTGACGTAAACGGCCTGACTACAAAACTCCGATCTACCAGTGGCCACACAAAGTCCCCTAATATTGACCCAGAACAACATAGTTACTTTACGGATCGCATGGGGTAAAACGTTGCATGGGGGCACCCAATTGACTTTAGCATATCTAAGGAACAAAAATTGGATTATAGATGGAAAAGGGGCTGTGCGCAAAGTAATTCAAAGATGCATTAAATGCTTCCGCCACAAGCAACACAATGCGAACCAACTTATGGGCGCTTTACCCGCTGCAAAGGTTCAGCCGCGAAGGGCATTCGCTAACACTAGCATCGATTATGCTGGTCCAATCCAACTAAGGACAACTGGAGGAAGGGGCTACAAGGCATCATTGAGATAGTGAGTTCATAAACAGCATATAAACGGTTCGTTTCAAGAAGAGGGTTGTGTTCTTGTGCACAAACATATACTCCAACAACGTAACCAACTTCGTAGAAGCTGATACGTTATAAAAAAAGAACTACAACAACGCCATGACAACACTACCAAATGACATAGCGACTATGTTGGCGACGGATGGAACCACTTTTCATTTAATCCCATCTCACACTCCCCACTTCGGGGGCATTTGGGAGGCAGGCGACAAATTAATCAAGTTTTACTGCAAGAGAACTATAATAGAGTCAACGCTGAGCTTCGAGGAATTACATACTGTCACGGCTCAGATTGAAGCATGTCTCAATTCGCGACCGTTGACACCACTGAGCAACAATCCTGAAGATTTAACAGCGTTAACAACCGATCACTTCTTAATTGCAAATTCTCTTAAGACACCACCTTGCGGAGACATTGAGTTTTTAGGTCTAAAGGCAAGGTGGCATTTGGTTGAGCAAATGGTAAGAAGCTTCTGGAAACGTTGGTCATCTGAGTATATTCATCAACTTCAAACCAGAACTAAATGGCAAACAAGGCAGCCGAACTTGCTGATCAACGACCTAGTATTATTGAAAGACGAACAATTGCCCGCCACACGCTGGAAAAACATTGGTAATAGAGTTTTGGGCAACTTCGTCGCAGCAAAATTATCGATATATAGCGAACAAATCTTTCATCAACATTCGAAAAAATAATTATAATAGGATTAATTAAATCATGTAGACTGAAGTGGCTATACGGCACGTCTTAACGAACACAAAACCGAACCGCTAAGCAGACTCTCGAGTCGGCACCTACGAAAGTGGATTCTTTTGGTAGACCTACCACCGTAGTGATAACAGATCACTTTAAAAGAAAACAAAATTGAGATAGCCTTACAGTAGTTTTTAATCCAGAAAATTTTAGAATAATTCAAATATCCGCTTAAAATACTTGCTGTAATTTTTCTAACATTTTCCGTCTTAAAAACTTTTAAGAAGCCACTCCAAATATTTTAATTTAAATGGTGTTAACTGTTATGATCTGCCCAATTCGTCCACTCTTAACAGGCACACGTTCGCACTTGCATTTATAAAAATGTTGACAATTACAATTGTGTAGCGTAAGTCATTTTCAACATTTAAAGACTACATTTTGAAAAATAAACCTAAGCTAATGGGGTAGAGTATTTTTGGTAATATTTAAACCCAATGTCTGCTTCTAATATACTGGGTTGGGGAAAAAGAAATCCATTATTTTTTCGCTAGATGGCTTTAGTGAAACTTTGTTTCAAAACTATAGACGCATTCTATACGTGGTAGTCGATTGTCAGAGAATTTAAGAGCAAATGAAAAAACGACTGGTTTATAAATAAAGTTTATAAATGAAACAGCAATGGACCAAATGCGGCCAGAACTAGCAAACAGACCTGGCACCAAGCGATTATTATCTGTTTTTGTCCATGGCAAACGCTCTTGGTGGTGTAAAAATGGCCTCAAGAGTGTGAAAGCTGGCTATCTCAGTTTTTTGCTAATAGGAATAAAGCGTTTAGGAAAGCAAACGTCTGTTGCCATGCTAAATAAAGCCCCGAAATAAACGTAAAATAAAGAATTTATTTGTACCCAACCGTAATGATTTTTTAGCGAAGATCTGTTTTTACACTTTTTTGTTATTTCATGCACCTACACTTTTTGTTAAACAGTTTACTTCGGTTAAGTTCATTGCTATACTTGATCGTTATTTCTTTGATAGATAATTAAAGCACTGTTATCCATTATAGGTTAATAAACGTATTTTATGTAGATTTAATAAGATTTCATTTGAAATTTAATTTAATTGTGTTGTACCTTATTCTTAAGCACTGATTCTATAGCAAATTATGGGTTCGACATAGAGAAAGCGTCAATAATGAGCTACAGAAGTTAAATATTAATTGGGTAGCATTGTTATAAATTAAACGTGGTTGGAAGTATGTAGGTGACAAACAAAGTCCATACATTTTGAAATGTTTATGTCTACCTATACAAAATGTTACCAAACCTTTAACAATATAATGTCAGTTTTAAGAATTCCTGGTAAACCTATGCTATATTCAATGCAGACAAAAGTAGTTTACATATAGTCAACATATTACTTAGAATTCAGTATAGGTTTACATAAACCGCACATAAAAAAAAGTCAGCAAAAAACATTCAAATGCCCTTGCCCTCGAATGTCAATGAACATAGAAAGAAAAATATTTGATTTTCGTTAACTTTACTTGCTTCGTTTTCCATTAAAGCATCCTATGTCCCCTCCCACCCCATATCACATCAAAAAATATCAATATTATTTTTCCTTTAGGAAAGTTATATATATTTTTTTTATGTACATTTCGTTTCGATGTAAAAACAACGAGAGCGGTAGCACAAAGCTCTACTCCGGTATACATAAATATACAATGTTGCAGTATGCAGGTTATTGCATTCGGTGATGATATAAGTCTCGATGAATTTCTATATGGAAATGAGCAAGGATTAATTTTGTGTCTGCATGTACCATTGTTCGTTTTGTTTATGGGGGGTCGATGCATTTGATCTTTTTTTTTTGTTGCCCGGGGCAAGTCCCAGGTCAAATGAAGGGTTATGATTTATTCCACGCTGTTTATATAAATTATAGCATCTGCGGTGTATGACTAATAATAATTTATTCCAGGCATAAATTATTTGTGTCATCGTCAATAAACCCTGTATACCTTGCACATACGATTTTCCAATTATCGCCAATGTTTAGCTCGGCATACATAATTACAGCATATTTACATACGTTGTATACAAACTTTTATGTAAATTTCTTCGTACTCTACTTAAGTATGGAATACATAATATATATATAAGATGATAAGTGTGACTAGGAATTGATTGTTTGTGTTTATATGGTTTTCGTTCAATAAATTTCTTTATTCTGGTGGCTTGCGGTTTTTTGTAGATTTAAAATGTCTTAAAATTTAATTTGCTTTTGTCGTGCGTATCGTAACAAAAATGGAAAGGGAATTTATCTTTTAAGATCTTATGTATAGCAGCGAACATGTATATAAAGTGAAATTATGAGTTGGGTTTATGTTGGATTTACTTGGCAAATCTTCATTTTAATTAATTTGGGTGGTTACGAATTTCATGTTGCCGCGAATTTCGCGATATTTTATTATTCGTGTACTTGCTTACTTCATTTTACAATACATATCTATATGTAACTGGTTTCTTTTGGTGTATAGAAAATTTTAAAATTAAACGATAAAGAAAGTTTAAGTGTTGCGTATACATGTACAACCAACTCTTTTCTTACACGGTATAGATACGTTCCACCGAAAACCGTGTAAAAAATTATATGGTGCTCATAGTAAAATCGAGGATGAGTTCCACAATTTAAAAAAAACGCCATGTAAGATGAAAAACTAACCACATTTAATGAGCATGAACCTATTGAAGACTTCAATTCGTTAATAACGTCCTCTTATGTTGGCTTTCTTTTTATTAAGAAATCTGTTATCAGGTGCTGGGTTTTTAGTTTTTCAAGTTCCTTATAGAGTTCCTGGTATCCAGCGGTACAACATGATATGCCTTTCTTGTAGCAAGTTTTAAACCCTCGTGGATTAAACCAACTGTTAGTTGATTAACTTATCATTATGTTCCTCATCATATTGTTTCTCAACGTCCCTTAAGCTAGCAGAACCCATACAGCAGAACATTAGAAGATAGTATGGATAATTATAGGCTAACAACAGGCTAATTTTTTTTAATGCGGTATTTAGCATTAAAAAAAATTAGGCTCCATTCCTTCCAACTACAACGCGGATTCTGCTAGCTTTAGAAAAAGTTAGCAGAGCCCATATCAAATAATGATTTAAAACAATTGGAAAATGAAAGGTTAATTTTAGGCTACTTGAATGCCCTATTTAATTTTTTTTTATTCTGCTTGATGTAGAAAACCCAAAATGATTTATCTTTTCAAAGCTAGCGGACCCCAAATCGAAAATCGGACAAAAATCAAAATTAGAACGCAAAACAAGTCAAATGCTCCATTAAAAAATGGTGGGGCTCCACCCATTTTTGGCCAAAGTTCAAGTGTTTTAATCTAAAGCTAGCAGAAAATCGGACCAAAACCGAAATTATGATTATGGGCTAATCAAATGCCTAATCAAACAATTTTGGGCTCCACCCGTTTTTGACCAAACTTCGAAAATTGAATCTAAAGCAATCAGCTTTAGATTAAATGTTCTGCTAGCTTTAGATTAAAAGACCTAAAGTTTGGTCAAAAATGGGTGGAGCCAAAAATTGTTTAATGGGGCATACGGTTAGGCCATAATGAGCCTAAAATTATTTGTTTGCCAATTGATCTTGTTTCGCGTTCTAATTTCGGTTTTGATCCGATTTTCTATTTGGATTCTGCTAGCTTTAGATTAAATTTTAAATCTTTAGAAGTTTAATCAAAAACGAATGGAGCCCAAAATTTTTTAATTGGGTATTTGATTAGCCCATATTGAGCCTAAAGTTATTTGTATGTCAATTGATCTTGTTTTGCGTTCTAATTTCGTTTTTTGTCCGATTTTCGATTTGGGCTCCACTATCTTTGAAATGATAAATCCTTTTGCGTTTTCTACATCAAGCAGAATACAAAAAAATTAAATAGGGCATTCAAGTAGCCTAAAATTAACCTTTCATTTTCCAATTGTTTTTAAATCATTATTTGATATGGGCTCTGCAAACTTTTTCTAAAGCTAGCAGAATCCGCGTTTTAGTTGGAAGGGATGGAGCCCAAAATTTTTTAATGTGGTATTTAATTAGCATATAATTATCCATACTATCTTGTAACGTTCTGCTGTATGGGTTCTGCTAGCTTAAGGGACGTGTTCTTCATTATTTTCATGAACCGATATAATTTCAATCAAATTATAATTGCGGGCGACTTTAACTTACCCGGTTTATATTGGAATGATGTCGGCGGTGTGTTCTTTTCATCCTCAACTGATGAGAAAGCATTGACTATCATCGATTACTTCCCTTCCATATCAACAATGCAGCTTACCCGTTTCAGAATGGCCAACTACGCTTCCTTCAATGAATTTCTCAGCACTGCCGTTTGGGTCTTTTTACAGCGTGGTGTGGATTTAAATGATACGGTACACAGATTCATTGAGCTTCTCGGGAGACGTATCGAGAGACATGTTCCGCGGGTTATCAATAATAAATCCGGCATCCGAGAGCTATGGTATAATACCGAGTTGATACTGCTCGACGAACGACGCAACAAGTTTCATTCCCTGTACAGGTTTTATGGCGTAAAATACTATCCCAATTTTGTCAACGCCCGCAATGAATTTAAGGCCCTTAATTGGTTCCTTTACAATAATTACGTAGTGCAAATCGAGCAGGTTTTGACATCTAATCCCAAAAAATTTTGAAACTTCATTAACAGTAAGAAAAGGGTATCTGGTTTTCCATCGAATATGTCGAATAAACCAGATCTCCACCGCCAGTCAGCCATCGACATTTGCAATTTGTTTCCCAAATTCTTTGCAGAATTCGTTTACAGATACCGGGTCTCCTACTACTTCCACCTCCATTGTATTTCTCTTTCTCTCTCTCTCTCTGGCACTATATCCCATCAAGGGATTTGGCCGCCTCAAATGAGGTTTCATAATCTTATTTTCATTTCTGATAATGCGTGATTAATTCATTGATCCTAAACCGGCCGTGAAATTTTTTCCTTGTTATCACCACCGGGAATCAAACCCGGGACCTCCGGTCGCTGGAGCAAGCATGCTTGCCACTTTGCCACCGGTGCGACAAAACCTACATTGTATTTGATCATTTAAAATTTACCGAACAGGAGGTTCTGGATCAACTGCTCCTTCTCGACTAAGGGGTCGACTAAGGGGGGTGTTATGACGGTCTTCCACCGATCCTATTCAAACGTTGTGCTGTAATGAATGGAAAATCTCATGTGTTCATCCAATTTTCAAGGCGGGTAATAGAAGTGAGGTAAGTTATTATCGTGGGATCGCCATCCCTCTCTGTCTCTGACTTATTTCTCCTTTTCAGCATGGATTTTATCCCGGTAGGTCAACCATGTCTAACTTGTCCACTTTTTGTGGTCATTTATTTGACAGTCTATGCTCCAAGCAGCAACTTGATGTTGTCTATATAGATTTCGCAAAGACTTTCGATGTGATTGATCACTCTACTCTTATTAGCAAGCTAGAGAGTCTCGATTTTCATCGAGAGACATGTCTTTCTCCCCATTATTTCGGGCGTCATGCAATGAGCCTCAGCGTAGTCATATCGGCAATCTGCTATTTTCATTATTTATTAACGACGATGTAAAAAGTGCGGATGACATGAAGATTTTCGCCCGGGTCTCTAGCGTGTTAGACTGCGAAATGTTACAAGATGACTTAAACCGCTTGTGCAGTTGGTCAATTAACAACATACTTCCTTTAAACGTGAGTAAATGCAAAACACTTTCTTCCATCCGTATCCGCTCGCCAGTTTTTGTGCAACGAAACAATTGATCGGTTCGTGTTCATTTAGGATCTTGGCGTGATCTTTGAATCTGATGCTACATTTACCAAACATGTTAACACCATTATTTCAAAGTCGTACATTACGCTTGGTTTCATTAAATGAAACTGCAGATTTTATTGACCCGTTATCTTTGACATCATTATACGTCTGTTTCGTTCGGTCTATTTTGGAGTATACATCTAGTGTTTGGTCACCCTCGTACCACTGTCATTTTGAGAGGATTGAGAGTATCCAGAAACAGTTTATTTTATTCGCGCTGGATGAAGCTTTATTCATCGAACGAGCGGTAATGAACTACGGTCTTTCTGATCCAATTCCGAGGGTATCGCGGGTGTTTAACAAGATCTATGAAGCGGTTGATTATCACTTGTCGAGAGATTCATTCATGAAAGCTTTATATTATTTTTTTAGTCGAGCTTATGTGCCGTAACTTTTTACCAATTGAATTGTTATATTTGAAAGTAGAATATAATTGGGGTAGAGAGTATAATAGAGTATAAAAGAGTATAATAGTACCTGAGTTTTAAGATGCATAAATTACCGAAAAATATTCGGAAGAGACAAGTTATTTCTTTAGAAACCAAAATAAAAATCTTAGACGTTCTAAAGAGAGGCGAAGTTCCCACATTTGTTGGCAAAACTTTTTCATTCAGTCAGTAAATTGGGGAACAAAACTCAGCTCCAAAACATCATCATACAGTCGAAATTCCCTGTTAGAGAAAAAGCACTTAGAATATACGAACGTCAGAGGAAATGGAGCCATCAACAAGTATTCAAGCAACTAAGAAACTGACATTTAATGCAAGTGATAGATGGCTGACAGGTTTCATAAAATGATACGCATTTCACAATATAAAAGTAAAAGGTGAAGTAGCGTCAAAGTACTAGAACTAGTACAAATAATTGAAGACGGCGGTTATACTCAGGACCAAATTTTTAATGCCGACGAAACGAAAATATTCTTACCTTCCAGAACATATATAACAAAAATTAGAAAAATCTACTGGTGATTTTAAAGCGTTCTCGTTCATTGGATGGCGAATAAAAAGGCATGGATGATGGCCGATTTATTCAAAAAATGTTTCTATGAATGCTGCGTTCCAGAAGTCAAGAAATATTAAGAACAAAAGGACTTTGAATTCAAAGCACTTTTACTCATCGATAATGCACCCTGCCATCCTGTGCTAGATCATTCAAATATCCAACTGTTATTTTTGCCGCCTAACATCACATCCTTTATTCAGCCATTGGATCAGGGTATAACAGCCACATTTAAAATGTGTTATATTAAGCCGAGCATTTAAATTTATTTTGGAGTTCAGTTGAGGAAACAAACATGACGGTCGTAGAAGCATGGAAAAATTATACAACAATGAATAGTATTTCAGATACCTCTTTTGCAATAAAACAACTTCGGACCTATACTCTTAATGCATGTTGGCGAAAAATTTGGCCAGAGTGTGCCAACAGATAAAATTCTGTAATACAAACATCAGTTATATGTTCCGAAATTGTAACTCTATCACACGCAATTGGTGGTGAAGGTTTTGAGAACATGGAACCCGCTGATATCGATGAATTGATGACTGAGAAACCTATGTGGATGAGGAGGATTTATTTATTTATTTATAAATGGTACCTACAGTGACTACGAGTTGCCTTATAAAATATTTTTTATATATATTTTTTAAAAACGTAGTCCTCGCTCTCGTTGGAAGATGATCTATCGGAATCATATACTTTAATGACTTCTCTCTTTAGAGCTTGTTTACTCAATTTTGCAACAGCTTCCAAATGTTCTACTACTCATGCCATGTATAAATTGGTCGACCGATTTTCATATAATTCTTTATAAACCTCCAAGCTGCATTTAATAAATGACCTGGTGGTCTTTGTAATATATGTCATCAATAATTTGTCCTGCGTAGGAAATTATCTTTCGATTGATGGTCTTACCATGTAGCAGTCTTCTACCACATATTATTCGAGTTCGATTAGGGCAATATATTAACAGTTGTATGAGGAATTTTTTTTCATAGCGGGGTAAACGCAAACGATTTGCTTTGGTTAAAACCGTGACCTTTAAGCCGTAGGTCATTATGGGTACTACTAGTTGCTTGTACATCTGTATTACGAGATCGGATGGTATACGATGTTCGAGTATGAACTTTGCCAACATTTGAACAACGTTGTTAGCCTGTCGACAGCGCGTTCGAATGGTTTCAGGACGATTGACATCAACTGTTGACATCAACTGTTAGTAGTGACGTAATATTGTGATTTAAAGGTCTTATGAGGACTTCAGTTTTGGTTTCGTTTATTTCAACACCAACAGAATTGAGCAACGCGATAAGTTCGGTCGTAATTGATGATAATGAGTTTAAATTAGTATCCACGATCAGAATAACATCAGCATACGCCAAAATTAATGGTATTTCTATACCCAGATCTTGATTTAATCGTAAATTAGGGACAATTTCTGAAAGAGTTTGCAAAACGGCATCGATAACTAAATTAAATAAGGTAGGTGAAAGCGGACAACCTTGTTTAACTCCTGAACCAAGATTAAAAGATTGAGTCCGTTGTTTATACCAAATAATTGATGTGTTTTCATGGAAACATGTTAGAATTATTCGGTTTATAAGATGATGTGGGACACCGATATGAAATAATATGATGCATGTCTGATTGAGATCAACTGTATCAAATGCCTGTTTCAGATCTAGAGATAAAATATATACAGTTTCTCCGGCCTTTATCAAGAATTCGTCGTAAGACAAACATATGATCGCCTGTTGAACGATTTCGAATAAATGCCGCTTGATACAAACCTATCTCTTTGTGAATTAATTCTAAACGGGTTAGTAAAAATTTAGTGTATAATCGATATCCTGTATCAGACAAAGTTATTCGTCTGTAATCCGACACTGTAGTTGGTCGTCGTTTTTTACACAAAGGAAATTGAATTGTTTCTATCCACTCAGGAGGAATATTATTTGTCAGTCAAACTTGTTGTATAACACATAATAATACTAAGGTTCCCTCTTCTGGTAAACATTGAAGTAGCTCAATAGATATCTGATCTAAGCCAGCTGCTATACCTCTTTTAATAGAAAATAGCACGGATTCTTCTCGGGTCGGCGGTGAACCTAAAGGCCAATGATCCGTTTCGTGTCTCATAGAGATAGAGGTACCTGTTCTATTTGCCAACACTTGTTCCCATGCAGAAAGGGGAATAAATAATCCAGTTGTTCTATTCGAATTCCGTCTATAGGAACGAATAAAACGATATGTTTGATGTAGCCGATTGAAAGGATTAACCTCATTTAAATTTAAAAAAATTGATGGCATTGTTCTGCTTTTGATTGATGGAATTGATCGCGAACGCGAGAGCGACAATTTCGTATCAGGTAATCGTTACGAGGCCTTCTTTTTAAAGCGGCCTTTAATGCAATTAGTGAAGCCTTTTGACCTGGAGACAAACTACTTCTCTTTGATAGAATAGAATTAGCTGAGGTTTTCATCGATTGTACCAAACCTCTCCAAACAATTTCGGCCGAATCTTTAATGCAAATATTCCCTTCTCTTATCAACCCGTTGTTGGTTGGACTGCTAATAACGGCAGAATGATTTTGTTTAATTATTTTTGGATCTTTCAATAACTCTAATCTCCAGTGCCCAGAATCTAAATTTTCGTATCCATCTTGAGGATCTACAGTTACATTAATTAGTTTCTGCTTATTATGGCGTTTCTTTTGTACATTGGCGAATACAAGTTTATAGTCGGAAATCGCTCTTTTAATCAATCTACCTTTTACTCTAACATTATATTTTTTAGATAGGGAACCTTTTGGATGTCTCACTTCTAACCGAGATTTTTCTGACCTAAACATTATGTGATCTAATTGAGAAACCGTGTTAGGTCCTTCCCAAGTTATACGACAAGATCTACGACCAAAAGTAGTACAAATTGAAAGCGAATTTTGCAGTGCAAGCTCTATTATTAAATCGCCAAGCTCATTTGTTTGCTGATGTAACAAATTGTCGCAAGTTGGACAAGTTGGATGTTGTAAATTGTAAAAAAAGGAAAAAAACTGTCAAAATATTTTTTTTTTTTGATATTTATACGATAGATGTACGTAAGTAATACAGTCGAGTGGTAGCTTGCGCATTTTATATTTACATATTTGAAAATTACACATTGAAATTATTTTGCTGCATTTTTCCGCCTTAGAGGATTTTTCGTGATATCGGGTTTCCGGTTTAGTTAATCTACATTAAATTACTTGATATTTGAATTTCTGAAACCTTATATTATATAGCGGATTAAGCGCAGCTGATCGAAGTGGCTAAGATAACTTTACTTTTCATTTATTATATGGATTTTATATTTTATTACATTTATGCAACAATGTAATAAAATGTTGTAGCACAGAAAGATTGTGTTTAAAACGTTCAAAGTCATTTTGTATAATCTTAAGTCATTTAGTTTTAGTTAACGACATATAGCTTGTGTCATAGAACGGTGTTTGCGATGTTTACTCAGATTGCGTTTAAACTTTACCAAGAGTGGATGCATGGATTTATTTAATACGAGACAACCAGGTTCTAATTCTAAACTATCATCATATGTAGAAATATGCTGTCGGATTGTTGACGTACAAAATTCTTTGGGTTAAAGGTGTTGGTCTGGACAGTAACGAAGTAAAAGTATGCAGAATGAGATGAAATGACCCCTGGATGCCAATTGAAATTATTATACTAGTCGTTTTAGACTGCGGACGATAAATACATAAGTATGATGAAATTTAGAGCATCCTATACCTATTCACAGCTAACACAAACTAATAAACTAACAAACTCTATTGAAAGGTGTGATATTTTAATTTTAATAACTAACCTATTATTTATTAACAAATTTATCAATGTAGATAGACAACAATTTTGCTGCGGTTATCGCCCTGGTTATTTCTGTGACTAACATCCTATCCCCACAAACTCTTTATGTCGAGGATGCAGGCAGGGCCTGGGCTCGCATAATTTTGGAATATAGTAAGATGCAAGTTTTTGATAATTTGCGTATATTCCAGGAATGTGCTATACGGGTTTTAAAATAATATTCTCTCATCTCAGAATATTATTCTTGTTGTATCCGTTCTCATAAATTGTACATACACATTTATCTCTGTTTCTGTTTGATTACACTGATCCCTCGGTTAACGAAGTCTCTTTTTAAGAAAATTCGATGTACGAATTTCATTTTTGTTATCGATTTGTGAATATTTGCTCCGTTCTTTCGCTAGGTGAGCTATTTTACATAAATTAGACAAATGTTCCTAAATTAAATTTGTTCCTTACTTGAGTCTTCTATAAATTGAATTTTTGCCTACAGTGACTACAATCGGCACATTTTATGTAAGACTGTAAAAATATGTAAAAACACTGTAAAGATTTTTTTTGGAATTCATGTTAGATCAAAAAATTCGTGTAATAAAAGTGTATTTGTTCGTCTCATTCTCTAAATAAAATCCGCGTTATCCGTATCCGATAATCGCGAATAGAAAAATTTAGATTTTAAATAATTTCTCATTACCGTTTGACATAGTTCGGTCTGAATATCATTTACAACGCGAATACAATTTCCATTTTCAGTGACGCAATCGTCTTAAGCTTATTATGGCATAATCCCTAATTTATACATAGTCGGCCATTTATTTTCGAAATTTTTATGGGCCCTGAGAATTCGCAATGGGGATCCTATTGAAAGGCTATAAAAAGTTTATTGTTATGCCCCGATAACGATCAACCCCGCAACAGTGGTATCGGCATCATTTTGAAAAGTAGGATCGTCGAATTCTTTCGACCAACGCTTAACTAAACCGAGTGCAGAGTTAGCTTTATTGATAATATGATCGATGTGTTGTCTAAAATTCAATTCACTGTCACAAATGACCCCAAAATCACTCTGGTAACGGCATTGTTGTTAATATTTATAATAGTTGCGAAAAATGAACTGTGCACGTTTTCGAGAGTAGGTGATTGTTTGACATTTACCCACGTTCAAATCAAGGTTGTTCTTTGCACATCATGTCATTTGTAAATCTTCTTGTCATCGGCGTATATAGATATCGATGAATTTTTAATTAAACATTCAACGTCGTTGATTGACAGAATGAAAAAAATTGGCCCCAGATGGCTGCCTTGAGGCACTCCAAATGTTGCTGAGAAATGGGTTTATACTGATGACCTGAACAGTACATGGTATATACGGTCTTCAAGATAAGAGCCCATCCAACGGAGAATTAGGCGAGGAAAGTCAAGGGCCCTAAGCTTAAACAAAATAACATCAAGATAAATCCCGTCAAATGCTCTACTAAAATTGGTTAAGATAACATTAATCTCATTCCCTGCCTCTGGTTTGTGGTCGTGGACCGTGCTTTGAACAAACCATGCTGATTGTCAGAAAACAACGGTTTACAATGAAAGTACAGTGAAATTTAATATTATCAAACAGCTTAGGAATGTAAGATAATTTTGCAATCGGTCTTTAATTACAGAATTCTGACTTGCAGCCATTCTTATGAATCGGAACTATCAAAGAACTTTTCCAAATAGATGGAAAAAATTCAAGCGACTTTTGGAAAAGACGGCAGTCGGCGGCTGAGCAAGAATATCACTGTAGTTTTTTGAGACGATGGATAGTGGACCGTCACGACCGGATGAAAATTAATCTTTAAGTTTGGAAACCTTTTATACCACGGATTCATAATCGATTTGAATGGAAGTTAAGGTTGTTTGAATATACAGTTATTCATAACCTTCATTGGGTTCAAAATCGCTGTTTGTGAAAGCCAGACTGAAGAAGTTAGCAAAATAATTTGTTATGACTTTAGGATCATTAGACTTGATTGGGATCATTATGATCCTTACACGTCAAAGTGGAAGGGGATGGGAATGGTAATAAATTGATGTGCAGTGCAATAAGAACCCCTCTACCTGTTAAATTTGTGTCTGGACAATAAAAACCTCGTTCAAATTGGTCTCAGTGAGGGCAAACATATCAAATGGAAGCCTTTGAATTGCTAAAAAGACGTCGTGATATTTAATTCTGTCCCCTTACGTGCTGGTAATAGAGGGGCAAGTGTTTAAGTTTTTTGGTACTGCCATGTTATTATTATTGAGCCATGACTCTGGTAAAAGTAATAGATCAAATACAGATTCAGGAATCGTTAATTTAAATGACGCAACTTGTCCATTGATTGAGGCGGGATATGTTTTTATATTTGACATTTTGTCCTTGGATGTTGTGCCGATTTAATTTAAAATTAAAGTGTGATATAACATCGGCGTTAGTTGTATTAAGGATGCATGGAAGATTAACATTGCTGCTGTGTTGAGAGTTGCTGGAGTTGGTATTAATATTAGCAGGAATTATTTCAGATGAAGGGGTTAGGCTGTTATTTAAATGATTGATATATGTGGCAGGAAAAAGTTCCTGATAAAGACTCAGAATATTAGCGCGATCTGTAATAAAAGCTGGTTTGTGAATTAAGATCATGGCAAACATCACGGGTAGTTTTAAATTCCTTCTCAAGTCAGACAGTTAGCGAGTTATCAATGGTTTTACTTTTATAAACTCAAAATTAATTCAGTATTCGAAGTAAGTAGTTTATTGATGAGCATATTGTTATTAATGTTGTCAGTTGTAAGTAGATTGTTGTGTTGGATGTTGGTTAGGTTGATCTTAATACCGGAAACAACTGATTCAATCTTATTATTTAGTACCGCTTCATTAATGATCGATTCGAAATTGTCGATAAACTTACTAATTTTCGCGAAATATTTTTCGTTGCCGAAATTGGAAAGCGCGATTCATTTGGTATAAGCGGCAATGCAATCTTCGGTATGATCAAGGAAGAAGACATTTCGTCAAAATTGTTGCATAACAAATTTAACATCATCTCCAAATTAAACATTCGATTACATTTTTCGTTAAACCCTGTTTTATATTCATCAATACGGGATTACTAACCCCCGCAGAATTAAATATCACACTCTGTTATAAGCGTCACGTAAGATGAGAGGCCGATTTTTTTATTTTCTCGTTTTTTATTTTAATTGTATTATTTAATAGATCTCTTTAAGACTATCTCTGGCCTGGAGGTTCCCCATTTCAGTCTATTTTCTATAGTCTTCTGCTCGCTTTTATTATGATTTCCTTATACTAAATATGAAACAGACCAGCATCACAGAAAGTCAGCTTCTTTTGAGTTAAGGAAGTTGCTTTCTGCGTCGCAAACAGATACTTGCATAACTCAGGAAATTCTCCTTCTTCATGGTGTTGTTTCTGGATTGAATACCAACTGTGATAAAATTATATACATGAACTCTGCCAAAAAATAGCAGATCCTGCATTTTTATATCTAATAGTTTCAGTCTTTCTCATTCATGATTGTAGTTCTGCAGATCTAACGATAGTAAATTTCAGTATTGAGTACATATCTACCATATGACCTGCCGACCCTCCACTCAAGTAAATTGGAGTAAAAATAAGAAAATTCCTCTTGTGGTTGGATGTGAAGCTAATCTTCACCACTCCATTTGGAAGAGTTCCAATACTAATAGTAGGAGTACTTTTTTATTTAACTTTTTAGGCTCCTCCGAGCTTGAAATTTTTAACTGTGGCTGTGAACCAACGTTTGTCAATTCCGAAGTTATTGTTTTTATGCCGTACCGCAATAGAAAATTGACAAATTGTGAAATTTTCTCTACCTCACTACCGGATATCTGGCATCTTATCATCCTGTTTTCTTATTACCAATAATGTGCGAAAAACTCCTTTTTGTTGCTCTGCTTTAAAAAGGTTAAGATAAACTGTCAGGAAATTAAAAACATTGCAGGGAGAACGAACCATCAGTAACGATGCAAAACGCTTGCAAAAGAAGTTTGAGATCTGATCACAGATATTTTTGGATTAAATTCTATGAGAAAATCATGCTCTATAAAAGCTTGGCTAAGAATGGTAAATACCAACTTGATTCTCTCCGACACCTAATGGTGGGTTTACTCTCGGTTTGTTTTTCTGGGAGCGCCACCGTTGGAGCAGGAGCAGAGTCGTATATCCAAAGCTGGTAAGTCTGACTACACTGATCCGATGAGTTTTCGTCCAATCAGTCTATCATGAAACTGTTAGAAAGAATAGTTAACATTTATTAAGGATCATTTTCGTGTTTGACTGCCCTCAGTAGTATGCAGATTGTTATCAGAGTGGACAAGTCTTGTAAAACGGCGTTTCATGAACTTGTTTCTAGAATTGAAAGTGCAGTCGGTAATCAAGGCTTTTCATAAGTACCTTACTGGACATCGCGCGAATGTTTGATAGTACTTTTTTTGCCGCTATCAGTCATACCTGATTGTAAATTAAATTGAATCTCGCTTAGTTGAGTTTGAACTGGATGATTTCTCTGTTTCTATTAAAACTGCCAATGGTTGTCTGCAGGGGGATGTGTGTACTATCACCCTTGTTGTGCCTTTTGGTTATTGGTGATCTTCTGGTTAAACTTCAAATATCCGGATTTATCGCACAGGGCTATGCGGATGACCTAGTTCTGATGGTTGTAGGAAAGCACTTAGCCGTATTATCTGAATTGATGCAACAAGCTTTCATCACGCATTGTAGATGATTGTTGGGTCGGAAAAGCGTTCATGAAAATTCATCTAAAACCGATTTAGTAGTTTTCACTTGGCGTAGAAATTTTGGAGGCGCTATCATTTCCACTCTATTCGTGTGAAGCATCTTGCATCTTGGAAAGGAAACCTCGATTATAAACTTTATAAAGCTACCTCCATTTTCTGGCAATGTCGCAGGGCCGTTGATAAATCGAGGCGATTATCCCCAAAAATGTTATAAGTATTTTATATAAAAATCATTTTTTGTGCCGTTGCTAACTTAAGCGACTGCCGTGTGATGGCCAGTAGTTGTATTTAAAGGGCGATTACTGGTGCCTTTGCCTCGACTCTACTTATTGCAATGGAGTCCATTCTTTACCTTCCTCAGCAGCAGTCCTGCATTTTAAGTTCATTGTGTTATACGGCTTACCCGAAGTTAATATGATTAGCGATAGCCTTATCCCAGACTTTAACTTCTCAACTTTTTTTTCCACAATCTTTTCGTCTAGAGATTTGTGAATGTCTCAGATTTGAATTTAATTCGATATAAAATTCAACTTACAAGCTACTTCAATCCAGAAGATCACCTATTCGATTAAAGTTCTGACAAAAGTTGGCAGCATAAGTTCATAAATTGCTTACTTATTTATCTCTGACGCAATTTGGTTTAAGCGGAAATTTAAATAAGCAAAATTGTCATGTATGGACCAATGAAAATCCTCAAAACATCCACCCAGTGAGGTTGCAGCAGAACGTGTGAATGTGGTGAGCAGTACCTACCAACTGTATAGTCGGCCCTTACGTTTCTGAAGAAAGCGATGCCATTGTAGTGAATGAAGAGCGTTATATAAACATGCTGGAACAATTTTTTTCCCATAATTACACCGACGATGATTACTTTTCCAAAATAAAACGTTTCAACAAGATGGAGCAGGGAATCACAAAATGGCGGCTCTGCTTGGAAAATTTATGAAGATATTGTAAATAAGAGGTGTATAAAACTGAGCCACGCAATGAAAAAGAGTTGAAAGTATCCAAAAGGGCCGTTATTTAAGCAACACCCCGGGCAACATTAACAGCGGCAATGCACAATGTTTTAATCAGATGCAAGGTTTGTATTAACCAAGGTGGAGGACATCTAAACAAATTAAAAATCCTTAACAGAAATATTCAAATTTGTTTTTGTAGCAGCAATCGTGCCCCATCCTGTATTATTATTCAATTCCCATTAGCGCTCGAGTACGTATTAGAGCTCGTACCTGGTTGACTCCATAACGTTAGCAATTTGGATTGCCTCACACGCCTTTTAAAAATCACACGTTGAGCCATGGTGTATTCAATAGGTTCGTAACAATTCTATTCTTCAAATCAAATCATCAAAATCGTAAATAAGGGGCAAAGTTCAAAACCACACAGCGGTAGAAAACAAGACCCGAATGTTATCTTAACCAAAGAAACTTTAAACACAGAATGCCTAATTTTTTTGTGGTCTAACACCTGAAATGCGAAACATTATTTTTTTGATACTAGAATACAAATATAACGCCACTATTCCTCTAATCTGTAATTGAATCTATCTAACAAAATTATTCTGACCTTGGATTAAAAGTCTGTAAACTGTAAAATTTGAGAAGCAAAACTAAATTGACGCATTGATCGGACACTCCGGTTCTCATAAAATCGGTTAAAATTCTCAATAAATATTTGTGCAATTTAAGGTATGTTAAGGACATTCGAAAAGTGATGTCAAAGAACTATCTGTCTCTTAATGGTTTTGGGATTTGAACCTTAGGGCATATACATAGGTATCTCCTTATCGAGGGTATTTTAAAAAATTAAAATAAACTATAGTTGTGTCGCTTGAATTAGTTACATTTGGCTCTTAATAAAATTATGTGGCATATCATTCGAAATGTCTTTGACCAAGGTTGACCTTGCTGGTTGTTGCCAGCATATTATTTAAAATAATAATATAACATAACTTTCAGAAAATCAACGAATAATCAGAATATGTTTGTGAGTCGTTTTGTGACAAATTTTTTAATAGAAATTTTCGATTTTCATTTATCGTTAATTTTGAGGGTTGGTACAATGATAATAATATTCTTAGAAAAGTTTTTCTACATATACACATATTTCCTAACAAGCAGTTTTAATTTTTCGCTTCATTGGGAAACCATGTTAGTCTGGTATGATTTTTACTGGAATGGGTTTATTTTCCTGAGTCATTTTATTATCAATTTTCTTACTGCAAAATTTATGATGTTTCCCAATTTCGCGTGAATTTTCCGAGTTTGTCAATTTTTAAAACGAAGTTCTTCTTACCTTGTAATATTTCAGCTCCAGCACTTTATACTTTTTATTCGATTTCTTAATTCGTTTTTCGAATTAGTTTTTTTCATGATCCACTTGGCATATGATGGAAAAAAATCGTTTAGTGTTGAAATCCATTATTCTTTTCGTAGTTAAATCCGTTGCGTGGTTTTCAATATTGTAATATTGTTGGTACATCATAAAACTGATCTTTGCTGGCAAGATCCAATGCATTTTTGACGTCCTCTTTAGAAGAAAAGGTTTTGCTGTCTAAAAAATTTTGTAGGGACCGGACAAGTAATAATCTGAAGGTACCAGATCTGGATAATATGGTGGGTGTGGTACTACATCACATACAAGCTACAATAGCTTTTGGCGTGTTACCAAACTTGTATGAGGTCTCGCATTATCTTTTTGGAACACTATACTTTTTCTATTGATCAATTCTGGCCTATTCTGTTTGAGTAAATCATTCAATTTGTCCAGTTGATGACAGTACACTTCAGAATTTATCGATGTACTGTCCGGTAGAGACTCAAAAACGGATCCCTTGAAATGCCACCCCCCCCCCCCCCCCCCCCAACAAACAGCATCACCTTTTTAATGAATATCGGCTTTCGAAGTGCTTTGCGCCGGTTCGCCGTCCCCAGAAATAATTCGCTTCAAAAATGGATCATTTCTTGATGTTTCAGAAGCAAATCAGAGACGCCAATGCGATGGGGCAAATTTATTCCTGTAAAAACATGTAAAACCCATATGGCAAGTTTTGAAACAAAACAAAAGGCGTTTTACGTGATCATAAACGGTTGAATTCGATAAATTTAATCTCTCAGTGATCTCACGAGTTGTTATTCGGCAGTTTATCAAAATTGCCAGAATCATATTTTGAAAACTAATTTTGACACTGACGTTCTGTCGTCAATACATCATCTTCATACACATCACACAACTTTTTTCTTGCTTGAACAGCATTTTTGCCTTTTCGATAATAAAAAAGTAAAATATGCCGATAATGCTGAGCTCTGCTACATCAGCTGTCAAAATATATAATAACAATTAAACTTGAAGATGGCTATGAAACTTTACATTTTATCCCTCTGTTGGGCAACAACAAAATTACTTTCCGAACAACCCAATAGATCTTTTGTAATCGAAAATCACGATCGATTTCTTCAAATTGGGGGTTTAGAGTGTTTAGAAGAGCCAAATTTAGCCAAGAACAGCCTTGAAGTACTACCAATCGATCGTACAATTTTCTAAATTTTTCAGGCATCTCCTGTAAACCAGCATGCGACGTATATAGTGGGATACTGCTAGGTCCAATCTAATAGAACACATTTGTTTTGTTCAAATTGAGTTACCAGACAGAGATAGATGAAATCCGAAACACGCCTTGCTTCGTATTTTAAAATTTATTGTGTCACTTAAAATGAAAAAATATTTTATAGTCACCTCATCTTGCTAAAAATTCTATAAATTCCTTAAAAATTTTAATAAAATGTGAGAAAATAAACTCAACCGAGTTAGCAAATAATGATCAAAATAATTTCCATTTTCAGTTAACAAATGAATTCATAGCCAGAATGAATGAATAATCAGGGTAAATTTCATAAACTCTGCACCAGATGTGCCTGTGACTTGATTTAAGTACCCTATAAAAATAAATTCCCCCAATTGAAATGTATAAAATCAGATTGGAGATCAAAATGATTCCAAAAACTAAATCAGTTTTAAGAATAAAGATTCCATATGGTTCATAAAGCAATTCAAGATTATAAAAGGCCCCAGAACTTCTCACACAAAAGACGAGAAACATCTGGTTCCTTAAACTATGTACATAATCAAGAATTGTTTACAATGATTTTCGTCCTTTTTATGATTACTTTACATAAAAAGCATAAATAATTTGCTCATCAATCCTGTACAGATGAAAATTCGTCGAAATGAAAAAGAAAAAATTGTGTTTTTTTTTTTATTTCATTCAAATTTTCATCATACACAAAATAAAGAAAATTTTCCAAAACAACATCCAAAAAAGGATATAAATTTTATTTTTTCTAGCTCTCAGAGACCATCAGACACACTCGGAGTATTTAGTAAAGAGAGAGCACCGAATCAAGAAAATTGCGACACAACCAACACAATACAAAATGGAACAACAACGACGATGTATAAAGGAGGAAAAATTGAGGAAAACCCAATGTTTTGTGTTTTTTTATTGATTTTTCCGATCTGATTTTGTTGTTGTTGTGTTTTTCTCCTATACCTCGCATAAGGAGATTTTTCTTTAGTTAGTCGACTGGCCGTATGTTGTCGATATATATCGCAGTCGTATTCTCGTATTGTTAAAATTTAATTAAATTTAGTAACAAGTAAAAATAATTACCATGGAAATTTTAGAAAATTATCCTTTTTGTTGTACCGCATGTATCCTTCTGTTTTTTGAACGTTTTTTTTGAACACATAAAAACAAACACCATATAATAATAATAAGGTATACACAAGCACAAAAAATAAAAAGCGCTTTTATCTAAATAATATACCTACAACAACACAATTTACAGTAATTGAGGTGTGCCAATCCTTTGATTCACTTTCATCTTCTCAAGCTTAAAATTTTAAGCATTTTTCTTTTGAAACAAAAACAAAATTATCTTCCCCCTTTGAAGCACAACACGCCACACAAAAAAAACACTTTTCACTTCGTAGATATTTATTCTTTTTTTGCTCTCTGCAAATTTTTCATTCAAAACCAAAAACAGAACCAATCTACATAAATAAATTCACATAACACAAAGGACGAAAAAGCACACATACACGGTGGTACGTAATGAAACTTATAACCGTATACTCCTTTACTGTGCTTTTTGCTATATAAATAACCGAATCGAATTTCGTTTTATGTATATTTTGTACGGTTTAAAACATAAAAACAACTTTTTAATTTATCATCACAAAAAAAAAAACTTTATAGAATTTTTTGTTCGTATTCTAGACAAAAAAAAACACTTTCAATACAAAAACTAACGTTAAGGTTTTTTGTTTGTTGTTTGCTTTCGTTCCTCGGTTTGTAATGATAACTTAACGAATAACTGCGCGATACTAAATTCAAAACTGGCTGGAGTAATTGCGTTACGACGATTACCATGATAGAGAAAAACAATCGAAAACGAACAATTTTTTTTTTATTTTTAAATTGAAAAAAGAGACAAGAATTCTCATGCGGAGAGGAGATATCGTGATAGAGAGAGGTCGATATAAAGAGTCAGGGTAGTGAACCATGTTTTACATGGTTTGAATTACCTAGATATTACACAAATGCGAATTTGAACGTGATCGATTCATCTTATTTACATAAAATGTAAATAAGTGAAATATCTATTAAAGAATCTGGATTCTGTTTCCAAAAAATACAATGTTACAACCAAAATTTGAGTTGTCTTGTCCGTTGTTTCGATGGATTTAACAATCACTGTGGAGGAAAATAATGCGATTTGCGCTCATAAATTTGCGATTAGTGTAGGCAGTGCTGCCACTTTGCTACAAATGTAGCACATATGCTACAATTTATGCATTTTAAAATTTTACTACCCACTCAACCGAATCTGCTACATTTTTAATGCCAAAAGTTTACGCAGTGATCTAATACATAATATTTCATATTACACGGGAAAATGCCTTATAATTATATAATTTAGCTAACTTCATTATGCTACTATTTCTTCTAACACTTGTTTCTCGCGCGATTTCTTTTGTTAAAAATTAAAAATTTAAATAAAGTTCGTGCCATTTTTAGTTTAAAAGTTTTCTAGTGTTATAACGAGTACTTTTAATTGTTTAAAAAATATGAAACGGTATTTTTAAACGATTGCAAAACCAAAGTAAGTGATTTAATATAATTTTACATTTGTATTTTTTTTTTTACATAGAAAACCCTTATTTACTTCGAATATGTAGTTTTATAGAAATTCCTGTTACTTGAATTTCTTAAAAAAAATGTAAATATTTTATATGCCCAAATTTAAGATTATTAAGCTTGGTGAAATTGAAAATATTTACTAAAGCGAGCTCCCTGCTCCACCAATATTTTAGTTAATAGGATGTGTTGAATTATAATTTCATCAAGTTTTTTAGTGTTTAGTGTTTTGTAGTGTACACTAATTCGATTGTGTAAATAAATTTGGTTCAGATTAGCTTGTTTTGTTTTATGTTTACAGAGCTGAATAAGTTTAATAATTATTGTTTTATTGACATTTAACTAAAAACAAAACTGTTTCAGGCCTACTGATTCGGAAAAAATCAATCAAACTAATCCCTTTTCTTCTGCACGCGTCACACCTTCAGATGATCGGTTAGTTTGAAACGAGATTTAGTTACATTATGATAATTTTAATATTTACATTTTCAATATTTTTAGAAATGATTTGGGATCAAATGGAGAGACAAATAGTTCTGATTCTGATTCCACTTTACCATAAACACAACGCAAACAATATAAGCAAAAATATAAAAGCGAATGGGAAATTTTACATCCATGGCTTAGGAAGGTGAACGACCAGGCCTTTTGTTCAATTTGTTTCAAAGTATTAGCCAATAATAAATCTCATTTTATACGACACGAAACAAAAAGCAAACGCATGCAAGAAAAATGGACATTCAGAGTACAACACCAAATATTGCACAAAGTATCCATTATGTGGGTAATCCGAACCGATATCGGAAAAGAGCAGCTGAGTTTGGTTGTGTAATGTACTGTGTTCAGTACGACCTCCCTTACTTTCAGATGGATTATATGCCAAAGTTATTGCAAACCACTTGTACAGATTCAGAAACAGCAAAGAAATTGAAACGCGGGCGAACAAAATCAGCGGCAATGTTGAATCAAATAATATTACCTTACTCTAAGCAACAAATTATGAACAAATTGTAAAAATGCAAATTTACGATAATGTTATATGAAACAACCGATGTGCCTACGGCGAAATGTTTGGTAATCGTAGCTCGGTATTTTGACACAGATAAAAATAAAGTTTTAGATTGCTTTTTGGGCTTAGAGGAATTAACGGCTTCGACGGCGCAAGAAATGTTTAATGTATCCGAATGAATTTTCTTGAATTCCAATATACCGATTGAAAATGTGATTGGTTTAGCTGTTGACAATGCGGGCCATTTAAATGGAGTAGTTTAAAAAATTTCAGAAATAAACAAAGATTTATTTTTTTTGCGTTGCACATGTCATTCATTGCATTTATGTGCATCAGCCGCTTGCAAAAAATTTCCAAATCAAATTGAAAAAAAAATATGTTCAACCACTTCGCCCACAGTGCAAAACGCATAGGAGCATTTCGGGAATTTCAGGATTATTTTAAAATCAAAAATCATCGAATTTCATCGAATCATCGACAGATGGATCCTCTAAATTATTATTTTAGCCTATATAATTACGAAGAGCTCATAGTTCAAACGCAGGCGAAATTAACGATTTCTTGATGGACCCTGTGAATAAATGTTATCTTTTATTCATGTCTTATGTTCTTAAATTAATAAATGACTTAAACATACTTTTCCAATCCGATACAACGCAAATTCACGTTCTTTACATTCAATTGCATACTCTATACATCGAAATTATTAAAAATTTTATAAAACCAGAACATTTGAACTTTAATGTCGGTACAAAAAATTCTGGCGCTGAAAATACCTAACGCTAACATCAATGCACTTTGGCATTAAATTTGAAAATTGTCCGTTATCAGAAAGTTTAGAGGAAGAACAAATTAGACCTCTTAAAAATAGACTAGTTTCGTATTACATTGAGCTTTGTGATCAAATTAAAAGCAGGTTTGATTTTAAAGATACAAAATTAAAGCTCCTTACATATATAAACGTAAATGAAATTGTAATGGGAAGCCTTTCTTTTACATTGCCATTGATAAATGAATTCCCATTTTATGAAGGGGAAATAGAAAAGCTAAATAATCAGTTTCGTAAGCTAATAGGTAATTGGAAATTGCGTCAAAAGTTTCGAGCGACGTTACAAAATTTTGGACAGAATTGAAACTATCAAAAGATGCCTTTGAAATACCAGTTTTTGAGGAGCTTTCATTTTATATGTTAATATTATGTTCTTCGCCCCACAGTACTGCTGCTGCGGAAAGAAAATTTTCAAAATTAAATTTAATAAAAACTAACACACGTAACAGTTTAAACACAAAAACTGTAGAAAACCTCATGTTTGCAAAAGAATTAATAAAACCAAATAAAATCTGTTGGGAAATGTGTGACGAGCCCGGTCTGTTTAAATTTTCTGAAAAATTGAAGTTTGTCGACGGAAAATACCAAATGGAACTCTGAAAAATTTGAGAAAATAAATTGTATATTAAGAAAATATTTTTTTGTACTTTTGTTGAATTATTTATGTTGTAAAAAAATCTTGATAAACATTATAGGTATTTAATTTTTTCTTAACTCAAAAATGTAATTTGTGAAAAGTGTTTGTTTTGTGAGAAAACTATTCTCAATAAAAACTTAAAAATAAAACTTGTTTTACTCATCGCAAGATTTACTACGAAACATGAGCGTTTATTACACTTTTTCCGCTAAATCTGCTACACATTTTATCTAGGGAAATGGCAGCCCTGGTGTAGACATCATCAGTCAAAAGACTTTATGCAATAAACAAAAAGTATTAAATATTATTTGTGTGGTTGGTCACTGCAGTCTGACGAGAAAACCAATTTTTCATTGAAAAATTATAATTCCCGTCAGTTCAAAACCAAATTTCTTCCCACCTTTTGTAAACTTTTAACCGTTACGGCTTCGGTAACCATACGTAACGTATTTTAGCAACGATATGTTTAAAAGAGTTGACAAACGAGAACATATCTTAAGTTCTTAACACAAGGCAACTTCATAGCAGTTCAAAATGATTATTATACTTACACTCAATAAACACATTTTTACTAGCACTTGCTTTTTTTATTTCACAAAAATTGAATTACGAATATTTTAATTAACAAATGTTTTCAAAAAATTCTAAAAATCGATCGATTTCGGCTTGTTAGGTAATCAACAGGAGAATCCACTGATATGTAAAAATTATTAGTCATATTATTAAGAGCGTGAGAATATAACAAGGCGGGATCCGTAACTGGTGAGAAATGGATTTCTCTCTGTTCATTAAAAATATTTTGGTTAACAAATATATTTTTTCAACCGTTTTTCTAGGCGAGAATGGTAGTCTACGAGTTGGAGGGTTATTACAAAATGTAACCACACCTAGTGATGTGGCATCCGACGATATTGCCAAGTTGTCGCTTAATTTTCGAAAAATTAAGAGTTAGTTGTTTATTTTGCTAGTATCACACTTCTATAAATAGAAAATTCACCTTCGAGAGCCTCAGTTGCCAAGCGCCATATCATGAAAGGATTTTGCTTGAAAGGTGGTCAAACATGATCAGAAAAAGACTCCGCAATATTAATACTGAAAAATTTCATAATTGCATTACATTAATGCGGTATATCTGAAAGCACACGGAAAGTAAATCGAAACTGTTTGGAGCTAACCCACTAATTCTAAATAAATGGTTAAATAAAATGAGAAACACAACTTATATTATGTTTTTAACATATTTCCGAGGGCCTAGTTGCTTCTGACCACGACTACGGTCGTGCAAATCGATCGGCCTCGCAACGAACAACATGCTATAGAAACTAGGAAAATATTCAGTTAAATGATAGTGTAACATATCCCTTTTCCGGCCAGACATTTTTTTTTTGCTTCAATTTAAGTTAACCATACACAAAATGTAAATAACCATAGTTTGTAATGGCGTTTTGTTTTTTTCATCATTCTCCTTCGTACACGATTTTAACGTACACAATTGTGATCGCGAGAAAAGGGATATACACAAAAAAATATTCATCCGTGTCTTTCAACCAGGCGGTGCTAGGTTGCGTGGTATTTATCACATTTAACAATAGATAGGGCAACACAATTTAGGCCGTTCCCAAATATAGGTGTAAACTCTACACGTGAGCAATTTCATGAACAACTCTTTATTATTTGTTCGCTGTTCACGAATTATAAAGAGGTATTCGCATATTTGACAACGAAAGCAACGTAGAAATTGCAAAAGGTGATGAAAATTTAATCGTAAGAAGATTGGGTGCAAAATTGGTTCGCTCATTATGAAATAAAAACAGCGTCGTGAGGAAGGGGAGAATCAGAAGACAATTCTATCTGCTATCAAATTCATTGCATCAGTGTTTTGGGATGTGTGTGTGGAAAAATTCATTGTTTCAAATAAAAAAACAACCAATCGCCCTTTATTATACGACTTGCAAGGTTTGGGAACTTCTCAAGTCAATGCATTCATACATCCACTATCATGCTGGCAATTTTTTATGTTCTCTTTGGTGTTCTGCTGTGAATAAAGCTCTGCTCCCAAACACCTTATCCACAGAATAACTACAGAAACGACATAAAGTTGATTTTGTATGGAAAAATATCTACTCTTTTTTTTTACCTTGACTCACTTGACTCATATTGAGCTATGACAGTATATTTCAACAAAAAACAGTTAATTAACATAAAATCATCACTGTAATTATAAATAGTCATATTTAAAAGTTATGGTTCCTATAAAAAATTTAAGGTAGGAAAAAAATTTCTTGAGCTACGCAATGTCTGATTTGGCTATATTTGTATTCTGTACCTTAACATTCAAGTTGCCTATTTTGCACTAAACACGTTAACTATAACAATACTTCAGTTACATTTTGCTTACCGCATACACTCATACAGCAATCCACTAATATCAAATTAAAAATAACTACGCTTGCATGTTCGTGTTGATCTTTTTCAACACTGCTTTTGTTTTAACAATTAAGCAATACAAATGCAGTACGTATAAATATAACCGTGTCATCACTTTTCCGCACAGTATGCGTTTTGCATGTTCGAATACTACTATGAAATTGTACAATACTTCTTACCTGTATTTACGGTTTTTGCTTTAATTTCTATAAAAAAACGTAAACAAAGATCAAATTGCTTCACGAGACTAGTGCTGTAGAAACCAAAATGCAGCCAAAAACCAAAACAAAAAATGCCAGATAAAAAGGGTAAACTTTAAAAAAAAAATGAAATTATGAAATAAAATTTTATAAATTTGGCTTAAAAATAGTTTGACACTGTAATTGGACAAGTTAGGATTATGCTATTGAAAAATCAAAAGAAATACTTAAATATTTTAAAAAATATAAATGATATTAAACTTGCAATGGAAAAAATCCCATGTAATCGAATTTTTTTACCATGGATAAGTATAATCGCGGTTGTCTCTCACTAACACTAACTCAACGATATTATTTTTATGTTGTCATGGCTATTTATACGTCAATAGAAAAATGAGTTCCCACAACAGAATTAGATTATCCCTTTTCTACCAGAGAATTTGTTTTGCTTCAATTTAAGTCCTACCCACACAAATGTGTATATATAAAATAACAGGTCTTCCGGATTTTAACGGATCTTACTTGAATCGGAGTTATGTTTGAAAAAAAAATATTATAATTTGATAACATAATTATATAACATAATAATTATCTAATTTTGATAACATATTAATTATTTTACTATTATTATAGTTTTATATGTAGTATTATTTTTCGGATGAAAACGAATTAAGATGAGTGCACAAATGTGTATGTTAGTTCAAAATTCATACAATTTTTGACATGATTCTTTTACCCACAATTGTGTGGGCAGGCAGGAAAAGGTTTATATAGAATGAATGTAAGCAGCTGCCAAGTGAGTTAAATTCGGGGGGTAAAAGAGAAAGCATATAAATCAAAAAAAAACTACACAAATTATGAAAAGAAAAGCGCGTAGTAATATGAACATAGTAAGCAAATAGTGATAAGAAAAATGCGACACTGGTAATATAAAACTTAAATTAAGAATAATTTTATCACAAATCACTTTATTCTTAACAAAATTTACATTTTACTTCATAAAAACACTTGGTAAACTTACTGATCGTTCTATACTTTTTTTTAGGTGTGTTTTGACACTTTTCACAAGAAACTTTATTTTAATTAGAAATTTTCAATGTTTATTACTAATGATGCACCACTACACTATGAACTACCCATTTTATTAGCATATTTAATCATTTTATTTAATAATTTCAAAATTTTTTAAGAGCGCAAAATTAAGTCGTCACTTCGTACAAAACAAAAGGTAGTTTAGTTGGTGTTTTCTTTGACATATGAGACCGCCATATGCATTTTTTATATAACCATCCTGCTCTGGCTTGTGGCAGGTGAAATAGAAAATGTTATATGTAAAACAATTTTACGTTCATAGTTCTATGGTTGCCATCACTAAAAAAATTTCGACCATTTAAATTCTAGTACTACCACCCGCTGTCAATAAATAAAGATACGTATTTAACAGTGTAATATCAAAATGTCAAAATAAAATATGACAAGTGAATAATCTTCCGTGCAATTCTGTGCCGAATAAAAGTCCTATAATTTTGTGAATTACTTTAATTTTATAGCGATAAGAAAATACACATGTAAGCCTCCGTTAATATTCTCCTGGTGAAAATATGAGTGCCTTAGAAGTGGATCGCAGTTCCAAAAAGCATGATGACCTTGAGCATTCACTAAGATGCGATAGCCGTAACATCAGTTCCGAAGTGATCGAACGGAATTTGCGAATAATTTCGAGTATTACGCTCGAACAACTCGATTTAATTGAACAAGATTTAGAAATGTACGAGAAGGTTTCGTTGTGCTTTTTATTGTACGGCCATGGATATGGTGAAGTGGCACTTCAAAAACTGCAAATCTCGATACAAATAGTGAACTCGTCGCGGAATGTCTACATGCTAGCTGATTGGGTACGGGCGATTTCGCGGAATCAATACATGATCGATAATTGGCGCGATTTACTCATCGAAGCACTGTGTATTTCGCAAATAAACCACGTACTTCTGAAATTAGGATTAGATTTGGATGAGTTAAATAGCCGCTTCTTCCCTACAAATCCAGATGTAAATCTGTTCGTGCATCCAGTACTAAAATGCCTTTATTTACTAAGCGAACAACTATTACCGAAAGATAGTGAGGTAATGATTGGCTGGATTGATCGTACCTATCTACATACTTCGGAATTTTTCTGTCCCTCTTTAATCGAACTACACATGTTGAGCTGGATTAATTATGCTGTACTCAAGATTGGGGATTGGAATTATGGACAGCCACTTAAAAATATGACTCGATTTTCGGATGCTCAAGCAATCGTCCGTTATTTAAACGAAAACAGAATGCTTTTGAATTTTAAAGCCTCACTCGAAGATGTCGTGCGACGAGTGAACTTTACGAAAAACAATTATATCACAATTGAGGAGAAGCTGAAAAAGGACAATGATCACAATTCAATTGCCTCGGGAACTTCAGAGTTAGCAGTACCCTTAAATAATTTGGATTTGACCAAAAGTAGTAGCACTTCAAAACTGGTTAGCTATGAGGTGAGAAAAGAGACTGCCGGGTTTATTCTAATAATAAACCAACGTGTTTTCCATCCGAACATCGAGAAGCCGAAGGAATCGCTTAATCGTCGGAATGGAACAGATTTTGATCGGGATCGCCTCGTGAAAACATTTTCTCGCCATGGGTATCGTGAACGTATTCGAGAGAATTTAACAGACGACGAGATTTTACAAGAAGTACGCCAAGTGGCTCGTGATTCATGTGACAAGGACTCTTTAATTGTGTGCATCTTATCGCACGGAAAATTGGGCACCATTTTCTCTTCGAATAATGTGCAAGTCCCAATAGAAAAAATTAAATTTGAGATGGCAACCGACGAGCTGAAGGATAAGCCCAAAATACTTATAATTCAGGCGTGCCAGGAGGCATCCGAAACTAGAGAAATACAACAGCATTTCGATACTACGAACTACAGACCTGAATATTTCCAAAATATGTTCACCTCTCATTCAACAATTGGTGGATTTGTGTCGTATAGAACTCGTGCCGAAGGCACATGGTTTATTCAGACTCTGTGCAAGGTTATAGAAGAGCACGGCCGTGATCATCATATCAGCGATATATTCACAATTTTGTTTCGAGAATTTGAAGAGAAAAAGGGACCAGCTGGTGAGCGTATGGTGCCGCACGTTTCTAAAACAATGTCTAAAAATTTTTACTTACCTTACTGAATTTCATTACTTGTGATATTTTTATGAAATAAATGTTACATGAATTTATTAAATATCTGCCTTTTATTGACGAATTTTGCTGAATCCAGCAAACCGTTTTTGTTACATTTTTTCGTAAGTGTAAAATAAGAGCAAAAGTAAAACTTGTTCCATGCCTTTTGAGATCTGCCATGCCTGTTGGCCGGGACTTAATGGATAAATCATTCATTATTATCAAAGTTATGAGGTTCACCGACTGGCGCATTTCGATACTATGTAATATACGGTGCAACGGCAATTTTGTTGTTGGTTTTCAGTGAACAGTCAAAAACTACTCTGCTTTTTGTTCTACCTGAGTAATTTTTCATACTCGCTAGTCGCTTCTTCATATTTTACTCTGAAATGAATGTCAGTGTGCAAAGTAAAAAGCAATTTATTACTCTACGAACACCGGATCTAATACCCTGGGCAAGCCTGCTTCCTCAAGTTGAATTAAAAAATAGACCCTTACACGGCTACTGCATTGCGTATATGATTATACAGCCAAGTCGAAGGCACATAAAAAATACGTTTTGTATGTAGGCTCAAGAAACTTTCACCGACCAAACGGCACAGTGATTGAAGTTTTGGCGCTTGTATCGGAAGGTGCCGGGTTCGAATCCCGATAGGGGCAAGATGCAAAAGGAAATTACATCAACAACATCATAGCGGGAAAGGTACATCATAACAGAAAATGGTAAAATTCTGAATGAAAACTACCTAAAAAATGAAAAGAAATTTAACAAAATTAAAGATAAACAAACGATGTTCACGTTTAGAAAAATGAAAAGGCGGATTCAGTGTTGCTTTCGTTCGTTCATTCCATCATTCAAACAATTTTTTCGATCAACCATCTCTTGTGAAAAAATGCACATCATTTTGAAGCAATATGATTGGTCGAAAAAAGTGTTGAATGAATGAATAAACAACGAGCGAAGGCAGAACAGTATTCGCCTAAAGGCATTGGACCAATCAACTCTTTGCAACTTGTTGTTGGTGTTTCTTTTAAAAATAATTTCTAATGAAAATCTGCAGATGTCACTCCAGTCGCTTATTGGGTTTTAAATATTGTATTTTTTTGCTTTTCTTATGGTGTTATGACACTGACGGCAATGGTTCATGACAATGGGTCATGTGATTAAAAATGAAAATAGAGTAGGACAAGTAATGTCAGCACAAATCACTTGAAAGAATGAGTGTATACAACATATAAACAAAAAATAAAAATAAATTCAGCAACAAATGATATAGCTTACTTTTGCAGCAGTTTAAATTCGATATATTTATTGCTACTTGCCTGGTTATCATACAATGGCTATATGCATGTCGATCGTGCATGATTTTGGTGCAATTCAGAACAACACAAACTTTTGAAGATGATAGTGAATGGAGCACATGAGTTTATAAATGACCTTACAAATTCCACATAAAACTTTTGGAGGAAACTATAAACTGCACCCTTGTTATAAATGAGCTTTGATGCTCAAAATGGGGTGTGCGGTTTTGAAAAATTGTATACTGTATAAAATAAATAAAAATAAAACAAAAAATATGGAAAAAATTCAAATAGATAATATTTTTCATCAATCAACAGATTTATGTTAGCCGTATGGTCAATTTTAATGTAAATTTTAATAAAATTCTGAAATCAAAATAAATAGTTTTTTAATTCCGTCAGCATCTCGTCCCCTAATTTCGGTTGTGACGTTTCACACACATACTTACACCAAATTGTTCCCCCAATTTTTATTTACACACATACATAAGCACAATTTTATTGTATCGAGTTTCGTCCAGTTTCGAATAATCGCGACACTTTTCATACAGGATCTTATTCTAATACCTGTGACAGACTATGGATTAATAAAACGCGATTAGTGATTTTTTCGAGTTAAGCGCTAGTGTGTCAAGTAGAAGATTAGATAATCTCGATTTGGTTTGAGGTTTAGTGACTAAACTGGTTTAGTCAACTAATCTTCCAACTTTTTTGAAGATTTATCATATTTATGAGATTAGTGGGACGGACTACAAGTAGCGCCATTACACGTCGGAGATTTTAACTGACATTTCATTGTTTGTGTGCATTTGATTCAAATAGTAGTAAAATTAAACAAAGAAAAAATATACTTGTGAATTGCAGTAACCCTGTTTATTCTAAAACTGAAAATGATAATTCTAAAACTGAAAATAATTAATTGAAATATTTATTGAATGAAATAAATAAATAATAAATTCAAATGATATGTCATTTGTTATAATATTACACTATATATTTGACATTTGCATCGCGATTAGCTAAACTGTAATATGTCAACGCAAGAGGATTTATGATCGATTAGCTAAACGAGTTTAACTAATCTCGTTTTGAAAATCCCTAGTCTGTCACAGGTATAAGTCGAAAGCAAAACTAGGTCAAACTCGAAACTAAATATAAGTTTTAACTTCGAAAAATGACAAAAAAGTCGAATTTTGTTATACCCCTTTCGAGTTCAATAAAAAAAATTTTTTTGGTTCAATTTACGTTCACCATACACAGATGTGTATATAAATAATGACAGGTTGTAATGTCTTCCGTATTTTAACGGATCTTAGTTAAATCGGAATTCTTTTTGAAAAAAGCATAATAATTTGTTAACAAATTAGTTATATAACATATAATTTATTTGTTCTTGATAACATATTAATTATTTTATCATTATTATAGTTACTGCGTTATTTTTGGGACGAAAACAAAATTAAGTGGTTTACACAAATGTGTTCATTGGTCTTCAATTACCACCTAATACTATATTTGACATTTTCGTTGGTCGTAATCGAAATTTGCATACACAATTGTGTATGCGGGTCAGGAAAGGGCTACTTGGGATATTGAAAACACATATGTATCTAACCCTGTTATTTTTAAATTGAAATTCGGTTCGTTGCCCTTTTTCGCACAATTTTAATTAATTTTACTAACAAATCTAGTACATTCTTAGACCATTTAAAACATCAATTTGGCAATCGGCGACCAAGACCAACTTCATTTGATTTATTTTTTTTTTAGTTGCCAAACTTTTTTTCGTGGGATAAGTTGAGTTGAGTAGACGTTTCGCGTATATTCTTGTTTGTGAAGACAAAAATAAAATTAAAGTTTTTAATAAATAGAGTTTAGTGAAAATGGTTGCGACCAAAGTGGAAAATAACACAAATTCGAATAACAGTAATATTAACCGTAAGAAAAGTGCAAATAAATCAGGTAACATGAAAAATAAAATGAAAAATCGTAATAAGCGTGTAGTGTGTAACATGAGAGCTGGGATAGGCGCCATGTTTAATTCAAGCCAAATGCTCGATAATCCGGGATATATGGATTTTAATGAGCCGGATATTTTGCGGACACCACCGATTGCACGGCCTCCGATTCCACCACCGGCCGTCCCATTGAATATCGTTAATAAACCGCCACAACACAATGGGCATCATAATCACAACAACAATGGGCATAACAACAATAAAAATCAACGATTGAATCGTCGACAACAGACACAACAGCGTCGTCGACAGGGTGGTTGGGGTGTACCACCTCCAAATATGCCGCCCGTACCACCGTTGCTAAATCAACGACCAATTCCACCGGGTGGAGGACCATTCCGCGGGCCAATGCCACCACCACGCATGCATCCTATGGGACCACCAATGCCACCGATGCGACCTCCAATGCCCCTTATGCCACCACCGTTGGCGATGAATGGGCGTTTTGGTCCACGTCCACCACTCCCTCCATTAATGGGTCGTCCACCAATTCCATTAGCACGCCCACCACTCGGTCTTGGGCCACTACCACCCCGACCTTTAATTCCCCGTACAAATGGTGCCCACCAAAATGGTATTGGTCCGGTTGGTGGCGGCCTTGGGCCAATGCGTCGCAATAAAAATCGGCGTAATAATCGCAATAAGAAAAATAAAAACCAAAATCAGAACAAGCCAAAAGCTCTACAGCAAAGCCGGACCCCCACAAATAAATCGCCCACAAAGTCAGGCACAACATACCCTTTAGATAAACCCTGGGTAAACGATGAAATACGGAGCGAGTACAAGAAACGAGAGGATCTCGAAAATAAACTAAAAGGCAATCGGAACGATGAACTTTTCGCGGAATTTAAAGTGCAGCGTGATAAATTTGTTAAAATGTATGAGGCGGCCCGTATCGAATTTATAGGAAAGCACCCAGAACAGGTATGTAAACCTAAATTTCATTATAAAATATTTTTTTTTTTGTGTTTTTATTTTGCAATCTCGAATCAAATCGGAAAATAAACAAAACGTGTCTTGTAATAACTCTTGCTGCCGAGATTATAAAACTCGAATTTATCGTACAATTTGTGGTGTGGTGTAATATTTACATAAAACGTTATAATATTGCGCGATATTAGGACACGAATTATTTACTCTGACGTAGCCAATTTTGATAAATTTATTTATTTGGCCGTGGATAGATGTATTGAGTGTAGATTTTATACGTGTGCGTCTTATTATATTGGAGATGAGCCAATTAACACGCGATTGCGGGGGTTTATAATGTTGGATATAAGGAAACTGGTTATCTTGATAATTTTTGATCAATAACATTTTTTTATTTGCGTAGACACGGTGGGTTTTTTCTGGTGATGAGTTTTTGATGATTGAAAATTTAAGTAGGCCAGTCGGGCATATCCAGAACATTGCTGGTGAGATTTGTATTATGTTTCTTTACAATTTCTTGCATGTCTATAAATTTACAATCCACATATACCCTGGTATATATATAACCAGCGAACTAGTCGAATAAAAATTCAAAATTTCAATACAAAATACGAATCATTTCCATAAGATTTAAAAATTGAATCAAATTGTATTATTTGTCGATTATTTTCGTGTTGTTTGTTTTCCAAACGGTTCTCTGGATTAATGCCCACGTTCCGGTCGTTTTAGTCTCGAGTATGTAATTTTGGGGTGTATGCCTACCATTCTTATATTATATCTTTTGAAACTAGTTCCCAGCGTCAATAACATGTCTCATTTTCAAAATTTTAAGTTTAATTCTACTCACAAAAATTAAAGATAATCATTCAATTGGCTCTATTTTGTTCCCTTGTTAAGTTCCCAAATATTAATAGTGTTGCCGGATAATTATTTTTGAAGTCTGTTAATTTATTTTCACTTTCTGACTTTCTTCCAACATACAGAGAATGTGTTTGAGTAAGGTTATACAAGACCATATCACACATAGCCGAATGTGGCAGAATTGACTTTTCTTTAAAGTAATTTTACTTTCTTTTACTTTGTAAAATAAGATAAATAATATGACGTCATTTTATGTCGTAGGTTCCAATTTTTGGCGAAATGATTCTTTTTTTGTATGATCTTTTATTCGTTAAACGTTAATCGGGGTGGAAATCAGAAAATGTCTACAATAATATTAATTAGTAAGAGTTAATTAATTATATTATTAAAATATGCAGTGAACATTTCGCTAAGCCCCTAAATGTCAAGTATTTTTTTTACATATATTACTGCCATCTATAGTTCAGAAAAGGAACTGTAGGCATAAATTAGATGACGTATCAAGCAGTACTGCCTGGTACTCCAGGTGCCAAGCAAGTGGTTTTTAGAAAAATCCATGCGTGCGTGTGTGATTTCGTGCAGACTAAATGTCTGTATCATCTCCAGCCCAGACGTATTGTCTGATCTCTATGAACCTTCAAACTTAAAGTTTTTTTCATAAAATGGTACACGGCGATTTTTGTACCCTGTACAGGCTAGACGGATTGATTGATCGAGATGAAATTTCATACTTTACCTTTCACCACAATTTGGGAGGTCCCAGTGATGTTTGGCCGAATCAATCCACCAGTACAGCTTCCATAGGAGTGTGCACACTGTGTCATAATTTCCCTCATAAATCATAATATAAATCAGTTTGGTTCTATATTCCGAGTTCTATCAAAATTGTTAATCAAGAGATTCAGTCATTTCACAACGATGATCATACCAAATCATCGGTTAAGAAATTAGCGTGTTCTCCTGATCCGAAACAATTGTGTTTTTGAAAATATAAAACAAGCAAATAAGGTTTTTCCTGAATTTATTTAACACAAACAACGCAGTACAAGAATGATTGGGATCAGCGCAGCAACCAGGTAGATGCCAGTCCATTGCAATTAAGAAATTTTGAATCTAATCCAAATTTAAATGGGCAATAGGAAAACGGTCAAAATTTGATAGTGAATTTAACGGATTTTGAATATCCTTTTGACAAAAAATTTTGTTCCTTATCTTAGGATTATCGCAAATATAGAGAGTACCATTTCCGATATAGATGAGACGGTACATAACGAAATTAAAAATAGATTAGTAAATATTTTAACAAATTTTAAGTCAAATAATTATATGGATAATAAATTTTTAAAACTTGGAGAAAGACAAATTCGAGATAGCATAAAACCAAATATTTTTTGAATGAATACCCCGAATTGTATGTGCTGAAGGCTGATAAGGATAACGTAACCGTACTTATGTACAAAATATATAGACAAAATTGAGTTACTGTTATCAGACAACAGCGCTTACGTCGGTATTCGGAAAGTTAAAATGTCGCCCATTCAAAGATTGGTTCTTGGATACGTTTTGGCGAAATCGACAGTGCAACAGGTTTACAATGGTAAGGCATTTCGTTTCTATGGCGTAAAAGTGCTCAAAATTTAAGTACCTAAGTTATTTTGGTTCTCCCTTGGTTAATTTATCAAAAGTTAAAATAAAAGTATTTAATTTATCCTATTGGGAATTAAGCCTTCATTTGAGGTGTGGTATAAAGCTTAAGTGTCTAGGAAAATTCTCAGTGCTTTGCCAAGTTGGCATTTGCGATGCTAGTTTTAGCATTTTAAATTTACAATAAATAAATCTTTTATTTTACATAAGGAGCAAGTTACTTCGAGGTCCTGATAACAAAAGATGTTTTCTGACCGTCTCTGATCGGGTATCATCGATGATATCTCAAGAAATATTCGTGCGATATAAAAAAAATCGCACATTATCTAATTTTAATTCGAATTTTATTTTTATGTACTCTGGTAGTAATTTTCATAATACATACTACTTTAGTTCAGAAATCGTTAATTTGGTGCTGACTTGTCGATGAATTGAAAGGTCTTCAAGAATGCTACAAAGTAGGCTGAAGCACTTTACTATTGAAGGCTTCGGTTGAGCCTGAAAGTGGGATCATTGTCATATAATCAACTGGAATGTCGTTTAAAGTTCTTGTAAGAAGCTAAGTTATAAACACATAGGAGAGAGCTAAGTTTTAAACACATAGGAACAGCATAAAAATAAAATGTAAGATGGAAGGAAACATCACTCCTCTCTCGGCATGCCAGTATGTCTCATCTAGCAGCAGTGTGTCTCTTCCAAAAGCCAAGGGACCTGGCTAGGATTTAAGAAACTAATCACAAATTAATCCGAAAATAAAGTGATTATGTACTTCAAAAATATGCGGCCAAATCTCCATGGAATGTAGCGCCAGTAAAATAATATAAAAATACAAATTTTATAAATCACTTGGGCATTAAAGAATATTACAAATTTAGCTGAAGTACCTTAATATACAAGACTAGCGTTGTGGCACTAGTGGTAAATACATTTTTTTTTTCATTTCGATATAATCCTGCGGCATATCAGTTGAAACTTCTTTTACCAAGCAACTTTATTTACCTTTACTTTAGTTCACATATTCAACGTTTTGGCGCTGGTGGTAAATTAATCGTGTACTGTAAAAATATTATGCCGGTGGTGCCAAAAAGATTGCGGCTGGTTTAATTTTCCTGAAATTTGTTGAAGAATCAAAAACTGTTTGAAAAATATTCCCCTTTTATTTCAACCCGGAAAATCATCGTGTAAATGCGGAACTTCACCAATGCTAAACAAATTTATCCAAAATCTTATGAGAAACAAATGATTTTTAGGAATTACCTACCTTTAAACTGTGTGTCTAAATTTTAGTAAAACCCGACCAAGCAATGGTTTGATAAGTATTATAGGGACTCTGCTCCTTTGAAAGCAACCGTCGAACGGTGGTTTGTGGAGTTTAAGGAAAAAGTTGCACAAACGGCCCCAAATGCAAAATAAAAAGTTTTCTTTCACCAACACAATACACTGTGTCTCAAGTCGTTGGTTGTGATGGCAAAATTCCATGAAATGAATTTTCCCATCCACCATATTCTCTGGATCTGGCTCTCAGCGACTACCACCTGTTCGCAGATCTCAAAAATGCCAAGGGGTTGGTAGTTTAGAGCAAAGGTTTGGTAGTTTGGTTTCGACCTAATGAAACATTGATTTCTAAAAATCAAAAATGTCGGTCACCTCATTAGACCGCAGTACTTACATACAAAATATAATCACAATACCTTATACCCTGGGGCGGAATCATGAAATACGGGCGGAAAATTTAAACGTTTTGTGAAATAATTTCATTCTCGATTAAATCTATAAATCTATTAAACTAAACCTTAAGAACAATAATTATTAAACTTTCATTTTTGGCCAATTTTGACGGTGCGTTTCTCTTTGTCTATTGAAATGTTTTGGAATAATTGATTTTTCCGATCGGATTTCATGATCTCAGCCCTGAACAGATTTGGTTGACTACCGAACAGAACTGGTTTAATAAAGTTCGGCCAAGTTCTCTAGGAAATAATATTCGGATCAGTTCGACACATCACATAAAATTGAAAAATCAACTATCAAATTCGAGTTTTTCCAGAAGGTACTTGATTGACTCTTGCTAAACCAATTTTACTATTCCGCATGGAATAACTGCCGCGGTCTGTCCTGGCCTTTATCGAATTGATTATGTTTCGCTGCGCATTTTGATCACTCCTTCGTAACCTCGAATTTTATTGTATTTGGTGGGGTAAACTCAAATCCCTCATCCTAATTTTCCAAAATGTTCGAATTATTATAACAATTTAGTTTGATTTAAATACATGCACTTAATCACAATAATCCCCATCAAATTCTTAATATCGATACAATCTTATTTTTCAACCGAAGAAGTCCTTCTTTGCTCTCCGTATCACAAAATGAACCATCAAGAGAAAATTGATCAATATTTTTTAATATGCATTACAATTCTTTTCGATGAATTGTTTTTCTTTCGCATATTTGATTTTTCGATGAATTGTTCAGTATAGAATTGTTGTTCCGTGTAAAATTGTTTGTAATACAATTATTCTTCTCTGAATTCATTTCTAACAATTGTTTGTCGCACATTTGTGATTGTGTTAAATCGTGTTGCGCATAATTTGCGGGTTTCCATGCGATTTCTATATGAAATATTGGGTTTTTGGAGCGACAATCAGCCACCAGCTTCACATTGAGGTATTTTATTATTGCAGTCTGATGGAACGCCCGAATTTTATGATTGAAAGAATTCCATAACTCATTAGGTCGAAACCAAACCACCAACGTCAAACCTCATTTCGATATAATTGGTTGGTTTTCTTTTAAGATTTTACGTTTCTTAGAGTGAATTTTAAAAACAATATTTTTACAAAATTTACATAATTGTATTTCACAAGATTGAATATTGTTTCGTAATTTTAATTCAAATAATCCTTACGAAATTTAAAATTAGAAAATTAGAATTTAAAACTTAATTTTTGAATGTTTGTTGTACCAACTTATTCTATACTCTCTCTCTCTCTAGCATTTACATCCCATGAAGGGATTTTGCCGCCCGCACTATGGTCCTCCATCCTTCTCGGTCCATCGCTCTCGTCCTCCAATTTCGACATCCTAATACGAGTAGGTCTTGTTCGACGTCGTCACGCCAGCGCAGTTGGGGTCTTCCTCTACGACGTACTCCGGCTGGTTGTTGATGGAACACTTTGTAAATCATTCGTTGTTGTGGAGACCTTGCAACGTGGCCAAGCCATCTCACTCGATTAGATTTAATGAAGCCGATAATATCGCTACCTCCGAGAAGTTGCTTTATTTCGTGGTTCATGCGAATCCGGTATTCATTGTTCGCAACTTTAATAGGACCAAAAATTGAACGGATGACCTTTCTTTCGAAGGTAGATAATAATCTACAGTCATTAGAGGTCATGGTCCAGCTCTCGCTTCCGAAAGTCAGCACAGGTCTTATAAGTGCTTTATAAAGTGCGAGCTTGCACGACTGCGATAGGTGTTTAGATCGCAATAATTTTGATTGGGCGTAGAAAACTCGTTGTCCGGCAGCGATTCGGGCTTTTATTTCTAAAAATTCTATACTGTTCCAAGTAAAGTAAGAATCTATCATCTGCCTGCATCATTTGTAATACTTTAAATTACATTTCATACGCTGTAGGTATTTTAATCGCAATGTGTATATAAAGCCGAATGATACAAAAAATGCTCTTAAATTTCTTGTGCTCTCTTTGCAACTCTAGGTCCTTCTCTTTTATGATCGAAATCATGAACCCTAAAAATTGTAGAAAGACACCGTTGAGACTTAACTAGATTGCTTGAAACATTCATAAACACTTAAGCGCTCGGCGAATTGTACAAAATTTTCCTCGCGAGCTATTTGGACAAAAAGCAATCCTGATCTACATATATCTAATTTACTTCAAAATAGTAACTGATTTCTATGTGTAAAACATGGTCCAGAAAACTTTAAAATATTTATTTCATAAAAGAGAGGAAAATTCCCTCTAATAGTCAAAAAATAGATTGTAAAACATGATTAGCATGAATGTTATTTAGCGGTGTTAATCTGGTAACACTGGAAATGAATTAACTTTTGTTAGTACACAGTATATTAAACTACATGTCTTAATACTATTCTATCATTATCCGAAAGCCGACCTGAAACCATTAGAGACCATTATTCCCTATCTCTAAGGTTACCGCACCAATTAGTGAGTGAAATAATCACTTACAACCAATCGTAGAAAATTTTAATTTTTGTTTATAAGACGTTTTGTTTATTTTCCTTGTAAAAAGCCTGCCCTAAGATGGTTCTAGCTTCTTCCTCCTTGTAATAAGCTTATCCAATTTATATAACAAAGCGCGCAGTCTCGCACACACACACATGATACCGCGAATTAAATAAAATAGTTTTCCGTTATCCTATTATAAAAATCTGTGTTCCATAATTTAATTAATTTATTATTTTCGTTAATTTTTTTGCTTGATTCTCTACTCTTGAATAAATATTTTTGCAGGATGTTGAAAAAATCATGACTGAGTCGGACAAATCAGAAACACAAACAAATAATAATAAAAATAAAACAAAAACTAGTAGTAGTACTATTGCCACAACTACTACGCCAAATAATAGTAAAACCAGTAATACAAATACAGCAGAATCTTAAATTATAAAAATTTAATTTTTTTTAAATTTAAGACGTTTAATTAATTTATTCAATTTTTTCAGTCAGATAAAACCCAATTTGCTCTTTATTTTTTCATTAATTAATTGTAATTTTATAAAATTATTATTTTTCTATTAAATTATATTCTTAAATATCTATACATATTTAAATTAATTAATATAAACTAAATATTAAACACAAAAAAATGATTAATTTTTTTTCTCAACATAAAAGTCATTTATTAATTTAATTAATAATATTTTATATATTTTTATTTACAAATTTAAAAAAGCATTGAAATTTTTTTGTGTATTAAATTAATTAATTACGTAATCATTTAATGAAATAAAATTTAATTTTTTTTTTATAATTAATTATTTGTTTGGGTGGACTTTGGAAAATATTATATTATAAAAATATAAATTAAATTTGAATTGATTAAAAATGATATATTAAAAAAATGTTTGTATTTTTAAAAAAGCATTTTCTAGTTAATTATTACTTAATTAATTAAAAATGTTTTTTTTTTGTATTTTCTATTGACGTTTTTTTTTCATAAACGTAAAAAATAATTAAAAATTATAAATGTTTGTCCTCAGTTTTTATTTTTTTTACAAAAAAATATATTTCTTAACTATCAATTTTTTAAAAATAATCAATTTGCAATACAAATATACAAGTAATATATAATATAAAATAATTATAATATAAAAAAAAAAAATATAAATATATATTTATAGAAAATAAGTAAATCTCATTTTTTTTAAATAAATTAATTTTCTTAATTATAATTTTTATAAATAATTTTATTTGATAACGAAAACTTCCTGCAAAATGTTTACACAAAAAACAACAAAAAAATTTATACATAAAATAATTAAATTTACGTAGGTACTTGCTAAATATTTATCATTTTTTTTTTGTTAATTTATTTGACAAAAACAGTATCCGTTGGCTTTTTTAATTTTTGGATATAAACCATTCATACACATAGCATATAAATATAATAATATATTCATCATCATGGTGAACCAAAAAAAAAAATTTTCCCCGGAAATTTATTTATATTTTTTTCAGAAGTTTTTCGCAAAACAAAAAATCGTTAGGTTTTCTATGTTCAGTATCAAATCATTTTTCTATTGCTTTTTGCCTTCGATTCGTAGACGTCCCAACACATTATTTATAGGTACTGAGTAAGTAGTTAAGAATTTTTCAGGCCAAATTCCAAACAGTGAACGGAAAACGGATACTACAGGTAAGCCTAATATTACGCAGGTCCTACATATTATAATGTTAGTTTACAATCATTCCAAATTTTATTTTTTTATGTAGTTTTTTTGCCAAAAAAAAAAAAAAATTAAACGTAATAATTACAAGTTACAAATTAATATTAGTCATTAATTATGATACCTATATACATGTAAATTAGAGATGTTGGACGGAAAATAAAAAATTTGTGTGTAATCATTTAGAGACAACCAACATTTAAATTTATTATATAAACTATTTTTGATAATGGTTTTCAATATATAAATAATACATACATATTTAGTTCTTTTTTTTTAATAAAAAATTAGTTGATGTCCTGTTTTGTTGGTGTTAATTTTTATTGTATAGTTGATTAATGCAAATAAAAATGAACATCTGAAAAGAGTTTAACAAAAAATTAAAATTTTAAAAATTAATTTTTTTATTTAAAAATTTGAGAATTCCAGTTTAATAGTAATGGAAGTAAGTATTTAGATAAGCATAGAAAATCGATAACCTCCAGGGCCCCTAATCTAATAGAGGCAAATCTACATAATGTTGCCATAAATATTATAATATATTTCTTAGATATATGTACATAAGAAAATGACTTTGAGCTTGCCACTAGAGATATATTGAAATCTACCAAATTTCGGGATTTGATCTGGGGCACTTCGCAGTAACAAGATTTTGTTTCAATTTCTCGAACTTGTATTTGCATTTATAAATAATTCAATAATTTAATTAATCATTGCCGGACAAGTGGTACGGTGGATAAAGCTGCGGCATTTGAACTAGGAGGTACTGGGTTTGCGAATTCAATCAGAGGCAGGAGAAAGAAAAGATAAAAAATCGGTGATGTCAATTAACCCAACTAATGACGATGTAATTGTGTAAGTGAAGAGAATAGGGGTGGTGTGTGCGTGAATGAAAAGCCGATTTTTATTATCTTTTTACTATCTTTTTCTATGATTATTTGCTTTTCTCGAACGATTTTTTAAAGTTTACATATTTTGTTTTCTAGGCGCAGTCTAGGTCATCCTCTGCGAAGTACGCCGACTGGTTGATGATGGGATATTTTTCTTGTTATTCATTGTGATGTGGATCGTTCATTGTAGCCCAGCCATCTAACTCGGTTAGATTTAATGAATTCGATAATGTCACAATCTCCCGCGACTCATACAACCTTAACTGAGCCATAAATATATCGAATAACCTTCCTTTCAAAAGTAAATAATTTTCTATAATCGTCAGTGGTCAAGGATCAAATAAGTGCGATGTTACACGATGCGAAAGATATTTTGATCGTAACAACCTTGACTCGTAGCCGTAGAAGACTCGTAGCCTTGAGGAACAGAATAAACTAATCTGTATCGATTTTATACTCGACGATATACTTGTTACTATACCACACATCAAGCAAAACGGGCAAGAGGAGGGTCAGCTATATTTATTAGGGTTAATATTAATCATCATGAAGAATTAAAAATAGAAAACGAATCCTTGCAAGTAACCACCGTGACGGTTAAATTTGGTCATCACAACACCTGTAATATATCTGCAATATTTTGACCCCCACGGTATAACCTAAAGAAAGAAGACTACATTAACTTGTTCCAGAAATTGGGAAGTGACTTCATTATCGGAGGTGACTAATAAAAAAAAAAAATACCTTCTGGGATTGAAGATTAACCTCGCCAAAAGACAAAGAATTACTTGCAGCTGGCCAATACTCAAACTGTGAATTTTACTCAGGAGGGAAACCAACGTACTGGCTACCTGATTCCAACAAAATCCCATACCCCTTAGATTTCTACAGATTGCTACATTTTAGAAAATTATGAAAGGCTAATATCTGATTATTCTTCTGTTATTATGACGGTTAGTGAAAATGTAATAGAAAAAGGAATTCATCGCAGCTCACAAACAAAAATTGGGAATCGTTTAAGCAGTTAGTAGAAGAAAAAAATAGAGCTTCAAGTGCAAATCAGAAGTGAAAATGAAATAGAAGAGGAACCAGGCTCCTTGATATCATACAATGGTCGGCTTGGGAATGCACCCCCAAATTATCATCCAGGAAAGGAAATTCCGTCACTTACCTAATAGAAGTAAGAGAACTACTTCAGAAAAAACGAAAAGCCCGAAAGAAATGGCAGCCAAACTTAAGGGACTCATAAAAGCAGTAAAAAATGAAACAAATGAAAAATAATTTTGTTCTCTAACTCCAACTAAAGATACCGACTATTCCCTCTAGAAAGTAACACAATGGTTAAAATTACCAAAAACGCAGAAAAAATGGCGTATCGGGCTCAATGAATCGAAATCCACGCATGGGCATTTTACTAATCTAAAAGTCAGCTACAAACCTATAAACGGTCAGCAGACTCCGTATGCAAATAAAGCTAAATATCTAGGGATGACCTTAGATATCAGGCTCAGATACAAAGAGCACCTTAAAAAGAAAAAGATGAACTTAATATCAAATATCGAAAAATGTATTGGCTGCTCGGGGAAAAATTCGGAATTGCCAACCGAAAATAAATTGGTATTATATCAACAGGTGCTAAAGCATGTATGGACTTACAGAATTCAGCTCTGGGGCTGTACAAAGAAAACTAACACCAAAATAATACGCACTTTTCAAAACAAAGTGCTACGTGGTATAGTTAACGCTCCGTGGTACATTAGAAATGGGGACCTTCATTTATCAACATGTAGTAAGAGCTTCGTGGTATGTTGGACACAGAAAACTTATCTGTTTCGTTGAAAAATTGTACTACTTAAGGGAATAAGAGGGACGCAGATTTGTTGATTTATACAAGTTCTAAACTCTTATAGCAATCTATCGTGCGAGGACCTGCTGATCGTGGGGATTGTCGCCATGTAAATTTAGTTGTGCGTTCTACAATATTCTACGAATTTGAGCAACGCAGATTGGGATGGATACTTCTGTTAAAAAGTCCGACGATTTCTCATGGCCAATAGTTTCTGGACTCTGTTGGTTAATTTTATGATGAAAAATGATCGCTGATCGTGGGAACCCCAGTTCTTTAGATAGATTTCGATACCATAGATGTTGCAGAGTTTGGACGCCGTTTGTGGATTTTAGGAGTACCATTGTCGTATCATCTGCGGAAACAGACGTCATAATTTACGAAGACGTTAGTAGGCATGAAATAAAAATTAAATATAACGTTGGGCCATAAACCACTTATGGTATTCCTACCAAAATGTTTTTCTCGCCCGATTTAGAGGTAATGTATTTGGCATAATATCGCAATTTGGCAAATACAACTTCATAAGTTGGTAAATTTCTGGCATTTTAAGATCAATTTTATGCAGCAGACCCTCGTGCCAAATTTTATCGTATGCTTGGCCATCATCCAAGAAGACGGCGGAGCAGTTTTTTTTTCTCTTTCGTATGTTGATTGTTGACCTTATTTCTGTAGTTACTCGGTGCCTTTGATCAATATTTCCGTGCTCGGCTCTGAATCCAAATGGATGATTAGAGATGATATTTCATAGTTTCCGTTTAATATTTTCGATAATTTTTTTTTTTTCGAATACTTTCGAGATCTATATGACGAGACTGGTAGGATCCTTGCCAGGCTTTGGGATCATTTTTATAATTGACTGTTTCCAGCACTCGGGGATATAGCCTATGTTTCATAAATTGAATTGAATACGAGTCAGTCGTTCAAAGGCACACTCAGACAGTTGTTTAAGCATTTCACGTGTAATTCGATCATACCCAGGGGCTTTCTTTAATTGCAAAAATCGAGAAAGTTTCAATCGACCTTAGAAAAGCGCAGAGCACCGACGAACGAGGTACAAAAGCACCTTAGTGAAGAAGGGATAAAGATATCAGCGATGACATTGCGACGAAGGCTATACGAAAAAAATTTGAAATGCAGGCGTTCAGCAAAGAAACCCAGACTCACGGTTGCAAAAAAAACTGTTTTTTTTAATTTAAAACAAAAAACACGTTTTATTTGTTTAAAACATGTTTTTTTTTGTTTAAAACAAACCAAATAAAATATGTTTAAAACATGTTTTAAACGTTGTTTTAAACATATTTTCATTACAAAGTAAGTTAATTTTTTGTCGATTTCCTTATAATTTCTCGATACAAAATAAAAGAGAACTAAAACAAACTATGTACAAGCACAGGTCTAAGCATGAAGCATGTTTAACCAAAGCCATGTTTACTACGGGTCTATTAGCTAAAACGATGACGTAACGCTATGTCGACGGTTTAAAAAAAATCGGTTTCTCTTAATCGATTGAAGTAGCAGCACGCTCATTTTCTTCGTAAGTTGCCTTAGACGTGGATTTTACTTTTTTCTTCTATTTTAATGTGCTCCATTTTCAACAAATAAACTCGATCATTTATTTATGGTGCTGTATTAAAAAAATAGTAAAAGAGAACTTGTCGACATAAAGTGATGTCATTAGCAAAAGACCAATGTTCACTGTCCCATAGTGGAAGATGGCTCTGGTTATATAATTATACAAAATAACAAAATACTAATACAATATACAGGAAACCCTCCAAAAAGACGAATAATTCGTTCCGTGTTATTTAAAACCGTGTTGTTCGAGACTACAAAAAATAAAATAAAAAAGACGTTACGTTTTATTTGTTATTTTTTGTTATGACATACAAAAAAATAAAATAGAATAAAGAAAATCGTGTTGTTTGAAACCGTGTAATTTGAGAAAATGGGTATCCATGTTCTTCGAAACCGTGTTCTTCGAATGCCGTGTTCTTGCAGGATTGCCTGTAATTTGTATTTTATTTATGTATGTAGTTATTTATATAGTATCAGGATCTGCATAAACCAATTTTGAATTAAATCGTTTTTCTCTATTTTCGTTTGTTTTACAGAATTCGTCGATCATACCAAGGATTACATAACTGTTCTTATATCAAGCCGTTTTCGTTTAATACCATTTTGAGAAGTCGTTTCTATCAATCGGCTTATTTTTTTTTTGTAATCCAATTTTTAGTTTATTCGTTATGTAATTATCTTGATCCTGAGCGGTGTTGATTACCATTTAAAAACAATAACTCGTAGTACAAAAACAGTATTTTGCATTAGTTCACTGAATTTGATGATAAAATCGAAGCATTTAGTTTAGTTCTAATACTTGTGTACCTGATGTCGATTTCTTTTGTCTGAATTTCCGATTAACTAAATTGATGGTTTGTTCATACCAGTTATTGATAGATGTCTATAAGGTTCATAACCAAAATATGCCTGGAATTTAGTTCTAAACTGAAAACTTAGTTGGGATTTGTCAGTTCTAGATTAGAAATACTTTAGAAATTAATAAATCTTAATTTATTTAGCAAATTTTAATTAAAAAACACTAGACTAGATTTGTTTAGTGCCTGCGAACGAGTGGTTTGAAGTAATAATCAATTTGATTGGCCGCAAATTGGGACCAGAAAATCGTTATTGACCCCGAACTTGATCAATTTTTGCAAATTTGAAATAAATGGACGAATTTGCACATTCACTGTATCGAGAATTGGCCAGTACCCAGAGATTTCCAAAGGACATGGTATATATGTGTACTTAGCTTACGACATCCTTAACAAATAAAAATTATCCCCATTTTATTACGATGAGGTAGACCCATTTGTTATTGACTCCGAACTTGATCAATTTTTGCAAATTTGAAATAAATGGACGAATTTGCACATTCACTGTATCGAGAATTGGCCAGTACCCAGAGATTTCCAAAGGACATGGTATATATGTGTACTTAGCTTACGACATCCTTAACAAATAAAAATTATCCCCATTTTATTACGATGAGGTAGACCCATTTGTTATTGACTCCGAACTTGATCAATTTTTGAGAATTTGGAATAAATGGACGAATTTGTACATTCACTGTATCGAGAATTGGCCAGTACCCAGAGATTTCCAAAGGACATGGTATATATGTGTACTTAGCTTACGACATCCTTAACAAATAAAAATTATCCCCATTTTATTACGATGAGGTAGACCCATTTGTTATTGACTCCGAACTTGATCAATTTTTGAGAATTTGGAATAAATGGACGAATTTGTACATTCACTGTATCGAGGATTGGCCAGTACCCTGAGATTTCCAACGGACATTGTATATATGTGTACTTAGCTTAAGACATTCTTAACAAATAAAAATTATCCCCATTTTATTACGATGAGGTAGACCCATTTGTTATTGACTCCGAACTTGATCAATTTTTGCAAATTTGAAATAAATGGACGAATTTGCACATTCACTGTATCGAGAATTGGCCAGTACCCAGAGATTTCCAAAGGACATGGTATATATGTGTACTTAGCTTACGACATCCTTAACAAATAAAAATTATCCCCATTTTATTACGATGAGGTAGACCCATTTGTTATTGACTCCGAACTTGATCAATTTTTGAGAATTTGGAATAAATGGACGAATTTGTACATTCACTGTATCGAGGATTGGCCAGTACCCAGAGATTTCCAACGGATATGGTATATATGTGTAGTTAGCTTAAGACATCCTTAACAAATAAAAGTTATCCCAATTTTATTACGATGAGGTAGACCCATTTGTTATTGACTCCGAACTTGATCAATTTTTGAGAATTTGGAATAAATGGACGAATTTGTACATTCACTGTATCGAGGATTGGCCAGTACCCAGAGATTTCCAACGGATATGGTATATATGTGTAGTTAGCTTAAGACATCCTTAACAAATAAAAGTTATCCCCATTTTATTGATAGATGTCTCTATAAGGTTGACCGCAAATTGGGACTAGAGAATCGGTGTCAGGCATACAGTATAAACGAAATACAAAAATTGTAAAAAGGATCTATCTGGTGTTTTGTTTTTGAAATCGGTGGAAGTTTCGATCGGAATATGGTTTGCTTCGGAATTCTCTATATTATTTGAATTTTCACTGGGTGTTTTGATTATTTTTTAAAACTTCTCTGTATATTTCTAAATTTTTCCCACTAATAAGGAAAAAACTCCCACTGCGGCGCGAATAATGCAGAGAATCCTAAAGCAAATTGTGTTCCGAATGAGAAATTTCCATAGAAGAGTGAGCCTCCTGGTTTAGTCGTTAAAATGAAAGAGCACCTGAAAAAATGCATTCAAATGTTTAAAACATACCGCTTTGTTTAAAACATGTTTAAAACATTCGTTTTAAACGTTTTGTTTAAAACATTGCAATCCTGCCCAGACTCACTGAAAAAATGCGAAAGAAACGTCTTATTTAGGCTAAACTTCATAAGCACTGGACAATAGACGACTGGAAGAAGGTAAATCGAATTTTGAAGCACTCATTTTCAAAAATTAAATAAAAAAGTCCGAAATTACAGTTTTTTTAAATTTATATTTCATATTTAGTGATAAATGCTGGCTAGAGGCCATTACATAATCGGCCCAGTACGTTAGAAGGAGACCAAGAAGAACTGCATAGTCAAGAGCATAAAACATCGACCATCAGTGATGATATTGAGCTGCATTAGTGGAGATGAACCTGGTCCAATTTCATCATATAGGAAAAGGAAACATATGAGAAAAGAACAATATAAAAAGGTGTTAACAGACGCATTATTTCCTGGGACATGACGTCGCTACCTCAAGGTCAATACTCTTACACTTTTATGCAAGATGGAGCTCCTTGCCATATCGCAAAATTAATAGAGAATGCCCTCCTTAACCAAAATATTGACATCCTCTCTTGGCCTGGCAATTATCCAAATTTAAACCCTATCGAGAATTGTTGCGCCTTACTTAAGTCCAACGTATATAAAACCCGCCATCTTACAGTGTCCACCCTAAAAAAATATTGAAAATATATAGAGAAATAGTGATAAAATTCGCAATATGATCAATAGTTGTATATGATGTACCATGCCATAAGCTGAGATTAAAAATAAAGGTAGTCTAACCAAATTTGAATTGTTTTCCAATTTATATGTACTGAAAATTATTTAATTTTAAACAATTAAAACATTTAAAAAAAATCTTGTTTTTATTTATATTTTGATAAGATACTGGAGTTTTACATTTTATTAATAGTGTTCATAATTCAATGAACAGGGACTGTAAGTTCTGCGGATCGTCTCCCTTCCTTCTGCAGTTGTTGCGGGTTGTTAACTAAAATAGTTGTCAAAAAATAGCTGGTGACCTTCTTTAAGTCTGTTTACCGTGAAATGTTTTACCATACTAGCTCCTAACACAGAAGCTGCACGATCATGCAATTTCATCAAACAAAACTTTTAATGGCCCCAGGGACGTATTTTATATAATTTAAAAGTCTGAGGTGAGATTTTTAACGCTTGGGGTGAAAGTATGGGATAACTTTAAGGCGGTGACATTAGGAGGTTTTCGGGATTTTATTTATTATGGCGTTTCAATACACATATCTGAATAACATCGTCGCTGACCGAAACGAATCCATTCACTTCTCTTCGTTAATTATATATAGACGCCGTATATATATAATTGGCCATTAATTTCCACAATCAAATTTGTTTCCAACTGTTGTTAATTTTGACAAACGTATATTTTACTGCTATCGTAAATTTCAGTCATCGCCTCATAAAATCCAAAAAATTTTATTTTAGTTTCGGCCGCTATAAAAGCGATATCTATATGTGATTGAGAAACCACTCTTACCTCAGCGCAAATCTACGCATCTGTTGAGAATTTGTGATTTGCTTAGTTCAAGTGGATTTCTGCAGACAGACAAATTGCAACTTTATCTGATCATTCAAATGAAATTAGTTCAAATCGTAAAAATCGAAATCAAAAATTTTCAAAATATACTTATAAAATTTTACGATATTTTTGATAAACAACAACCTTTCGTTTATATATAATTGAATCTTTAATAAGCGCATTTATCTTGATTCTTGAACCAATTAGCAGCTAAATTTATCGCACTGAAAACATTTCTCTAAAATAATTTTTTGTTATTTTATTACCTCAAAACCATTAAATGGTTATTTAAAATCTATTTAGTAAGGCGAGAAAAAATAAATAAGACGTCTCAAGTGCATGACGTAGAACACGCACCGCAACTTAAAAACTAATAGCACTGAAATTTGGAAAATGGTTATCATAAAAGTTATTGAAATGACAACCAACTAAAAATAAACTATATACGAGGGCAAATCAAAAAGTCTTGCAATATCATATGAAAAAAAAGAGTGAGTGAGACAGCAATATTTTTATTTTTCGACATAATCTCCTTTAAGGTTTATACATTTGTCACATCGATCAATTAACTTGCTTAAACCCTCTAAAAAAAAAGATTTCTTTTGCTCCATAAAATATTCATTTACAACAGACTGTACTTCATAGTCACTGGAAAATTTCCGGCCCCTTAGTGTTTTTTTCAAATTGGGAAACAGAGAGTAGTCAGTGGGTGCCAAGTCTGGACTGTACGGTGGATGCGGAAATTCCACGAAGCCGCAGTCCTTTATTGCAGCTTGAGCAATATTAGCCTTGTGCACTGGTGCATTGTCGTGAAGAAGCAAGATTTTTTTCCTAACTTTCCTCGGCCATTTTTCCCGGAACGCTTTTTTCTATTTTCGCAAAACCTCTGCGTAATATATGCCTATGATTGTGGCTTTTGGTGGCATATAATCGATTATCAAAATTCCTTCAACATCCCAAAAAATTGTTGCCAAAACCTTACCAGCAAACGGTTGAGTTTTGAATTTCTTTTGTGGTGGTTCACTACGTTTAATCCATTGCATCGATTCTTGTTTGGATTCCGGATCCCAGTGATAAAGCCATGTTTCACCGCCTGTTATTATGTTATCCAAGAAATTTTCTGGATCTTCTTTGTACATATCTAAAATCTCCTTTGAAGTTTGAACACGCATTTTTTTTGTTCTGCATTCAACAAACGGGGAACCCATCGCGCACTTACTTTCGACATGTGAAGGTGGTCATGTAATATAGTTTATGTGGTACCGTATGAAAGAGAAAGTCTCCACGCTAACCGCGGAACAGAAATAGGCCGGTCCTCCAATACAATAAATTCGGCCAAAATTACGTTTTCATGCCTAATAGCATCTGCTGGCTGACCCGAGCGGTTGTCGTCTTCTAATGACTCCCGGCCACTTTTAAATATATTTACCCACCTTGTTAATGTGGCATATGATGGTGCAGATTCGCCATAAACTTTTGATATATAGTTGAATATATAAATTGCATTTCGTCCATCTTTACAGAAAAATTTAATAACGACGCGATATTCAATTTCATTCATTTTAAGAAAAATTCAAAACACATGTTACTAAATTGACAAAAACAAACGAACTGTAAAATTTACATCGAAATGTTCTTCTAGAAGTTTCATCGCGACAAAAAATGGTTTTGAAAAATATATTGTTATCTCACTCACTCTTTTTTTTCATATGATATTGCAAGACTTTTTGATATACCCTCGTACATCAAAAAATATTTATTGTAAATTAATAAGACGATGGCGACAACGAAGAATAAGAAGATCGCAAACATACTCGCTGTGTACACGTAAGAATATTATCTTATGTATACAAATAAATTTTGTTAAAGACGTTTATTCTGTAGCAACGTCTGCGTTAAATACTGTTTTAAGTCAATAAAGAAAAACAAGTTTGATATGGGACAGCACATGACCAAATGTGTTGCTTCATTAGTGTCAGTATGTATTATGGCCTTTACTCTATTCCTATACTTTCATGCTTATTTCAATTGACATCTGAGTTTATCTCACCGGATGCTGTATAAAATTTTCGCTCTAAAATTTGATCCTTACCCGACATCATAATTAATTAGAATCGTACTCGTTTACAAACTTTATTTCCTAACACCTTTAATTTTTGCAGCAATTCACTTTATTCAATTTTACTCATTCCCGCTCACTAATTTACTGTTACTGTTCACTTTACTTTTCGCATTATTTACTTTTTACTATACGAAATTTGCATTGTTCACTACTGGTTAAATTACAACTGTTTCTGCAGCTCAAATTGCTCGCGCCTATATACTTGTCGGTCGCTGTTCGAGATTATTCTTTTTTTGCATCTGGCGATGTATGCGTTTTGTAATTGTAAATCACTTGCATGTAGTTGTATTCAAGAACACTCCACGTTATCAATTCCAATGTCTTAATGATTAACGCCGTTCTTAACTCCAGTTATTTTCCGTGATTTTCCATGATGACCGTCGCAGCCGTTTACAATTCCTTTCATTATCTACATATTGTCCTCCACAATTGGAATGCCATTCCTCAATCGAATTCCCAATCAACATCCGATAACATTGATCCGTGTTAAGCATAATAATCGCTTAATAAAATTATAGTCTTCATTCAACTGGCTTCAAACTCTCGAGCTTTAGGGTTAATAATTTTGGATGAACCTTTCCAATCTCGTGGTGCATTTTGAGATCTGTTTTTCCGCTTTCTGTAATTCAGCCACACTAAGGCACCTCGTACCAAATCAGGAAATCTACACTACTCGTTATACATTTCTTATTTATTTTTGGCATTCGTGCTGTTACTCTGTACTGTGGTTCGTTTTTTGTCCATTCATCGTAGTTGTTCAGTTATGTTATTCCTCGAATAGCTTGACAAAGCGATCGTTTCTCGGCTTTATAGAGGCTTTCCGCTATTGACCCATCATGCCCCTGATCCTTTCTCTGCCTCGTCGTAGCCCAGCACACATGCTTCTCAACTCCAATGCGTGCCACCTTTGCATGACTTGCAACGGCCTCAGCCAACTCTACTCCCGGACTCACCCTCAATATTCGTACTGGAATCTTCTGGTGTGCCATTTCGAAGGATCTTTGGTCCATTTGATAAGCCAATTTGTCCCTTCTTTTCTCTGGCCGTAAACTCTCTTTAAGCCACTATTCGAGCTAGAATCAAGTGGTTTATTGTCTCTGGACTTGATTGTTTCTTGAACCCTCTGTGGTTTTCTTTATTCCTGGTAATCAGGCTGAGGTGCAAAAGTTTAATTTCATCGTTGCGTACACTCTCGTATGTAGTGGCTTAATTTCCTGCATATCTGAAGCATCTTCTTTGTGTTTTAATGTCACCTGGCAGTTGGTGGATTCTAGGTAATTTTCTAGCCCCATACGGTTTGTTTTTTTGAAGTTGTATTTCATTGGTTGTAGGTGTTCCAAACTCGCTATTTTAGTTAAGTCAAATGCAATATCCAAAGATTTGTGTTTGATATCGTTTATGACAAAATGTAACACGGATTCTGAAATTGTTGCTGAAGACTAGGTCCAATAATCTATCACGATTATTTGCAATTGTGTTTGTTCAAATTATAACCAAGCATGGCGTCCACAAATAAAGATTCCACATCTGTTGTTATATTGCATGGTAAAATACAATTAAGTTTCGGGTCCAAATTCCAAGTTATATTTTGAAGATTAAGATCAACAAGCACATAAGAACTAAATCTGACGAGTTTGTTGTACTAATAACTTCATCAATATCGATGCAAGTTGCATAATGATCACTATTTGATTGAGGTGGTATATATGCTGCGTAGATGATTAGATTGGTTTGGATGATTTTGATTTTTACACCAATCTGTTCGACTCTCGATGGGACTAAAGTTACTGGAGCACTCCAGAGTTTAGAATGTTCTGCTAGTACGCCACAACCCGATTTCTTTGAGGTAGTTTCGAGGGACCGATCGCATCTGTAAACAACGTAATCATGGCCAAAAAACTCGCTGCTGATTATGCCGGGTTCTAATAATGTTTCACAAATTACAAAAATCAGGTAGTTTGATTTTAAAACGAATTTATAGAACTTAGATGCTTTTGATGCCGACTTTGTTTACGTTTTGATAGTAAATTGCACATTTTTCATAAACCAAACTTTTCTTAGGTTCTATGGGTTGATTTACCTTTTTAGTATTAGTATAGGCTCGAGCTTTCATTAAAAGTGAGTGTAGTCTATCATTAGCCACTGGTGAAAAATACTTAAATGACTACACCTACACTATCGAACAGCTCAAGTGGTTGAGAATTGATTCTAATACATATCACATTTGGTGAGGTTAATCCTTGTGCTTCGTGGATCGTCGTGATTTTACTGGATTCTGGTATCTTCAGCTGAGATATTAGTTCTTTATCAGCTTTGGTAAAAGTTAGATAGAATGCGTTATTCAACATTGTTTGAAATTTGTACGGTATTAATACTACTGATGTTAGGGTAGTATTCCGTTAGAGCAGCTGGGCATCTATACGTCATATTCAGGTATTCCGTCTTTGTTACGAATATGCTTGCATCAGAAAACTGCATGTTGGCATGATGTAATCTGTCACCCAGAAGATATATTTTGGAACATTTACTAAGGATAACCACGAGTCCTATATAACCAGCATGCATCTAGCATGAAATAAGAGTGCTTGCAGGATAGCTTCCATGTCCAAGGATGCCTTCCCTTGTTCAGGTTTAGTTTATTAATTTCAATTGAAAAAATCATAAAGTTATGAAAATAACATGTCACGAAAACATTTTTTTTGCAAGATTCGACTTTATTCATCAACAATCTTTGAAAAAAGTATTCAGGTGTGATACATTCTTTCCAACGTTTCTCTAATATTTTGATGCCCTTGAGAGTACGTAGAATGAAGAGGCAATTCGAAATTCAATGTTGTCATCGAAGCCAACGACTTGTGATACTTTGTGCACCTTTTTCTATTTGGGCCGTTTTTTCGCAATTTATTTTTTCGAACCCACCAATAATGTCATTTAATGTTCGCCGTTAATGGTATTTCCTTTCTCTTTATACTCGACGAATAAAATACCTCGCGCATCCCAAAATATGGAGGTAACGTTAGTGCGTGCCAGGAGATGTCGTATTTCCGTAAATTTTAATTACGCGCCCCTTCAGCGTTCAGGTGTATCGATGTATAAAGTCTGTTATATTAAGGTCAAACATATTTTCGGCTCATCGACGTTATCTAAAAACCGCATCGGCTCTAAATAATCCTCTTAAATATTATGACATATACTGGTGTTATCATAACGATATAGCTCACCAAATATTTTTGTTCAGGAAGTCAATATTTCTACTCTTCCAACACTTGCTCCACTTCATAGAAATGTTATCGCCACACTAAATATTATTCTCAAGTACAACGCATATTTATATTTACAACGTTATGGAAAATAGAAATAACAAATCAATTTTCCCAATAAATATTTTCAAACAGATTTTATTTAGTTTATTTATACAAGAACTAGATACGTTCGGCAAAGACAAATAATTTTGGCGCCTAAAATCTTTTATGAACCATGAGTAGCGAGCAAGTAAGAAAAAAAAATCGTTATATGTACGAAGCGATGATAAACTTAACCCACAATATAGACATGTACACAAATAAACAGAATGCTGAAGTGAAAATAATCGATAGATCTGAGATGTTGATGAGTTGGAATAAGAGATTCGGGAAAATACGCATGTATCACGACGCGTAAGAAAATGCGGTGATTAGCGTTTTTAGTGCAACTCAAGAAATCAATTAAGATTTTTTTTTTTCGTATATTTGCGAGATGTTAATGAGGTCAGAGACTCCTCGCACATGTGTATACGGAACATGCTGAATTCATTTTGGCACTGGTTCAATATAATTATGTTTATTGGTAATATTTGTGTATGAATAAATCAGTTCTCTATATATACTACTTCCATTATATAGTATTGATTGCCTGCCATCCATCAAACTGATTTGAACTAGATTTTTGCTATTTATTACGAAACCGCGTTACCTTTTTTATTTCGTTCCATCAAAGCGTATAAGGAAAAGGAAAGTTTTCGTTATTGTTTCCAATTTTCTTAGTACATATAAAACTAACATGATGGGATGAATGACTCACAAAAAACTATTCGCGTCATCTTAAAGCTTTCAGACCATATGACTACTTTTATCATTATTTTTCGGTTTTACTCAAAGTGCGTTGAAGATCTGATGCATTACCATATTATCACTCAGATCCTTTTTAAGGCGAGAACGAACGTGTCGACATCTTTTGAAATCCAAATCAAATTTGATGTTACGTTATATTGTTTTAGGTCGCAACCAAGTCAGAATCTCATCAATCGATAGATATCGATTGGTAATATTGACAGATGTCTGTTTATATAGGTCCAAAACCAATCACACCATTGTAAAGATGAGATTTCAATCTATATCTCATGTAAATTACAAGTTCTTACGCCATCTACGTAGGTTAGGTTAGGTTAGGTTAGAGTGGCTGCTATCGCACACTAAGGCCAATAATGGCCCATTGTGATACCACAGGATCCAATCTCCCCTTACTCCCGCTGAAACCAACCAGAGCTACTGATGTAGCGTAAAATATCTCGCACCCCACAGTCCGCGAGTTCAGAAAGGCTGTCCATGTCGTACACACCCAAGTACTTACGTCGTAGGAAGTGATCTAACGTCTCTTCCTCCTCTTCGTCCATGCAACTTCTACAAAAGTCATTCGTCTCTAGACCCAGTCTTCTCGCATGTTCCCCAAAAAGGCAGTGTCCTGTCAGTATCCCTACGACCAATCCTAAATCTCGTTTTCCCAGGGATACTAGTGCTTTGGAGATCGGTTACACGTGAGAGTGTTGGTCCACCTCTCATCTGTCAAGGCGATTGCCTTTTTACTGAGCGCCGATTTGAGCTCTGCTATAGGGCTCCCCAGACCTGCCCTTTCCGGTTGCATCTGGAGAGTCGTACCGTACCTACCTAATTCGTCTGCCCTGCAGTTTCCCGTGACGTCCGAGTGCCCAGGGACCCAGGATCTGGATACTGAAATACTCGCTCATCTTATTAAGAGATGATCGGCAATCCAGCGCCACCCGTGACTTCAGAGAAACCGCCTCTAGTGACCTGAGTGCCGCTTGACTGTCCACATAAATCGCGATATCCCTAACGGATACCACGTTATGCTTCAACCATGTCACAACTTCCCCTATCGCCACCACTTCAGCCTAGTACACGCTGCAGTAGTCAGGGAAACGAACAGAAATATTAACATTGAGCTTCTCACAGAAGACTCCGGCTCCTACTTTGCCGTCTAGCTTAGAGCCGTCCGTGAAAAATTTCAGTGCCTCATTTTCCAGTATTGATCCGTTCCTCCAGGATTCCCTCGAAGGACAGATGATCCGGAAACCTTTATCGAAGCACAACGTTGGTTTAATATTATCTAGATTCACCAGTTCTTCCTTTAGTGATCTAACTATCGTCGAGTGTCCCGCCTGAAGACACTTCTACCTGGGTGGGTTACCTTTTCTAGAGCTGGACACCACACGCCCAACCCGTACATCAGCACAGGCCTTACCACTGCGGTATGAGCCAGTGTACCAGCTCTGGTTTCAAAGCCCACTTCTTACCTATGGCGTTCCAACACGAGTAAATGGATACATTAGCCTTATTCACCCGTTCTACAATGTTAGGCTTCCAGCTGAGCTTACTGTCCAAGATTATTATTATTTCTGTACCAAAAAGGTCAACTCGCTTAAGTCACTTTTTATAGGTTTTTGTAAATCGTATTTCAACTTTAGGTTTTCCTTCAAAAGGTATTGTTTCAAATTTAGGTTTTTGGTGATAACTTTTTTATTTTTTCACATAAAATTTTTATTCGAGCACACTCACACATTTAATATTAGCTCGAAAGATCACATAGCATCACGAACATATATTTTTATTTTATTTATTTCCTATTATATACATTAATTTTTTTTTAATGTTTCCTATTACAAAAACTTTATAGAATTGGACGAAATAGAATTAGACGAGGCAGGAGCCCGGGCGCCATCAAACAACGGTAAGTTTACTTTCTATAATTCACCACAAATTCTTTTTTAATGTAAGTACTTGGGCTCCGAAAATTTGTTTTTTCAGAATCAGAAGACGGTGAGTCCGAAGCAGATGACAGTAAGCATCCATCTTGGTACCAAATCTCGCGAATTAATTCCAAAAATTCCATCATAAAATCATCATCATAAATTTAAATACTCACATTTGTAAATTTGTTTTTTTCAGAAGGAAACCCTGGAACGAGCGGGCGGCCGCGCAAGGAAGACCGTTTTATTGAGGGGCTAAAATTGGCTGGGGAAGTGAGGGGTAAGTTCTTTTTTATAATAGAATTTTATAAGATTTTTTATTTTAATTATACTCCGCAGATTTTTTAGGGATAAGCAGTACGAGGCGGTATTCGGACGAGGACCTTCTTGAAATATTAGTAGCGGCATATAAAAAAAATCATTTCATAATATAAATGAGATGCTAACCGTCAATTGGTTAGCTCCGTTGCACTACAAGCAACCACATAAAGTAAACCAAAAAAAATCGGACTTGCCGTAACTAAAATGCGAAACATTTGTTTAAAAAATTTAGAATATTTCCAAAATAAAAATTAAAAATTCTTTAACCTTTTGTTCAGTTTCTGCTTCATGTGAATTACAAGTTCTTACGCCATCTACGTAAGGCACAAGGATTTTTTGATAATGACCAATTTTCATCATTATCGATTACACCAAAAGCGTGAGCCAAAATGCAAAAATCTTAACCGGTAGTCCGATTTTCATAAAATCAACGCTATCCGTATAGATTTTCGACGCAGATTCCGAATATGTGTGTGACTTTATCAAGAATTTTCGCCACCATAACCTGATTGCTTATTTTCTTTTCATTTTGATTTATGAATTTTTCTGGAATTCTGCTGATATATTTCATTGTGAGTCTTAGGGATCGCTTTTTATTAACGAAAACTACTGGGTATAGAAGAAGAGTCTGTGATGGAATGGGAGTTTCGGGAGAAGCTCAACTAACTAACGGGCTAAATCAACAAACTGGGAATGGGTAAATATGAAAAGAGAAACGTACCTCTGCTGCATATGCTTTGTCACAAAATCCATGAAGACTGATTGAAGATGTTGTATTAAAGTAAATCCATCTGGGTAGGTCTAGAGAATTATTGGAACTCTGCGCCGATTGAACCGGAAGCAGTGATTGATCCCTAGAGGGTCCTGTTGTCTAAAGTTTTTGCATTATTATAACTAAAGATGGCTACGTTTTATAAGTTTCTTGTTAAAATTCGAAACTGTCTGTAGCTTAATGCCAATGTACGCTGAGAGCTTTAACAGTGTAATCAAGCTTGAATTCAGCTATTTCACATACTCCTATGGATATGGCTTGCATCAGGGCTTTATAGTTGGTAGCCGATTTAAGTAGGTTTAATCCACTAGTTTTGAATAATGCTTTGATTTACTTTTGAGCACCTAATGCTTCCTAGAATGTGTTGCTCCCACAGATGAGGCCACCTACATAGAAATCGTCTAACGTAATTTCTGATGCTAGATATACTATATCCTTTACGCGGTGTACATGCACAATATTATGTCATGTTGCGTCAGGATATATTGGTAGCGTTGCGGCGACAGTGTTTATGGTTGCGTTAATCGCTTATTTTCAAAAATGTTGGATGTTATGAATTTGAACTAAACTGATTATTAATTTAGTGCTCTTTACTCAATTCGCCCAAAGGAGGAAATTATTGAGGTTCTCGAACAAAATTCTCATCAAATAGAAAATGTTGTAATTTTATTTTATATTTACCAAACAAGGTACATATATATTGTAAAAATATTCTAATATATAAATTCTTATTTTCTAACAAATTTGTATTTCGTTAACTTATTCTTTCACAATTTTATTTTACTATTTTTTTCTTATTTTGATACTTAAAAATTAAATATTAAATGTTCTTGCTATATTCTTACGGGTTCATACAAACCTACGATTGGTGTGACTCGGAGTACTTAGTGTCCTCACCAATGGTAGTTAGGTAGCAACCCAAACATACAGTCAGTTATATAAACAAAAAATTTATTTAAATTGCGATTTGAAATTTTTCTTATATGTTTGTTTTGTCAAGTTAGTACCTGGCTTGTAAGCGTCAATATGGTTATTAAAAATTTTACATGCTCTATTTATTGGTTCATTCATTCCATAGTTGGTAGGGTGGTGAACTTCTTTTAAGTACTTTGCATGTCGAGTGCGTCCTTGATTTAAAACCACAGCATTTGAAATTTCATCGACGTTGATGTTTTTTTTTTAACACGTCAAAAATGAAACTGGCCGCGAGCAAATTTCGTCTTAATGAAAGAGTATCTAAACCTATTAAGTCGAGTCTAGAATTGTAACTTGGTAGATTGGTATAATCTTGCGATCCGAACATATGCCTGAGCACGAACAATAAGAATTGCTTCTGGACTGATTCAAATTTTATTGCATACTCTTCGGTGTATGGCATCCAAGTTACCGAAGCATACTCAAGGATAGATCTCACAAATGAGCAATAGAGTGATTTTGTTACCCATAAGTTGTTGAATTCTTTAGCTCTTCTTTTTATGAAACCCAGTACCCCATATGCCTTTCCCAACGTTACATCATAATGTTTATGGAAATTAACTCGCGTGTCAATTATTACACCTAAATCTCTTATTTCGTCCACTCTTTTCAAACTCCTCTCATCAATTACGTAGTCAATATTATGAAGAACAACTTTCCTTGTAAAACTGATTACGTAACACTTGTCCACATTTAGATCTAATTTATTACTGTTGCACCACGATATCAATTTGTTTAGATTTGATTGTAAACAAATTGCATCGTCTGTATTTTCGATTTTGTGAAATATTTTTAGGTCATCAGCATAGAATAAATGCTTGATGTTTTGCAGTACTGTTGACAAGTCTGATATGAAGAGATTGAAGAGTAATGGCCCCAAGTGACTACCTTGTGGAACCCCTGAACTTACTTGTACTGCTTGTGATATGTGGCCTTGAAAGCGAACACATTGAGTTCGGTCTTTTAGATATGAGCTTAACCAGTTGAGTAATGAGCCACCTATCCCCATTAGTTCTAGTTTTTTAATCAACACTTTATGATCCACTCTATCAAAAGCCTTGCTGAAATCAGTGTAAATTGCATCAACCTGAAATCCTTTTTCCATTTGTTTTAATAAGTAAGAAGTAAAGATTGTCAGGTTAGTTGTTACGGATCTACCTTTGATAAATCCATGTTGCTGATCATTAAGATTGGAGACAATGGTTTCTGCAAACTTATCATGAATTAATTTTTCAAAGAGTTTGGGAATACAAGATAAGACAGCAATTCCTCTGTAGTTAGCTACATTACACCTTCCGCCAGATTTGTAAATTGCTGTCAAAAATGACAATTTCCAAAAACTAGGAAAGATTCCTTCCACTAGAGATCGGTTAAAGATGTAATATAATGGTTTAACTAGAGAGTTTGCACATTCTTTCAAAAATATGGGCGGAATGCCGTCAGGCCCAGATCCTTTTTTAATGTCCAGACCTTGCAGTCCGGTCAAAATGTCACTCTCTTCCAACTCCACATTCCATAGCTCATAACGGGGTGATATGTTTTCCTGATAGAAATCAGGTAAACTGCTTTCATTGGCTTCTCTTTTATAAATGGATTGAAAACGCTCAGCAAAAAGATCGGAGAGAGTTTTAGGGTTCGAGGACGATATCTGGTTCAAATACATTGTTACTGGGTATCCTTTAGTGTTCCGTTTAGAGTTAACAAAATCATAAAACTTTTTTGGTTCTGAAATTATGTTCTCACCGAGTTGTTTGAGGTAGTTATCGTAAGCTATTCTTGATGCGGACTCAAATTCTTCATATAACTGATGGTGTCGTGTTTTATTGTTCGTTGTTGGATACTTTTTGAAAACTTTGAAAGCTCTGTTTCTTCTATTGCGTAGATTCTTGAGACGTCTGTCTAACCAAGGTTCTTTTCTATTTTCTCTTTGTTTTACCCAGGGAACATGTCTTGAAATAATCCCATCAATAATAGTATGGAATTGATCAATAGTGAAATCTAGGTTGTCATAGGAACATACTTCTTGCCAATTAATCATATCAATTTCAATCTTAATTGAGTTAAAATTAGCTTTTTTGAAATTGTACGCGTATTTCGGTTCGTTTTGAAGTTTACAAGGTGAAGTAGATAGGTTACAGTTGGTTATTAATGCTTTATGATGTATTGAATTAGTGAAGCAAGACTCAGTATCCTCAGCTTCTCTTACGTTACAATGTTCGAAAGCTGTGGCAAATATTAAATCAAGTTGTCTATCGTTACTGTTTTTAATATCAGAGATTTGATACATATTGTTGCCGTAAGTACAATTTAGTAGTCTAATATCAATGTTGTCGTTTGTATTTGTCGGTAAAAGTAAATTTTCATCGTCAGGATCTCTAATAAATTGTAAGTGTGGTCTATTAAAATCTCCAAAAATTAAAATTTCGTTATCGTCTTTAATGTTAGTTGAAATTACATTAATTGAATTAAAAATACTTTCATAGATATTTTCGTCCGATGCTGGAGGGACATAGATACAACCAATAATTAATGTTTTGCTGCTGAAATTAATAGTACACCATATCTGTTCAGATAGTGGGTGTATCGGAACGTAGAATTTAGAGTCAGAATTTATTTCGGATGAGGGGATGGACTTGTGAATTGCTAACAATACCCCACCTCCCCTTGTGTTATTTCTTAGATCATAATTTCTGTCTTTTCTATAAACTAGCCAATCAGAATTAAAAATCTCATTGTCAGAAACACTAGAATTAAGCCAGGTCTCTGCCAATGCAAAAATTTTAAACTCTGTGGAATGTAACCTTCGATAGAGGGAGTTTACTTTAGTTCTAATTCCTCCACAATTAGCATAAAAAATATTAAAGCAATGTTGGTCAACATTTATGTCATTATTATTATTTAAATTAGTTTTACTATTATAATCAGTATTGTTGTCAAACCTATCTATGTTGACATTTCTAGAGTTAATCTCTGAAATGCACGTCGTGTCTATTAAAAATTTTTTTTGTTAAAATAAAATTGGTTAAAATTATTCTTACTATTATTCAGGTGATTAATTCTCTCGGTTGTGGTGAAATCTCGGAATGCAGATAGGGTTTTCTCCATATCTTCTTTTGAGATGTCGTATGCCTGGTAAAAGTTGATCAGGATATCCTTTAACTTCTCCACACAAGTTGGAAATCCTTCCTTTCTGAGAATTAATTTAAGGTCTTCGAACGTTGTGCCTCGGAAGCTTGTGCCGGCTTTTAAATCCTTGTACTGGGCAACGTATAGTTTTGCCGCTTCCAAGATTTTGTCTTCTCTGAGGCGCCCGACGAGGTATCTTCCATCACCATTAGATGAGATAATACCCATCCTTACTGCTGGTGGAAAGACTGGATCAACGAAAGATGCTGATGAGGAGCCTGAAATTAAACCTCCGTTGGTGTTAGAACTGGGTGAACTTGTGATGTTGATGGTGGGCTGATCCTCGATGTTGTTGGAGTTGAATGAGTTTTTGACTTTGACATTGCTCTCACCCTCAGGATGGATTGTTGGACCTTTTAAAAAATTTGGGTATTTTTCGGTGCTGTTCTTCCGATGGATGGTGTGTCTTGAGGGATCGTTTCGTCTAAAAATTAAGGATGTCGATGGAGGAATGTTGATACTTGAAGGCGGTGTACCGGCGAGTGGTTGAATAGGTGTCGATCGAGCACTCTTGATGCTTGAAGCTTCAGTGGTAACGAGTTGTTGAACGGGTGTCTCGATCCCTGAAGTTGGTGAGCTGGCGAGTGGTTGAACAGTAGTCGATGGAGGTATGATGTCAGATCTGCGGAATTGTTTTGTCCTTGTCATTTTTGAGTGATATGGTGAGCGGGCGTGTCGCTCAAAAGATGAATTGATCTTCAAGTCATGATTTGTCCAGTCCGATTTATAAATTTTTTTCCCGTATATGAAACGCCAACAACCACTATCTTCCTTGTTTTTGCCTAGTTTGTCGACTGTCACAAGATTTTTGTTGTGATCCAGTTTGTTCCCGCATTTTTTGTCATTATCGTTTTCGTTATTCCTATTGTTGGCGGACTCGTTTTTCTTCTTGAAGAATTTTTCACAAATCAGAGTCATGTCCTTTTTTAGGTGTTCTCGAAGAGTATTAATCGTTGCTGCATCGTCAATTTCATGAGCTAGGGACGAAAATCGATTCGACGTAGGAATAGAGTAGTTGACTACACTATCATCATTGTTATCATTAGGAGGCATAGTTCCGGAAATTGTTGCATTTAGAACTGCTTGTTCGATGGTCTCGTCAATCGATGTTAATCTTTCCTTCAAGATGCTTGTGATGTTTGATTGCAGCCTCTCGATTCGCTTTTCTAACGACGTTAAGCTCTGGACGAAGATCTGATGCTCGTCTGTTAGCATTTTAAACTGATCCGTGTTTAATCTTGTTGTGTGCGAATATTTTTTTTGAGAGGTCTGTCATGCTATCGAATATGAATTTGGTCTTCTCGTCAAGTTTTTCAAATATTTCACTGGTTGTATTGTATGAGCTAATGCATGCACCACAGACATAATGTGATGTGATTTGCGATCGCAACGTGCTTGATAGTGTTTTCCAGGTTCTCGGAAAACCCGCACATATTGCGTGAAAGTGTTTTTTGCATAGTCCGTTACATTCAATTAACTCATCACTAGCACTAACATTGTTGTTATCAAAACAATTTGGCCACTCGCAACCCATGATGATTAACTATGAATTTTTTGTCAACGTTTGAAAATATCACTGACCAGCACAATACAAACGATAAATTTACAGTTTATTTTTACAACTTTCTTTGTTTTTAAATTCGGTTAACCCATTATTAATATGAATTTTTTGTCAACGTTTGAAAACATCACTGACCCACAATATCAAACGATAAATTTTACACAAAAATTAAAATTTAAACTAAAAGTGAACCAAACTGATAAATTTACAGTTTATTTTTGCAACGTTCGCTGTTTTTAAATTCGGTTAGTTGCACACAAATTAAAAGTTAAAGTAAAAGTAAACCGTCACAACACTAAAATATTGAATAATTATGTTAAAATAAAATAAATTTATTTATTGCGGAGCGAATTAAAACACGTCTGTTCACGACAAGAGTCAGCTTTTTTTTGTAAATATCATTAAGAAAGAAAAACTGGAAACTAAACAACTATTTATGCTCCCTTCTATCAATAAAGAAAAAATGGAAAAATACTTATGGGAGTTAAAATAGACAACGTCAAAAAACAGAGGTCTAATACTGCAGTGCCAAAAATGTCAAGATATCAATAAAGATAATACCATAAATTGCATTAATTGCAAGAAGCCAAGACACTCAAACTACTGTACTATGTGAAGTAGCTGAGGAACCAAACTTTCACCAAAGAGGAACTCCACAGCCGAAGAAGCAACTGTGTTTCATAAGAAAAATCGAAACCCTTAATATTCGGTTAGATAAACGAGAGAAATGCCTTGAAGCTTCAAGCAACCGGTTATAGATAAGCAAAACTCTCTAAATTAAATGGCATCCAACGGATGAATGATGCAAAGAACCATAAAAAAATATTAAGAATAGTAACTTGGAATGCAAATCCAAGTTGCTAATGCAACATATTTCAGAACTAGACATTTTTTTAAATACCGAGAAATTGATATGCATATGATTATAATATCGGAAACTCAGGAGGATCGTCGATGGTTATTAAAGAAAAAATCAAACAATTTTCAGATAAAAATAACTACAAAGAATAAAGTGTATAGTCAATATATTGCCCTCCAAGATCAATATGTTGCCCCACATTTTTTAAATCACTTGGATCAAGTTTCATAATCGGAGATGATTTTAATGGAAAAAATAAAAAAATACCTACTACGGACCCTGAGTGAGCTCTACAAATTAAAGAGAGCTGTTTGCGGCAGGACTGCTATGTAGCTGCAAGTTTCGTCTTTCAAACAAATTGCAGATGAAAACATACCACCAGTAAATAAAGTAAAAAACTAAAATATATCTCCTGCCATCATCTTGCTGACACTCTTGTGGAATTTAATTCTCATAAGATCATACGTCAATATATTCATCATTTTCGACTTCGCTAGGAGGAAAAAACCATAAGTATCTTATATCTGTGTTGTATCTGAGTGTGTATGTTTCGCAATCTCATCATATCAAACCGTATCGGATTTTCTGAAATAAAAACACAAAATGTGTTGAAAACCTACTTTTCTAGGAAAAAATTAAATATTGACGGATCTAGTCCCCACCGGGCCCACTAAATAAATTTTCCCGAAATCAGGACCCGTCGCAATCGCTTTCTGCTATTCGAAAACATTCACTCAGCAGATTTTTATAAAAATCGTGCGAGCTGAAAGAAATTAAATGAAAGAATCAGTGCAGGACCCCGGCGATAAGAAACTCGTTTTAGGCGGAGGGAAATGTGAAAATAACACCCAGGTTAAAACATAATTAAAAGATACCGAACACGGTGAAACATGGTGCAACTTCACGAAACATATGGTAAATACAACATGATGCAACATTGTGCAACATGATGTAAGATAGTGGAACAAATACAACATTCCTCAACAAAATGTAGCATCAAGCAACAATATGGTGGAATATGGCGCAACATCCCTTCCTTCCTGAAAATATTAAAAGAGAACATGGGAACATCACGCAAAATAGTGCAAACCACCCTAATCGAATTTGAATGTAATTAGAACCCATCGGAATCGGTTCCTGGTATTTGATGTCTCTTTTTTGAATGAATTTTCCCATAAGACAAGTACATCGAATTACCAAGCATAATTAAAGATGTTCTTCCAAATCAGAATGCATGTTCAAGAATCTTCTTGAATGTAGCATGGTGCTTTTACAGAGTATGACATAAAGGTTCGGAACATAAATTACAAATAAAAGACTTACCAAAGGAGTTTTATAAAATTCTAAAATCTAACGGACACATAAATTTGTGTTAAATTAAATGGAATACTAGGAAATAAAGAAAATGTTAGCAAGAGTACCACAAGGCAACGTTTTTGGGCCAAGTATATGCCCTTTACACCTCGAACATAACAACCATAGAGAAGACAATGTTGAAAGTATAGAAGAAGAAGTGGCTGATAGCAAAAAAGAATCCTAATATTGTCGTACTTGGACGTTGACTGGATACCAGTAGAACTGAACTCTCAGCAAATTCCCTATGCAAACACGGTAAAATATCTAGGCATGAAATATCAGCTCTGAGGCTATACAAAGAAAACAAATGTCTATATTATCCAGTAATTCCAAAACAAAGTCCTATATCTGGACTAGTTAATGCAGCATGGTACAAAAGAAAGGACAACCTCCATAGAGATCTGAAGACGAACGTTATTAATGGACCACAAGCAATTAGTCCACATGAAAGTGTTGAGATAAATCGTGTGTAGGATGACTCAAACCCAGTAAGACGGCCGCGAAGGCACAAACCAGGCATTGGGAGTAAACAATATGCTTATTACGTGAGGTTCAATTTAGTAATTTGGTCAGCAACAATAGTTATAAACAGATAAAAGTTGAACAGAATGTTTTACAGAAATCACGTTTACAATTCTGAGTTCACTTGAACCAGTGTTTATAATTTTCTGTCCATAATTCGCCCTCATTTAAATACGATAAGCGACATCCGCCAACGCCACTCGTATATTTGAGGTTCCGTGGTGTAATGGTTATCACTCTGGACTCTGAACCCAGCGATCCGAGTTCAAATCTCGGTGGAACCTAAAGTAATTTTTACTTTCTTGGAATGAAAAATTTCGACGACCTTGAGATTTTTGCAGTATGTGTCTGTGAATATGAAAAGTTTGTATGAAAAGTTTGTATTAATCTTGCATCAATATCAACAAAAAAATTGTCTCTTGTACAGCCCAGAGGGAGTAACTGATCGGGATGAAACTTCATACTTAAGGTTTTTCAATAAATTGTTAGGTCTAGGTGATGTTTGATAGAATTATTTATGGTGGTGAATTACCACGCTACTTTTTAAAAATATGAATATTAATGGTTTCTGTGAAAGAGCTTTCGGCTCACCAATTTTCGTTATTTCATTAATCACTGCTCTACTGCTCTATACTAGTTGAAGTTCACCATTTCTTGCTGGATGTGCTAGGATGGTATAGCATTAATGAAATCCTTTCATCAGATCATTTAATTGGTATTTGGTCACGTTTTATGTTTAGTTTCACTAAATTCTGGAGGATCATTTGATTTTCTACCACACGTGTAATAGAAAACTACGATAGAAATTGATCATAATTTCGAATGGCCTGAACTTTTTCTGTGATTTGCTGAATTTACACTTTGCGCTATTTATAATGAGTTGATATTCTCCAAATCGTTATAATACGATTTGTAAATTCTGTTTGTTCCCCTCTGAGAATGGCCATCTTTGGTATGTCGGCAGGCTCAAACTGTACCTGATGAAAAAGTCATTGCAAATCATTTGTCGAGAAAACTGTTTTGCCGTGCAAAATACTTTCAAAATTCTGAATAAATGGAATAGGATACCTGTCAATTGCATTAAGTTGACGGTATTCATCACATGGACGCCATTATCCGTTTGGTTTTCGAATCATTTGAAGTGGTGAGGTTCAGTTATTACTCGATGGTTTCGTTCTGTTTTCAATTTTTTTTTGAATATGATGGGTAATCTTTCGTTTCGCTGGTTCTCGGTTGTCGGGTGAAGCAATGTTATTCCTTGATATTGTAGAGAGATATCTGCTAAACGATCAGCTATAGCAAACCCCTTAATAAGCAATATCATTACACCGAAATTATATTTGAGAAACGAGTGCAGCTTTTCTTTCTTGTTAGGCAGCATAACGAATATTAAGTGTGTCGGACGTCGGTCTAGAATTTCAATATAACAGGACAAATTTTAACTTCACCTGCACGTGGTGCTCCCTGCTAATCAACCAACGAGGCGCTGGCGACAATGAAACGGCAGGGTAACCGAACACTGAGGACCTAGAAAATTGTGTTTTCTCCACTGACCCATTGATTTCACTGGTTAGGTCGGTAGCTGCTTCAATAACAAGTCCTTAAAGTAATGTGCTTACAATAAAAAGGGATTTTTATCCGAGGTGGCTAACCCACCCTCTAACGAGAACAGCTCAATTGATTCTATAATGAAAACATTACAATGTCTATTCATAGAAAGTTCTAAAATATCTAGATCTTCCACCTAGACAAACACACTCCGCGACTCAGAAGGAAAACAAAAATACGCGCAAGACTTGGCGAAATATAAAAAATGGCACTACAACCTAGCAATGAAATCGCTAAGTTAAAGAAAGAAAATGAGAAGCTGAAGAAAATCAGACTAATACAAGTTTTGGAAACTCCTTATGGTTATAAAGAAAACAGGACAATTGCCTGTGTTAACGCTGAGTTCCACATAGATGATAAGGAACTTGAAAAAATAACTGATTGGATGCAAAAACAAAAGAAAAGATCTAAAAATGCAGAATTCTCAGCAGAAGTTGGGGAGCATTCACGAGCACAAGTTAATGCAACTACCGAACTACAAACGACATGTCCACAAACGACAATATGAGAGTGACAATAAACAATAATGTTCGGAAGATAAATCCAAAAGATCCTGATGAGCGTGAGCCACAAAGCTCACTGAAGAAGGTAAATAGTGGTATACCCATGAAGATAAAAATTAACGAGAAATTAAAGTTATGGCCAGAGGTTTTCATCCCACCTGCAAGAAAAACATAATAGAAGGTTCCAAGATGAAAGAATTTCAACTTGAAGACGCAAAACATATTTAAACGGGAGAAAATCGATGGCCAAAGACCAAGTCCATTTAAAGAGGGTTCCCGCTATTCATGCACACAAATGCTATTCAACAAAAGCGAAAAATAGACAACTTTTTAATATCAAAAGGCTTTACCCACACCGAGGGATGTAGCGGGCGTGTTATTAGGTGTGTAAAATGTGCCGATAGGCCCAACGCGGAAGACTGCCTATAGTTAACCGAAACGAAACAGCAAGCCCTATAAACTGTAGAAGGGGTACATCTCTGCAAATATTAAAAAATAAAACGCGCCATTCAACTAAAAACTGTATCTTTCCAACAAAGAGGATTCCATATTCAACTGGAGTGCCGCCAAGCAGAAGGAGGTTCTACTCGAAAATAACGCAGTAGTTAACTAATGCTTATACTAAAGAAAATCCACTTGAAAGGATATTCCGAAGTATAAAACCGATAAATTCACCCCTAGTAAAACAAGATCGTGGTCTGCCTGACAGGAATGTGCTATCTGAAGCAATTCTTGGATTTTAGAACATTTTACTTCTATTGTTCAATTTGGTGTTCAACACAACTATTATTGAACGGTATACCTCTGTATTTTTTTGTTTAATGTAGTATCTTTTAGGGGCTAGTTTGTTTTTCCCCAATTTATGAAAGAAAATATAATTTTTATGATAAACACAAATTTCTTCAGTTTATAGTCGCATTTGGAATTTATTAAAATAGGCTTACATTATTTCTGGGGTTTTCTAGTAATCGGGTTTTATTGTATTCGCCTTTAAGCCGAAATATGAAATTGTCTTTTCCTTTTTTTCGGCATTTTTACTGTAGACACAAAGTTTCATTTCGAAAGTTTCAAATCTAAACAAGACATTTTTACCAAAAGTCCGGCAAGTTTAATTTTTCGCTTTAGAAATGAAGTGTGGTGTTTTTGAGATCTTACGTTCACCTCTTCATTTTTTATTTGATTTTAAAAGGATATTCACATTTTTCTTATACAGTGCGCTAACAATCCCACATGTTTTGTATATAAAAACACTTAAAATTGGAAGACTACATCAAAAACAACTCAAAATATAAATTTCTTATCGTTAAATTTTTTTATTATGAACATTTTTAATTAATTTGCTAAACAAAACATTTTTGTTCGTATTATTTGTGCTAAGTGAGTATGCATATAGGTGAATGACCTAGCAACACAATTTTTACAACTTATAAATTTTTAGCACATATTCTCGGATGTGACAAATCCACCATATGGTTTGATCCAAAAATAAAAATGCGTCTGTGTATTTCACATCCCCCCAACCGATCGAAATTTTCGCACAAATAATTATCGAGACTATACATAATATAGGTATCACATCACATATTTGCTTGTTTGCATCGTGACGATAATCACTCGAATGTAATTATATTTCCGTCATGCTGTACATAGCGAGCGAGGCATTTTATGTAATTTCACTTCTTATTCTTATCGGTGTTTTCTTAAAATATACAAAAACAAGCCAACCCAACAAAAAATAGATGTCTAACTGTCTGTCAACAAGTCGTATGGTCATCAGCAAAAGGTGCTTTATTGAAATGTTGTCGACATAAAACGCGGTGATTAACGTTTAAATATATTGTGCGTGCGGTTCTTGGAAAGAAGAAGGCGAACATTCTTTTGGCGGCGCATCAAAATGCGAGTACTTTCCATCCATAAATCTTTTACCAAAATAATTAGAGGTTATTCAAACGGGAAATGATTTGGCTCGACGAACGCATATATGCGTTGCCATACGCGTTGTCATGTTGCCAAAAAATTGTAGTGGTTTAGGTAAGATGACCACGTAAAATGGGGCTGATTATTATACGGTATAAGTAGATAAATTGGGGAATGAGTGGCATGATATTTGGACATTTATCGGAACTGAAAAAAATATTCATTGCATATGTTGAAATACGTGCGTATCTTCCCACTCGCGACAATCGATTTGTAAAATTTTGGGGTAAATGTGCGACTCACCTTGAACTTTACTTACGTTTAAATATAGTACAGTGAATTATATAAATAAACACTGTCGTCAAAAACTGAAACATTCTGTCCGATTTATGTAACTTCTTTGGGGACGCATGCATGGAGTTAAAAGAACGTGATGAAATTATTGCTTTAATACCAAATTGCGGTTTCTACACAACTGTACCGTTTTGTGTTTCAATTTAGTTCAGAGCAGTGATTTCTTCTAAATAAGCAACATTTTTTTGTGCGTTATCTAAGACTGAAAGGATAATCTCAAGAACAACTTCCTATATAATAAAATATAATCGCGTAGCCTTCAAACTATCACGCTTTTCTTAATAAAACTGGGCGTTCCTATCCGCTATGCTGCCAAACCCCGGGGCTGCTTCGCAGCAACTATTGCTACTTTAAATTGAATGTTCTAAATTCGCTGGAGTATGCTACGAGGGTATATCAAAAAGTCTTGCAATATCATATGAAAAAAACGAGTGAGTGAGACAACAATATATTTTTCAAAACCATTTTTTGTCACGATGAAACTTCTAGAAGAACATTTCGATGTAAATTTTACGGTTCGTTTGTTTTTGTCAATTTAGTAACATGTGTTTTGAATTTTTCTTAAAATGAATGAAATTGAATATCGCGCCGTTACTAAATTTTTCTATAAAGATGGACGAAATGCAATTTATATATTCAACTATATATCAAAAGTTTACGGCGAATCTGCACCATCATATGCCACAGTAACAAAGTGGGTAAAATTATTCAAAAGTGGTTGGGAGTCATTATAAGACGATAACCGCTCGGGTCGGCCAGCAGATGCTATTAGCCATGAAAACGTAATTTTGGCTGATTCTATTGTATTGGAGGACCGGCGTATTTCTGTTCCGCGGTTAGCGTGGAGACTTTCTCTTTCATACGGTACCACATATACTATATTACATGACCACCTTCACATGTCGAAAGTAAGTGCGCGATGGGTTCCCCGTTTGTTGAATGCTGAACAAAAAAAAATGCGTGTTTAAACTTCAAAGGCGATTTTAGATATGTACAAAGCAGATCCAGAAAATTTCTTGGGTAACATAATAACAGACGATGAAACATGGCTTCATCACTGGGATCTGGAATCCAAACAAGAATCGATGCAATGGATTAAACGTAGTGAACCACCACCAAAGAAATTCAAAACTCAACCGTCTGCTGGTAAGGTTTTGGCAACAATTTTTTGGGATGCTGAAGGAATTTTGATAATCGATTATATGCCACCGAAAACCACAATCACAGGCATATATTACGCAGAGGTTTTGCGAAAATTGAAAAAAGCGATCCGGGAAAAACGGCCAAGGAAAGTTAGGAAAAAAATCTTGCTTCTTCACGACAATACACCAGTGCGCAAGGCTAATATTGCTCAAGCTGCATTAAAGGACTGCGGCTTCGTGGAAATTCCGAATCCACCGTACAGTCTAGACTTGGCACCCAGTGACTACTTCTCTTTCCCAATTTGAAAAAAACACTAAGGGGCCGGAAATTTTCCAGTGACTATGAAGTACAGTCTGTTGTAAATGAATATTTTATGGAGCAAAAGAAATCTTTTTTTTTAGAGGGTTTAGGTAAGTTAATTGATCGATGTGACAAATGTATAAACCTTAAAGGAGATTATGTCGAAAAATAAAAATATTGCTGTCTCTCTCACTCTTTTTTTTCATATGATATTGCAAGACTTTTTGATTTGCCCTCGTATATAAAATGAAATGTGTCCATAACGTCACGTATCATGCCTTCGGCGGGATTTTTTAATCCTGAAAACATAGTCTGAAATGAAGATTGAAATAAAAACATTTTCTGTTTCGCCATTTACTTAAACTGCTTTATTCCGGTATAGCTTTCGAAAGACTTTTTTGTAAACTATGTTACGTGTGAATTTTCGATCATCACCAACCAAATGGCCTTGTTGCAGTTTTTCCGTGATGCGAACCTTTAAATTTTTGGGGTTTCTCGATCGAGACAATGTCTCGTAGAGCTGGCCCTCCGCTTGGCGAGTGTGATTGTTTTAGCTGGGATTATCGGGAATTGAGTTACTAGGTGTGCAACTAAATTTCCGGTTTTTTTGATAAATGGAAAATTTCAATAGAAATATAATAAATGGTTTATTCAAAGTATTATCCTTCGCTATCTACACATTTTTGTACCTCTGGCAATACATGAATACCACGACGGTAAAACTACGCGTCGTTGGACTGAAACCATTCATCCAACCAATTTTGCACTTCTTCGAAACTGGTCAAGTGTAGCCCTGCCAAACCATGTACCATCGACTGGAACAAGTGATAATTCGAGAAGGCCAGTCCTAGCGAAAAAGGCGGGCGAGGTAGCAGATCCCATATCTCAGCGTTTTGATGGTGTCTTGGACGATGGGAGTGCGATGGTATGAAGCGTTGTTGTGCTGCAATATCACTCGTTCGTATCTCTTGTCCTATTCTGGCCGTCTTTCGAACAATGCATGGTTCAGATTGTTAAGTTGTTGACGATAGCGTTTCCCATTGATAGTATTTCCAAGTTTCAGCTGCTCATAGTACACGATTCGTTTCTGGTCCCATCAAACGCAGAGCACTGTTTTCTTTCCGAAGCGATTTGGCCGTGCCGTCGTTGTTTATGCTTCGCCAGGTGAAACCGATGACTTTTTGCGTTTGGGATTCTTAAAAAGATCTACTTCTTATCTCCCAGAACAATTCGATACAGGAACCTCTTCCTTTCAAGCCGTGATAGCAAGTGGCTCTTCGATTTTCCATTTGTCTCTGAGCCAACTCATCATGTGGCACCCATTTTCCCTCATTTTGAATTTTTCCCATAGCATATAAAGGTTTGGAAATACTTTGGCGAGTCGTGTTTAATGACTACGCAAGTTGATCCTAATTTTGCGTATCATCTTTATCCAATAGCGCTTGCAGCTCGGTGTGTTGAAATGTTTTTGGTCTTCCGGAGCATTTCTTGTCCTCAAAGTCGAAATCGCCACTTCTGAAGCGTTTAAACTAATCTTCGTAGGTAAAGGTATAAAAAAAATATTTATGCGTTGCGATATTAGTTCATGTAGCGGAAACTTAGTTGCGCATCTGATAAATTGCATAATCCCTTCTTCCAATCCAGATTGTGCAGCATCATTCCGATGACGCCAGGCTTCAACAGTAAATGTGGTTGCGTGTCAGATTGTTCAAGTGGTCACCCGCGGATAATTTTGTGCATCATTTGGATCTTCAGGGTCAGTCTTCAAACTTTGGTCTAGCCTCCTCTATTCATGTCGATGATCATGATGAAATTTTCCGTCGCTATCATGTTCTGAAACGCCATGGAGTGTTGAATACTCAGGAATGCCGATTTGAAGAAGCCATTTGTTTTGTTGGTCCTCGCCTTCGCTGCGCATGATTATCGTCAGAGTTGACTCAGAAACGTAGCTCCAAAGACTGCGCCACTTGATGCATCTTTCGAGCACGCCAGCGCGTCTTTGGTATGCATTGTGATTTCACAGATGATGATGATTGAAGCCGTTTGGAGCTCTTCTACGTCTAGAGCGTATCGATGACAGTGATGTACCAAGAATTGGTATACAGGTAGTTTAAGTCCACTGTAAACTGTTCGGCCACATTTTAGCAACGCAGTATGTTCTCATCCTTGCACAGCTACCGGCAATGTAGTGTAGAGAAATATCTTTTCTGAACCACCAGGACCGTCGAGATAGAAGTAACGACTAACAATTTCCGAGTCATGTACTACCATGGTGATTTTTCCAAATGCATCGATATGAGTATCGTTCAGCATCACAATTCGCTCTTAAGGTACCTCGCGGTCTTTATCTTCATCGTAAAACTGAATTTGTGGCACATCTCCGGTTGAGTTTGGTAGGCTAAACAAAGAGCACGAAAGTGAACGCTATTTGAGTGCCAAAGTTTTTGAGCCATCTAGAGCCATATCGAGCGAGACCTTGTTCCATACTTTCTGGCAGTGACCTTCGTTCCTGCTCGTTAATTTGCGTTCCATATACCTTTGATATATACGAAGAGGTGTGGCATCTCAGTATAGAGATACTGCTGTGCGTGGTCTCTGTTTGCGTTGAGTTCGAACCATAATTCCAGTATGGTCCGACCAGTGGATGTCGCTAGTAAATCCTCTTCTTTATATGTCTCGCTTGGAAAACAATTCTTTGTTGGTTGGGCAGATGAATGGGAAGTTGCATCACAGTATATGTGAACGATCATGCATTTTCGATTCAAGAAGTCTCCACATTGCTTCGGATGCACTGTAATAACGCGTGTATTTAATGAAATTTGAATTATCCTTGTAGTGAAATTCAGGTTGGCCGCATGACATGACGGCGAGCGCAGTCGATTCCCTTAAAATGTGTTTTAAAGCTTTCAACTATGTGCTTAATAAGCAAATACGGACTGTAAGGAACAACATTTCGATTGTCCTTCACAACGCCTCTCACTGTTGCTCGAGCACGACGACGGTACAATGGATAATCGTCGGCAATAGGCAAGGTTACTTCAATAAAGAGTTTAGGAAATGTCTGTGAGCATGCATCATGCAGCACCTGATGACCTCGTGCTGTCGAGGACACTCGTTTGCGTCTGGAATCTCATCGGATACGTATTGATCTATGCGTTCGGGTGTTGTGAATTTGTCTCCACCTCGAAGCGTCACTAAGATTGATTTTGAATACTCGCGTTTCCAAGTATGGTCGAACAGCTGTCTCCTCGCCCGGTATATCTAAGTTGTCTTTAATTTTATACCAATTTGGATTTTCCGTGAATCTGATAAACATATCAGGCAGACCTCATTGAGCAAAGTTTGACATTACATCAATGCACATTCATTGAAACATTCTCGTTCTGGGCCCAGAACGTTATGTGATCTCAGAGTCTTTTATATTGTTCTATATGCAGGCTCTTCTGATTTGCTTTAATGTAGTTCATTCTGATGGCTTCGACGTCAAGGTATATGAGTCCATCAACCGAATCATAGCGAGGGCTACTTTGAACTGAAGCATGCTGATGTTTGTGCGTACCTGATTCGTTTGTGTTCGTTCATAAGTTTCACAGGTACATGTTGACTGCCCTCCTGGTCCTCCGTACGGCAAGAGGAGCGCATAAGTTATCGGATCCAGAAGAGGTCTTAAAAGGTTTATGTTAACAAACTGCCGGGCTAGATCAATCGCGATAAACGCGCATGGTTTGCGCTCAAATGGTGGTTCTCCATTTTCATTTTCTCGACGCTCTGTTGCCTGAGTACTGTAGATCACGTAAATTTAACAACCACTACCGAAGAAGAAGACAGATTCTTACGCTTAATAGAAAATGCATCAAATTTTAACAAATTAAACAGAATCGTAAAAGCCGTGAACAACTTCGTCAAAAAGTTTAAAAAATATTTGCACGAGGCAGAATGGATAATTAGAATACGCAGGCTCAACGCAGTCGCTTAAAGGCAAAAATAACGTAATTACTGCAAAATAAGTCACAGGGAAGATAGGCAAGTTGCTACAATTAAATCCATTTCTAGTTCAACATGGAATTGTTGCACGGAGAAATCCAACTTTAGCTCTCATTTTTACGTACGAAGTATTCGATTATATATGTACAAAAAATGCCATTAAGGCGGTGGCTTCGAAATGTGTTGTTTGTCACGGATTTAACAGCGGGTGAGAAACCTATCATCTTCAAAAGTGCTGATGGCTGTTGTTCACTCATACTGGCGTTGACTATGCAGGTCCTCCACAAATAAAAATGAGCAAAGATAAATTATTCAAAACTTATAAACGTTACACAGTTATCTACATCTGTCTTGTCACTAGAAGCATGTTACAGGATGGCTACTGCCATCCTGCAGATATCACTAAGCGCATGCAGAGGCCTCCACGGTGATTTTTGCCGGCTACGTTCTCAGGGAGAAGTGCTAAGGTCGTGGGGTTTGAGGCTTGCATGACGCTCCTGGCTTACACCGTGATGATACAGAAAGTTGGGGGGGGGGACGCAAATAATAATAATACCCGGAGTTAATAACCACGAGTTAATAACCACGAAAAATTTAAATAAAAAAAAAATTATAACGGTAGACACGTGCCCTGGTGCACGCATTCGCCCGAACTTGCACGGTGGTAAACACCGGTTTCGAATCAAGATGCGGGCACCAAGGGACCGCCCACCCTACATCGGCAAGAAGAGAGAAGTCCCTCCCTCATCACACCTCACCGAAAAATTAATAATTCATTTTTTATTTAATTTAGGCACAACAACAAAAATAAAGAAACACACCTTCCCACGAGGAAAAACAAGAAAGGGAGAGAACGAAAGAGAGAGAGAGAGCACTGCACATCGAGCGCGCGACCGCCTTCCGGCGCTCGATCACAAAAATGTTTATATAACATTTTAGAAAAAAAAAATTAAACAAAAAAATATACCAGAAAAATGAAATAAAATAAATAAAAAAAAAATTGTACCTTAATAAAAAAACCAGACACCCCTGTCCGGACCGTTGCGGCTTTGGTGCCGCTAAATACTTCGGCCTCGACTGGCCGCCAAAATAAATCGGGCGTTGCGGGGTATTTCCCCGATACCAATAAATATGCAGCGAATAGCCGGTTGGCCACTCGTATGTTGCGGCAGGCCACCGATAACCAGAAAAACGGGCAACCGGTTGGCTACCCGAATGTCGCGGGGCCTCTCCCCGATACCACAATAAATACAAACAATAGCCGGTTGGCTACCGTAATGTCGCGGGGCCTCTCCCCGATACCACAATAAATACAAACAATAGCTGGTTGGCTACCGTAATGTTGCGGGGCCTCTCCCTAATACCAAATACGAATGAAACGAGGTGCCGGTTGGCAACCCGTATGCAAACTACTACGGCTGGCCTCAACTGGCCGCCGAATCTGCACCCCGCCGTGTGACCTCAACTGGTCACGCAAAATGTGTGGGGCGTTGGCTCCCCGAAAACCGTTTATAACGTGGCCTTAACGGGCCACCCTTTAATTACACCACCGTTAATTACACCAATCTTGTAGGCAGAAATATTCCGTCTCTTCTCGTTGTATATTGTGTAATAAACTCGTGGTTGATGTGTAGTCGATACCGTTGAATTTGGGGTGCAAATCAGCGCTCATGGGATCAGAGATGCTATATCTATAACATCGTAGCGCCTAAGGTAAATCGAGGAAAACTATCCTGAACGTTTGCTTCCCACTTTTAAAACACAAAACTTGTTATACGTTAAATTTTCTCAACATCCAATTTTATTTTCGATATTTTTTTTTTATTTTTAGATAATACAACAACTTAACACTATCCAAAGTTTATATAAATCAAAAAATATTCTTTTAATTTTATCAAGAAAAGGAAATGAGACTCCCAAAAAAAAAATTCTCAACCCACTTTTTCTTGCAATAATCTAAATCCGACTTACACAAACTAAATATGGCTTCTGCGCCAAAAAAATCGAACTCCATTTACATAAACAAAATTAAACTCGACTGTTCGCTCAAAAATCCAAAAAACTAAGAAGAAGAACTTTTCGTTATAAAACTCTAACCCAGACTCTCTTTACCAAAAAAAAATTCTTACGCCGAATAACGCGCAAAACGTTCTAGAAGAATGTCTTTCTTCTCTGTTTTTCGTTTATATCAATTCGCATTGATATAAACGAGAAGCATATAAGAAAAACATTTTTCTAAAACGTTTTACTTTGCACACACTCGATGCGCATTGCTCTCGCTCCCTCGTCATTCTTCTCATAACAGCGCCGTTTTTATAAAAATAAACAAAACTTAACAAGGCCGCGCACACTATCATTAATGGGCAAAGACACACACCAAAAAAGAATACGCAAACATTTACCACAGGTGGGGGTATACTCAATAAAAGGGATATTCATTCTACAAAAAAAATTGTTATTGTTGACGACAACACAGTCGTAACCAGCACATACAGGTATTATCAGATCTTACTACAGAAGCATTCATTGCCATCTTCAAAGGATTTAGCTCAAGGTGAAGATTGAGCAATGATGACATGTACAGTGGCAATGCATAGTACTTCAGTGGAGCCAACAACCAAACAAAAAGGAACGCAAAAAGATTCAATAGCTGATTTTAACAAAATCGTGTCGAAACAGCGATCTTCGGGAGGAGGGGGGGAGGCACTATGGATTCCTTTGCGCAGGTACAATGCCTTTATTTTTGTGGTAAAATCCCGTTCCCTTGTGTAATATAATATGTGAA